>VZTX01025385.1:0-30350 GCA_013400915.1 Pardalotus punctatus
AGCGGGGCTGGGATGCTGCGGAGCAGGGCAAAGAGGAGCCGTGAATGATTGATGGCCGTAATCCCTGCCCGACCCCTAACAGAGGTGCTGCGGGTTAAACACCCACGGCCTGGGGTCTCCAGAACCCCCGCGGAGGGCGCTCGGGCTCTCCCGAGGCGCGGGGCTGTCCCGCCCGTTGGGAGAGGGATGCTGGTCCCCTCCTCGGCTCGAACGGCGACTGCAAACTCCTCCGGTCCCCTCCTTGCAGCTCCCGCGGGCATCGCGCTCCTCTCTGCAGCCAAATGAAGGTGCCGAGGTCTGTAGGGACAGAAGGGGTTTGGGTTTTTTGCCGAGCACGCGGCGATGTCGCCTTCACAAACAAACGTGTATCGAGAGGGAAATCGATGCAGATAATGTTTAGAAGATTAAAAGAGCATTAATGCTGGCAACAGGAGCATCAACGCGTGGACCCAGTTTTCATTGATCTGGAACCTGAGCCAGCTCATTTCCAGTAACGTGGCTGGTGCTTTTCCTTCCCAGCACCGGGCCCGGGTGGGGGTTCCCCGTGGAGCCCTATGTATGGAGCAGAAAATCAGGAATCACAGCTGCACGCAGAGTTATGCCTGTGTAATTCTGGATCTCTGCTTTTGCAGTCCCCCTGAATGCCTCTGCATCCAGGAGTAAAGTTTGGAGAGAGCTCAGGCGCTGAGTGGGCATGGATTCCCCATGGAGCGGGAAAGACCTTTGCAAATTACCTTTCCCTTCAGGAAATCGATTATTTTAATTTTCTTTTATTACCACGTGTGAATATGCGGCCCCGTTGCCTCAGTGCTTCCTTCTCCCCCTTCACTCGCTTGCTTAAATCCCTTTGAGCATGCGGGAAAAAGCCACAGGGATTTCAGATTTTTAAAAACAAAAAAAACCATCCTCGCCAGCTATTTGCCCCATACTCTTGGAAATTTTTCCCAAATGGGACGAAAATCTGCTGTCCTTGGAGGGAAATCCCCCTCTCCCTATGGGAGCAGTAGCAGGGTGGGTGTGCTTAGTATTTCTTATTATTTATTATAGAAGATATATAGTGTTGCTTATTCTATTCTGTTCTATTCTATTCTGTTCTGTTCTATTCTGTTCTGTTCTATTCTATTCTGTTCTATTCTGTTCTATTCTATTCTATTCTATTCTATTCTATTCTATTCTATTCTGTTCTATTCTGTTCTATTCTATTCTATTCTATTCTATTCATCTAATCTAATTTAATCCTATTATTTCTGTGCTTATTGTCTCTCCTTGGGGGTCTTTAAGACTCCTGCATCAGGGGACGGTGCCGGGGGTTTCTGTGGGGAAAGGGGCAGTTCCGTGCGTGCTCCGGGGCTCCGAGGGCAGAGCATCCTTTTGGGGTCACGGGGCTCGTGGCTCGCTGCGGCTGCAGCCGGGGAAGCGGCGAGTGCCCTCCCGGGGATACCGAGCTGCCCCCGGGGCAGGACGGGGACTTTGCGGGGGTCGGACAAGCGCTTGTGCCGCAAAACCGCCCCGGCGGCGGCATCAGCCCGGGATCTCGGCCCCAAAACGGGCTCGTCCCCGCTCCTGCCGCTTCCCGCCGGGACAGCGGGGCTGCCCTTGGCACCGGACCCTCCGTCCGTCCGTCCGTCCGCGGGAAGGTTTCGGGAGAGCCCCGGCGGCCAGTCCCTAAATCTCTGCGGGGTCAGAAGAGCGCTCCGCCGCCTGTGTGCGTTCCCCGGAGCCGGATTGCCTTATCGATGATGTTCCAAAACAGCGTCAATGATTGATTTGTGCACGGCAGCCCCAGCCCCGCTCCGTGCCCGGAGCCGTCAGCACCACGGAGAGCGGCGGGGAGGGACGAGAGCAGGGATGGAGCGCAGGGAGGAGGGCGGGAGCAGGAGCGGGACGAGACCCCCGGGGCTGGCGGTGGCACCTCCAGGAGCCCCGGGCCGAGGAGAGGAATCTTCCAGCTCACCCGCCCGTCCTCTGCCTCCTCGTGCCCCAGCAAATGCTCCTTCCCTGGGCTTGGGGACTGTTCTGTCCTCTGTATCCCCAGCTAAAAATTAAGGTGTGATAACATCTGTATCAAGCACGTTATATATAAAACCAGTTCTTAGCGTGGAACTAAATATACAGGTGCATAAAGGTTCTTTGAAAGGTGCTTAGTGGCTTGAAATATCGGTGCTCTCTTCAGCTATAGATTAGTGGTTGTGTTTGAGCAATCCATGCAGTAAATTGTGGTGCTGGCTGATAAATTATATTTCTCACGTACCAACTTTCTGAAATAATATCCTGCCCCAGCTCTTTGTTCCACATCATTTGTGATGGCTCTTCTGCCACGCAGAAATCCGAATCCTGTTTTGGTGAAGCAAATGAGTTTTATCAGTTTCTTGATTATTTGATAAAGTTAAATCTGAGCACTTTTGTGATCAAATGCATTTCTGTATTTCCCCCCTACTTTTTAAAAGGAACAATTAATTGATCACCATGTGTTACTCATTCTGAAGCTGTTCTTCACTATTTCCCTATAAGATTTTTTCCCAGCATCTCTTTCTTTTCCCGTATCTCTTGCCCATCACTATTTGAACTGAAATATCCCAAACTCAAGTACTCCTCTACAGCTGAAAGCTGCCACAATTCCTTTGAGGTGAGGAATGCATAAAGGGAAGAACATTTTTGCCAAAAGGATTTTTTTCCTGTAACTGGTGTTGGTTCTTCCCCCACTCTTCGTAGGGGCGTTTTGGCTCCGGGTGCTCATCCTTAGTGCTCTTCCCTGGCGTTATTCACAAAACCTCGTCCTGGATGTTGCTGCCATCCCGCAGCTGCAGGGGCTTTTCCTTCCCTTCCAATTAGCCATTGCTGGGAGATGACAGGCGTCCTGCAGGAGCCAGCACGGCAGTGCCGAGCTCGGAGCACTAAAGGCAGCAGCGTCCTCTCATCAGACAGCTCCCCTGGAGCTGCCTTCAGAGCGGGATCGGGGCTCTGCAGGTGTGCAGAGAATGGCTCTGAGAGGGAAAGCAGAGCTGAAAGGGACTGCAGACATCACTTGTCCTGGCAGTCTGCCCCTTTCCTCAGCAATCTCCTGAGGGGCTTTTTACCTAGGCCATCTCTTCCAGGGCTTACAGCTACAACAAAATCCTTAATGACTAGCCTTAATCTCACTTTTTGTCTTCTAAATCCTTTGCTTCTCGTCTTATCCCCACCAGACACAGCAAAAAAGAGCACTCCCTTCCTTCTGATAAGCAATCTGTTTGTGTTTGAGGCTCCCATCTTGTCTCCTCTCCTCTCTGGAAAAAGCCCATCATACTTGGGCAATGAATATGCAGGGAAAGCGCTGTATCCAACGGGACAGATAACACATCTCTTTTTCTTGCAGACTTTTGCATAAAAGGCTCTCTGATTTATAGAGGGTTTTGCACGCAGAAATCATACCAAACAGACTAATCTCAAATGGGTTTGGTGATAACATCAGCCAGACAGCTCGCTGATGGCAGGGAGAAATGCAATCAAAAAAGAAATTGGAGTGTTTTGGGGTTGTTTGGGGTTTTTGAGCTATAAAATCAAACTGCTCCATTGTGAAAAAAGGGACTCAAACCACTGGTAAATGCTGCACAGAGGAATTATTAGACAAGCGATAGAGGCTGGCAGGTTCCCAAAACGCAAATTGTCTCCGAGACCAAAATATCTCTCAGTAAGCAGGGAACATATTTATGAGCAGCGGTGATTTTCCAGCAGTTCTCATCCCCCCATAATGGGATGGGAGCACGGGGCCTGTGCCGAGGCATTAAGCTTTGGCAAGCAGCACTCTGCTGCAGGAAGAGCTGGTGGAAGCTTTCCTTGGAAAAATCTCCTTCTCCCTGCTCCTTTTCCCCTGGCCTTTCCCTGTGGTAGGACCACAGCCCCTCTCCCCTCCCTTCCTCACCCTCTCGTGCTGAAGCTGGGCTTTCCCAGGCCCCTGGGAAGAAGGAACAGCCCAGTTCCAGCCATCCAGCAGATTGGCAGGAGGCTGGACACAAGCAGCCTGAGACCTGTGGCTTGCCAGGAAGAAACATAAAGGAGCCAGGTCCCCAAAACCATCCGTCTTCTCTTTTCAGGGAGCTGCGGGATGCAGAGCCTGGAGAGGGGTGGCATTCCCTGGGGACTGTGACAGGATTGAAAGGGAAAAATCAGGTAGGGTACCAAGAAAACTTCTTGGATGAAAACAGCCAGGCTGGGAGCTGCTTTTTTGGAGCATTGCAGGAATCCCTGGCTCTCCAAACAGGGAACACCTCACCATTACAATGGATGAGCAAGCAGATCTTCTCTGCAAGAGCAGAATTCACTTTGTGCTACACATTCCGTTTTTCTGGATAAATGCCATCAAGGGCATTCCTAGGTTTCCAAAAACGAGGAGTCTGGTGTGTGTGCAGCAGCTGGGATGAGCAGCCCTGGCTGCCCACCCCGACAATGTGATTATTTGCATCTTCATTCCGATTGCTCCTTGTTCCATAATGATTTTGTACACAGCGGAGTACTTAACCTAATTTGTATTGATCTCAATCGCTCTCATTCGTGCATACTTAATTCAGAGAGGTAATCAAATTGATTTCTGAGGCCTAGTTTTTAAGAGATTGTAGTAACAGGGATATACAAGGGGTTGCTTTAAGTGAATCACAGCGCAAGGAAAACATTTTAAATCTTTGGAAACGTTTTGATGGTCATTTCATTGTGTTCAGTATTACCAGAGTAATTACATTTCCCTCACATTGAGTCCTCTCCAAAATCGAATTGAGGAGCAGTTTTAGTTCCATCAGACAGATAACTGGGTTTGGGTGACTCTGCACCCACAGAAACCGCACAGGTGGTGGGATCAATATTCACAGCTTGTCGCATCCCTGCCCCGTGCCTGAGGGCTCGGAGGGTGGGACTGAGCCGGACACTAGAACTTCTAGATATCTTTGTGGCTGTTTGGATTGCCTGGGCTGGCTAGGTTCCTCTCTTGTGGGGAAGAAGATGGAAAATCAGAGTTACTGTTGCAGAAAATGTGACAAATGACTCCTAGCAGGGGAATTCAGTGTGATGGTCCTCAGTGTGTCACAGATCCTGCACCCTTACTGCCCTTCAGGTCGTGGGGCTCCGCTTTGGCCCACGCTAAGGGAGGCAGCACTGACCCCATTTCTGAGCAGTTCCTACACTTTTTCTATGGAAGAGCATCTTTAATCCAGTGCAGAACAAAAAATGCAGGTTTTTTGGTTTTTTTCCCCCCACAGTTATGGCTTTCAGTTCTCACTGGTTGTCCATTTTCTTCCATAGGATATGCTCAGGTTTAACCGCAGCTGATAAATCAAATTGTGCTTAGAATCCAGATGGTCTCTTCCCTTCCCTCCCCTGTTAAAGCCTTTCTCTTTCTTCCCGGAAAATCACTTGATTTTATTAGAGTGCTCACCCCATTTTTCTCTGCTGAGAGATGCTCTTCAGGCGCAGCGTTTGCCTTTGTGGGGCCTTTTCAAGAGCAAACTCAACAGTTCAAGGAAAGTATTTACTGAATGCATCGAAAAGCACATACCTCTGCATTATTTATTATCAGATACCAATAACTGTAAAACGCAGAGTATCTCAGGACATAAATTAGTGATGGTAGGAAACACTCCACTCGTCCCAGTGTCCCGGAACCGATTAGAGGCTGCAGCAGAGATGCTGGTGCTCATCACATCCCCAGCACCGGGGACATGGCCGTGTGGATTCCGGACACGTGGCAAAGTAAGCCCAGCCTGAAATCCGCTTTTTCAGCTCACACAGGCAGTAGGATGTTATCAGTGCAGTGTCAGAGGTGCACAGAGCCCCAGTTCCTCCCTCCTGCTGCCTTTGGGGTAATGCCCTCGGGGATGTGACTCTGGCCATGGGGACACGGGTGTGCTCACCTTGGTGTGTCCAGGCAGGAGCATCCACGCCACTTCCTGCTGCCGTGGCTCCCAGCCGGAGCCCGGTGCTGGTGCCAGCGGGAGGGCAGTGCTGGGAGCCCTTGTCTGGCCTTGGACCCTGCTCTCAGGACCATCCTTCTCCTTACACTTCGGGGTATTTTGTGGTCTGACCTTGCCCTCCCTCCCAGAGGCAGCTCTGCTGCAGCCACTGGAATTTGGCAGCTGAGAGGGGCCAGGGTGAGGCACTCCAACAAAACACTCCGGTTTCCTGCAGAAATGCTGTGAGATCCTGTCTCCAGCACAGGAGGGGGCAGTCAGTGCCTCCACACAGGTACAGCCTTGACTGGGTTAATTACAGACACTTCCACAGTCTGACTTTTACTTTGGGGCCAGCTTCATTTCACGTTCCAGACCTGCAGAATTATTTAACAGGGCTGCTTAAAACCCTCCCACTTATCAATTCTCTGGGCTCATTTTGTCCCAGCACATTACCTAACCATGTCAACATATGGATTTTCTCCCTGTGCCCGGCGCAGACAGCCTGGGCAGGCTATTTTTATTTTATTTTTAAGTGTGGGTGTGCTCCGGCAGCGGTATTGGTTTCAGCACTTGCTGTTCTCTCTCTGCTAATAAATACAGAGCAGCTATTAATACGGATGGGTTTTAGGATCCATTAGCATCGCTCAGCACAGCAGCGATGGTCAGCACTGCTGCCCCGCCTGACCTGAGCTCTGACAGGCCCTTCGCCCTGGGGATGTGCCCCAGGAAAGGGGACAGGTGACGGGAGCGGTGCCCTGGGGTGGTGGCGCTGCAGGAGTCAGGCTGGAGGGCAGCAGCAGGGAGGGAGCAGGTGAGCCAGTGCCTGAGCCTGACCATGGCAGCGTTTCCCCTTGGGGGTCACACAAAGCTGCTGCCACCAGAGCTCTGGACTGCTCAAAGGGATAAAAACCTCCACCAGTGTTGTTCCTGGCTGTTGAGAGGTGCTGGGGATGTGAGAGCAAACGCAGCTCACTGCGTTCCCCAGCCGGTGACACGGTGTGACAGTGTCCGTGATCGAGGTGGCTCGTGGGGTCTGTGGGCACCACTCTGATGCGTTCTCTCTGTCTCTGTCCCCTCTTCGCAGCCTGCAAGCGCAAAGAGCAAGAGCCCAGCAAAGAGCGGAACAACTCCCAGAAGAAATCCCGCCTGGTTTTCACGGACCTCCAGCGCCGAACGCTTTTCGCCATCTTCAAGGAGAACAAGCGTCCCTCCAAAGAAATGCAGATCACCATCTCCCAGCAGCTGGGCCTGGAGCTCACCACCGTCAGCAACTTCTTCATGAACGCCCGCCGGCGCAGCCTGGAGAAGTGGCAGGACGACCTGAGCTCCGGGGGCTCCTCCTCGGCCCCCAGCACCTGCACCAAGGCGTGAGGGCTGGGCACGAGAGAGCGGCTTGGCAGCAGGGCCCCTCGCTGGTGACTTAAAGCACAATCCCCCCGCAACCAACCCCGGGCCAGCTGTTCCCGAGGACATTCCCACGGCTTCTCGTCAGTCTCAGCAGGCGCAGGTTCCACATTAACCTCTCTCCAGACAATACTATGCTCAGGACAGGCGAAGCAGGTCTGAAACGTAGGGGAGTCGTTCTCGAGGCAGGTTTCTCCTGAGCCCCAGGTTTCCGTGGCCGGTGGGAGCCCTGCCAGGCCGGCAGCCCCCCGTGTGCTGGCCACACCACCCCGCAGCCACGCGACAACGGAGCACAAAGTCGGACACTAAAAACCCAAGACCCCGTTTTTAAACTCAGGCATGGTTTTGTTAAGTGTTTTAGGGGAACAAAAAAAATCCGATTTAAGGGTTTTTTTGTTTGTTTTTTTTTAGTTTAATTTAATCAGCTTGTTATTGGATCGGAAAAGTTCAGTTCTCTTGAGCTCAAAGTAGCAAGCACAAAGCCAGTAGCTGCAGGGACGGCCCAGCCCTGGGCTGCCCAGGGAGGCTGTGCCAGCTGCAGCCTGACATCCCGGGAACACCGAGGAGACGGCACGAGCCTCAAGCACAGCTGGCAGTTCCTCACAAGCTCTGTGTTTGTATCTAATGCACACTCAGGAGGTCGATGGAACTGCTACAGTTCATGGAGCAAACACAATGTTTTGGAAGATCTAGATTTATTTATGTTATTACATCCTTTTTACTTTCCGGGAATCTGGTTTTGCTTCGGCAACGGCCGTGTTACCGAAACCTTTTTAGTGTTCAAGGTATTTTTATTCATTTTTTCAGTATTTTATGGTACTCTCAAGCAGGAAAAGAAACAGAAACAAGCCCTTCAGATGCCACGGACCGTTTCAGATGTGCCGCATTTAGCTCTATTGCATCCCTAAGTTCCTTTCCCTCACCGGCTCGCCGAGCCGGCGGGAACACAGCACACCAAAGAGACAGGATTTCTGCAAGCCAAAGATGTTTATAACTTGCCATTTCTCTTGGTCATCGCTGGTGCGGGTGGTTGGCCGGCGCTGGGGAAGCCTGGCGAGCTCCGAGCCCTCTCTCCAGCTCCGTGCAGCGGAGCCGCCCCTGGCCGGTGACCGGCCCGGCGTGGCCGTGCCCCGCTAGAGACACTTGAGACTTTTTTTATGTACTACTTAATCGAAACCAAAGAAACGTTTTCTGCACCTACTTCTTCTGCAACGAACTGTTCCATTGAAAGATAAAATAAAAATTAAAAAAAAACCAAGGAAGCATGTCAGGAAACAAACGAGTACCACACTGTGTTCTACAGACATCTTGGACATTTTCGGAAGCAGATCTCAAAGAAAGGGTTCACAAGAACGAGAACAAAGCAAAGCCAGTACGATTGCTGCTTCATTCGACAACTCTAGTAATCTTAAAGTTGAAGATTGTCTTTAATTTGTGCCTATGCAGTTTTTTCAAAAGAACAAGGAACAGAGCAACCAAAACCTCAACAGCTACAATACCAAAGATGAGGATTCTCACTACTTGTGTTTCAGTTCGTTTCTCCTCTTGCACGACTAATGCACATGACCCCACTGATCTCTGGACAGGTAACCACTTGTGAGTTTTTGAGCAACCAAAAGGGTGGGTTTATTTATGTTTTCCCTGTTTCTGCCCCACACAGCATCTCTCTGAGAGCTGCATGGATCCCAAGTGCGAGATGTTGGGATACTATGCTGGTACCTCTCCTCCCTCCAGGAAACATTTGTGGGTTGGGTGTGACTTGTGCGTTGGTCTCCCTTGTGTCTGGAGCTGTGAACAGCCACCCTCCTGTGCGTGACATCAGCCGAGTGACCTCCACCCTTTCCCTCTCTTCCCCAGGGATAAAACTTGCAATATGTGTGTTCCCATCTGTGTCACTGTGAGCGCTGAGCAGCACCGCAGCCCGGCTCCAAACCTCCTCCTGAGCCAAACCCAAGCATTCAGCAGTTCCTGGGGCAGTTCAGAAGGTGTTTCTGACATATTAGCCCTGTAATGTTGTTTGATCCAGGCCGTGATGATCCAAATCATGAAATGTCCAAATTTATCCTCAGAGCAGGAGCGCACCTTGCTCCTCTCTGCCTTGAAACAAGGGCTTCTTTTTAACTGCTTTTAACTTAAAAATCAAGAAGCCTTGTCTGCTCAGGACAGGAAAAGTTTCTGGAAAGCAAATTCAAGATCCTCACAGCTGAATTGACAGCATGTGCCTGCTCTGGGAATCAAAGCATCCTTCAGCAGGGATTTCCAGGCATATTCAAAAGAGAATCCTCATAGCCAGACATGGAAGAAAGCTGCCAAAAAATGATTCCGATCTGGGCTGACCTGTCCTGAGGGCTCCAAATGCCAGATATTTGAGCGTGGAGTTTGGAGCCATCAGGCTGTGGAGCAGAGCCCAGCTGAGGTGCTGTGGTCATGCTGAAGTTTCATTTTCATTCCCACCCACGTGTCCATGGAACCAGCCCCTCTGCAGCATTGCCCTCAGGGGAGGTGTCTCCTGCTGGAAGTGTCCCCCTGCAGTCTGCAGTGGCAGGGATGACACAGGACTGCTGGAAAGCCCAGCTCTCATCGCTCACCTCCCCTTCCTGCAGTGCCAGGGCGGGGAAGGGCATTGAATCCCACAGGGAACGTGCCCCAGGCATCCTCAGAGCCTGGGCTTGGCTGTGGGACACCTCCCTGAGGGGCACCCAGAGCCCCACAGCTCTGCCTCCCACCTTCCTCAGAGGCAGAGGCAGCTGACTGCCGCTTCTGGGGAAGCCTGGGAGCGCAGCCCCGGGCTTTTTGTTCCTGCTCCGAGCTCATCCAACAGCCCCAACAAAGGGAGTTTAGATCAGCGCCTGAATTTCTTACAAATTTCTCCTCAGTGAAATTCTCTCCACATTGTGCGAGCGTTGATGGCCAGGTAGCAAAACACACGAGGCTTCTCTGGGCTGGGGTCTCACATCTGTCAACAGTCACAAACCATTTTCACCCAAAAATCCTGCTGCATTTTTTATCCCTGCGTCTCTCATGGCCCTGTGTGATGTCTTCCATTTCACTGTCCACTCTCGTTGGCTTTTATGTAGCAGCTCCCTCAGACGAGGAGCGTGGGAGCCAGAGGCCGTGGTGATGTCTGTCCCCAGGGGCAGAGCCTGCGCTGCCCACACCCCACAAAACCCAAACAGCCGTGTTCTGTCTCTATACCCTGCATTTAGGAACCTATAGGGCTGCGTCACGTCACTTATTGCTTTATTTATTGCGCCGTGAAAAACTCGTGCGTACAGAGAGCATCCCAGCATCTTCCGGACCGGGAGCTTGGAGTGGCCGCCGTGGGCACAGCCGAGATGAATTCAACTTTCAAGAAACCTTGGATATTGCTGGGTCTCCCGTGCGGGAACACAGGGTGTGCTCGCTGACTTCGGTTGCAAAGCTTTAATGTGGATCTCTCTTAGCTACAGCTGAATCCAAAGAGCTGCGAAGGACTGGACCAGCAAAGCTCGCTCGGCCCCACGGGAGGAAAGGGAATCTCCTCTCCCAAAGGAGGGCACGGGAACGACACGGTATCGCGAAGAGCGTGCTGGCTTTGGACATGGCCAATGCTTCCCTTGCTTGTCACAATTCCAAAGTATTTTTAAGGCATGGGGGAAACTTTCTACTTGGCCTCCTTTATATTTATTACGGGGAATTTTTATTGTTTAAATTTTTTAAGAAGGCAAAGCTTAAAATGGTTTTATTTTTTTTTTTCCAGACACTTGAGGGTTTTAACCCGATATATTATCTATTGATAATGTAATTTATTTAAGTTAGTCTTAGGGCAGGTCCTGAGATCTCTGTTCAGTCTGAATCCCATTGTGTTTCGGTTCAGCTTCTGAATTCAATGGGAGCTGTGCCTGAATGCAGACTGCAGGGTCAGGCTCCGATGTTAGCTATTTGTATCTATTTAATTCAGCCATTTATTAATTCATTTGGGAGTCATTTTGCCTATTTATCCATAGCACTGTTGTGCAGCGCATCAGGGATGCGAAGCCTGCTAGGAAATACACTGAAGAGCTGGTTCTGCTTTGTAGAGCAGCCAGGTTCTGTCAGACAGGGAAAAACAGCTCATTCCATAAAACAGGGGTCTAGTTTTAATTCCTTCTTCTAATTAATTTAAATTATTTAAGTTAATCTCTTCCCACCTGATTAGAAAGTGCAGCGTACCTTTATTATGGCACATAAAGCCTTCGTAATATAACTTATTTATTTAACTTATTCATCATCACCCAGGGATGCCCTTGTAGAGTTTTTATTTTTTATTTAGAATTATCTATAAAGCACTACAGCTGATTTCCTGTAAGAACAGCAGAGTGAACTTCAAGGACAAGCAATGAATATTCAACCTAAAACTGTGCATTCCGAAAAATAGGGAAAAAAAAAAAAAAAAAGACACTGGGATACTTTGCCTGAACTTTGTGGCTTCTTAAAACTTAAACTGGGGGGAAAATAATCCATGCCAAGCAAAAAGAGAGAAACCCTTAAACTAGCTGCTTCCAAGAATGAACTTCTGTGTGTGGAAAAAAAAAAGAAAAAGGAAAAAAAAAAAAGAAAAAAAGAAAAAACCACAGAAAAAAAACAAACCTTTCTATTTCTAGTGAGAACCAAAGAGGCTACCTCACTGACTTTTCCATTTGTAATTTTAATCGTGTTGATGATACCAAAGATACCAAAGATTTCTTTCTCTGTGCGGTCTGCATTCTGCTTGTGCTCTCTGGTAACTCCCACCGCTCTCTCCCACACCCAGAAATGTCCAGCAGAGCCCAGATTCCCAAAGAAACGCTTCCCTGGAAGCTGCCGGTTCTGGGGACGCCCTTTTCTGTGCTCCTTACTCCTTCCTGCCAGTCAGAACCGCCCGGAGCTGTCCCCAGGACCTGGCGGTTTGTCCATCCGCACATTCCCTGGGGAAAGGCTCTGGAGCTGCCGGGGTGGGGTTTGTTCGCAGCAGCAATTAGCATTGCTGATCAGAATTGCAAATTATTACTATTCCCGTGCTGAGCAGAGCCCAGGGGCTGCTGTGGGGCCCAGGGGAGGCTTCTCCTGCCAAACTTCCACAGATCCAGGGGCTGCTCCCTCCTCCTCACCTTCGGTTGTTGTTTACAATTACAGTTTTCAGATAAAAATCAATTCATTACTTTTTCTCAAGTCAGCAATGAGGCGAAGCTACATTAAGCTCCATTAGCCTCACGTTCCTGAGTGATTGCTTCCTCGTGGAATTAGCGGTGCCCTTTGGCACTCGGGCTTCGACTGGGACTTACCCCGTTCCTAGGGCTGGAGGATGCTCTGAGGAGCCCAGTCCACCCCTGGGCGCTGCTCTCTCCCCCTGGGACAGCTGCTGCAGGGTCCAGACCTTTCCCAAGGAATCTGCCTGGAGCCCTTGGATTCACAGAGGGCACAAACGCTCCGCTTCGATTGAGCGTCGCCTTTTATTTTGTGTTTCTTTGGGGGTTTAATTCTGCGTCGGAAACGGTAGGACTTGACAAGTGTGCTTTGCTTTCCTCTCTCTCTCTGTGTGTGTTCCTTCAACACAAAGCTGTAATAATTCTCAGGATGCCTTCTGGGCGGGGGGAGCCGCTTGTCCCTGTGCCCTCGGACACAGACAGTCCCCGGAGCTGGCAGGGTCCCACGGCCCCCCCGACTCCTGCTTCACTTGCAAAGAACGACGTTACCACGGGACGAGTGCCTTGCTTGAACCAAAGCAACGATTTCGCCAGTCTACACCTCTCTGTGCTTTTTTTTATTCTTCCTGTGAATACCTCAGCTTTGACTGGGCCGCCGAATCGTACCTGGTGGGCTTTTGTACTGTGGTGCTTTGCAATGCAGCCCTGCAAAGAACAGACTCCTGATAATACCAAAGGCTCTTTCTCCTCCTCCTCCTCCTCCTCCTCCTTCTCCTTCTCCCCCCTCTCCCCAGTCTCTCTTTCTCCATGGTTCCAAAGCTTTATTACGAACTGGGCATGTTGGCAACGCAGACCGTGCAATCCCTTACCGAATTTTCTCAGATATACCTCATAGAGAATAGCTGTTTAGATTAATGTTATTATAGCGTATGTAATAACTTATTCACTGTTTCTTTTTGGTAACTGTGATTTAAAAGGAAAAAAAAAAAAAAAAGAAGAAGAAGAAGCTTTATATGTTTTAGGTTGTGCTTTTGTACTAGACGGAGAAGGTGCGCTTAAAAATGTACATCAGTCTTTCTTCCCGTTGGGTTTTTTTTTTGTTCTTACAGATTGGGGAAGAGTTGCAGAATGAGCCCAAAGTTTACAGTTTCATATTTTGCTGAAGAAACAATCTGTGTTCATTTGCTCTGTTGGAAAAAAAAAAAAAAAAAAAAAGAAAAGAGGAAAAAAAAGTATTATTTTCTACATTTGTGCTACTTGGTCTGAAGAGCTGATTGTCCTGTGTGACGGTGTAGTATTATAATTAGCAACTGCCAATCAGCGCTCCCATGTTTATGCATGAGGCAAACCCTTAGCAGTGTGATGCATCGTGGTTCTTAATGGCAACTTCTTCCTTCGGGTTTGGGCCGAGGTCTTTGGGTTGATGGTATTTATTTATGCATGGAGCCTGTTAGCTGTTCGCAGTGGTGGCGCGGTTGTGTTTGCATTTATGCTGTGAAATCACGCCCAGTTTCGTCCCGTGCAGCTCAGCACGGCTCGGGGCAGGTGTCCACATCAGCTCTGCTCTGCCCCCGTGTTCAACAGACCCAAATTCAGTTCCAATTAAATTGCCATTTGGGGAGAAGTTTGGCCGACAGGCAGCTTCTTCCCAGCGATTCGATTTGTTCAGTCCCGTGGCAATACACGTCCTGCTCGCTACGGAGCCAGCCGTGTGTTTTTTCCCGGGATCAGGAGTTCCTTTGGCTTTGTGGCAGCCCCTGGGTGCGTCAGGGTGGGTGCTCAGGGACCACCCCTCGCCTCACCCGCAGTCCTGCCCAGCGCTGGGCAGCCTGGCTGTCCATCCGAGCACTCCAGCCCCGTACCCTTTACTCTGCGTGGAAGAGGTGGCTTGGCCAGGGGGGAGTCGCTGTCTTCTGAGGAGGCATCAGAGTCCCGTCAGTAGAGTGTTGATATCGTCTGTCATTAAGGGTATTTTAGAGATGTGCTTTCATTAGTGCAAGGAGACGTTTTTATTTGGCCTTACTCGGTAGGTTGTGATAATAATGAAAGCTGTGTAATATAGTCAGGTTATTTTTTTCCCTGATTTCTCTGCCAAAGACAGTATCGGATACAAGAACTTTAAACAGGGGTTTGTGTGAGACAGTTGATGATTGTAACAGTGGTTAATCTTCCAGAAAGCTTTCCACGTTCTTCCGCAATAAGCAGAGCCGGGATGTTTCGGCAGAGCCCTGCCGGCAGATGCCACCACTCCTCACTGACACGCAGCTGTTGTAAAACCAGGCTCTGGGTACACCTGCATTCCTCAGTCCCGAGGCAGCAAGGGGTATGTGAGGCCATGGCAAGGGCACAGCGGGGCCGGCATGAGCTGCTCCAGCTGGCTGGAATTTGCCAAGGTACTTGTATTATGAAATTTAAGGTCTATTTTATTATGTCATTTTATGTCATTTTTTAACTTTGTGGAAGGTGATACGTTGAACTGAGTGTAAGCTGAGTTTTTCAGACAAATAAAAGTAGCTAAAGAGTGAATGTTATTTTATCATTAAAGGGTTTTTACTCACTGATTTGTGCCAATAGATGTCCTTTATCTCAATGACAAGTATTACATTGCTTTCAAAGTTTTATTTATAGCTATTGATGTAAAACCCACACACACATATTATTTGCCAAAGTTCAATAAAGGAGGAAAACAACGCTTTTGCTTCCTTGTGCGATCAAAAGTTCCTGTTTCTTCCCGGTGTTTTTCCCACCACAGCCCAATCCCACACCAAGGGGTAGAGTGGAGCCAAGCAGGGGCTCTGGCTGCTACAGCTCTCAGGGACGTGGAGGGGTGAGGAGAGTTGAGCACAGTCAGATTAATGCAGGACTCAGTGTAGGACCCCACCCCAAAAACTACCTGTGATGGGGGCCTGGCCAAGTGTGAACAAAAATTACCTGGAGAAAGACCTCGCACATTGTCCCATGAACACAGCTCACAGAGCTGTGACACTGAAGGAGAAATCACTTTATATTTATGTAAGTCATGGAGTTATACGATGCTATGTAATTGCCATACAGTTATGTAAGTTATTGCGCTTTCATTCCCTGAAGCAGCTTGCAGGAGGAGGCAGGAGGTTCCTGGAGCTGAAATTCCATGACAAGGAGGATGTGGCAGGTCTGTATTCATTCATTCATTTATTCATTCAGTCACTTACCCCAGCTGAGGGCAAGTCTGGTTTGTTTTGTCTCCTCAAAAAAAAAAAAAAAAAGCAAAACAAAGTGCACAAGATAAAAGGTCTTTGCTGTGTTTCTCTCTTAAAAAACCAAACAAAACCAGCCCTTTCCTGCCCTCACTCTCTCCAGCTGCCATCCCTCTCTGCCCACCTGGAGCAGGGTCAGCCTGGGGAGGGCATGGCCGTGTCCCAGCCCCAGAACAGTAACAAGCACTGCAGGGTTTATTATCTGGGATCTAACCTTGGCACCGATGTCTAACCTTGGGGTTAATAAACTCACTGAAAATTTTGTTTTCACGCTCATTCTCTCCGTGTCTCTCTCGACACTGAGCCACATTCTGCCATTAATTAAATTTACGCTGCTTCATTTCACTTTGCTGAGTGGCCACGGGCGCAGATAAAGGCAGAGCTGCCTCCTCAGCACTTTGTGTCACAGAGCCCAGACCGTGGCTCTTTTCCAGCCTCCTTTCCTTCTCCCTCTGGCTGGGGTGTCCCATGGAAGGGGAGGGGGGCCCTGAGCCCTCCGTGCCCCCTGAGCACCCCAGGCACAGGGCTGAGCCACGCTGGGTGAGGAGGCTTTTCCCAAGCAAGGAGGTGGCCAGGACCACAGGAACCAGTGCCACGCTGGCCCCAGGAAGGGTAAAAACACTTTCAGAGGCAAAAGCGATGACACCGAGACTAATGCAGCCCACGGCAGGTCATTTCCATTTGGCCTGCAGGATTGCTCTCCCGGGAATGCATTTTCCAGGCACTTAGCAGTGGGCACAGCTGGAAGAAGGAAATGGGACCGTTTCATTAAGCTGCCGAAAAGCTGAAGGATGAGCTGGGTGTGTGGCAGGACTGCAGCCAGGCTGGGATGGTGTTTCAGCAGTGTCTCAGCAGCAGTTTTTCCCAGTGCTGGGCTGTGCCCCCAGCGCTCAGGTCTGGGGTTGACTCCTGTGAATTCTCCTCAACTGACTGTTTCCTAACCCTGCCAGGAATCACACAATTATTCCCAGTTAGAATGCAATATAAAACCCCCTCCGTTTTGTCAGCAATGATGAAAAACAGAGCACCAGAACAGCCCTTCCATCCCAGGGATGCAGGGACACCCCGTGGCAGCCGGACTGGACGGTGTCCCTGCTCCCCAGAGGGAACGCTCACCCTCAGAGCAGCCCGAAGGAGCAGATGCCACATCCCCGTTCTCCTCCTCCTCCTCCTCAGGCAGTGCATCCATCAGGATGAACTTGACAGTAATGATCTGCCGTGTGGGACCCGCAGCCATCACAGCACGGGTCCCTCCTGACTGCAGATGAAGTGCTGGCAGCTCTTGTGATCCAAACACTCCTCAGCACTTGAAACCCTGCGGGAATTCCCTCGGGAAGCAGCCTGGGAGGCAGCCTGCAGGGAAAGCTGCACACCAACAGCAGGAGTCGGGGGAAGTGGGTTTCTTTCGGAGGAAAACAGCGGGAGCTTTTCCAGCACCACGGATTTTCAGCACGTGGGATGAAGGTGCCAAAGGAAAACAAGCAGGAGGAAAAATACCTTGGCATGGGCAGTGTGGCAGGACAGCACAGCAGGACTGTCAGGTGGAAGCAGCTGTCACCAATGTCCCCACACGCAGAGAAGGAGCCACAGCCAGCTCTGCCTGCCACAAGCTGCACCCACTGGACACAGCAAACCTCCAGGAGCGACTCCAGGGTCCAGCTCAGAAAAGGGATAATGGCAGGAAGCCATAAGATATTAAACCAGCAGATTAAAACAAACAAGACCACTTCGGGTCGTGTTACACATCCCTTCCCTCCCGCCCGACAGCACAAGAAATCCAAGGCAGTAAAAGACAAGCGTAGGCCATAATGGCCCAATAAGTCGGGATAAAAGCGCTGGGGGAGTTGGCTGTGAGGAGCCCGGCCTGGGCACGGAGCCTCCCTCCCCCGGGCCCTGCTCCGAGCATTATCCTTTAAGTGCTCGTTTAAGCTTCCTTGGAAGTGCCGCCTGCTCGCTGGAGAAATGCAATTAGGCCTCGATTGCGGGTGATGTTCACACGTTATGGATCATCCTTAAAAACGACAGGAGAAGAATGGAGTGCTCTGGATTCCGCACGACAGCTCCCTCTCCATCATTCCGGGAACTGCCAGGCTTCAGCTCTCCCTGCCCCATCAGCCATGGGATCACAGCAACACCTTCAGTGCAAGACAGAATCCCAGGTTTGGGTTGGAAGGGAGCCTAAAGACCACCCAGCTGCACCCTCTGCCAAGGACAGGGACACCTTCCACTAGAGCAGTGCCCCAAGCCCCTCCAGAGACTGGTGGAGAGTGAGCTCTTTGGAAAGGAGGGAAGGAAAAGTGCTTCCACAATGCCAGAGACTGTTTTCAATCCAAACATGATAATGCTGAAGTTCTGCCACACTCACACAGCCAAATCCCCTCTCAAAGGTGCAACAGCAAAGCTTGGCCTGAGATTCCAGAGGAAAAGGACCATCCCTGCTCTCCTCCATTTCTGCCACCTTCCATCCATCCCACTCTCTCCCCTGTCACAACCCAGTCACAACAGCTCACTAATGGATCAGCTTAAGTATCCAAGAGCTCCAATCCCTGCTCTAGAAAATAATCAATCAAGCACTTAATTTGTAACACCAGCAAGGAGCTGCCCAGAGACTGCTAACAGGGAATGGAATAAATTATCCATCAGAGGTGGGATCCCAAACCAGGGCAAATTCCCAGTTCATGGTCTCCTCCAGCCTCTGTGGGAAGTGAAGTCACCCCAGCCTGACACCAGAGGTGCAGAGAGAACCCAAACACCAGCACAAAGACACAGGGCTGCATTATTTCTTCAAAAAAACTTTAATTGAAATTCCATCCTTATGGCAAACGACACACAGTAGGATTACCCAAATACGTTGTGTTACATCAAATGGAAGTCCTTGGTCAATCTGAAATGCATATGTTGGGCTAAAAGCAATTATCTGTACACATCTGGCATGAACAAAATCAAAGGAGCTGCTCTCTCTTGCAGCTTACACTTCCTGGTGATTCCCAGCTCTCAGGGGGTGGTGGAAAGGGAGAATTCACTGAGCTTTTAGGTATTCCTAGGGAAAGCCTGGCCTCACTGAACAGCCATCCCCTTCTGCAGGGAAGGGCAGGCCAGCTCAGACACCACCCACACACCCTTTGGTGTCCCAGAACATCCTGGAAGCTTCCACCTTCTCTGAAACGCAGCCAGGACCGAGTGACAGGTTAGAAAGAGACTCAAAAGAGAAAAACTCACCCAGTAATGAAAGAAAAAGCCAAACTGCAAAGCATGAAAGCAGGAAAACAACCTCATCCCCACTGCTTCCCATTCCTTCCCTCAGGACACCACGGGCTGTTCCTAACTCCTCAATTTCCAGGAAATATCGAAGCTCCACCTCACTGCTGCACCCAGGTGCCACCCCAGCTGGGGCAGGGGGACAGTGACCCCCTGCTGTCCCCAAAGCCCCCCCAAGGACTCGGCTCTCACCAAAGAAACCCTGGGATGCAGCGCTGCCTCTGGCATCCCTTACTGCCCACTGGCTGGTGAGAACAGCCCGGCTGCACCGCTGTGCCAGAGGGGCAGAGAGCTGCAAACCCAGCAGGACACTGCCCTCAGGGGGGCTCAGGAAGGCACAGGCACCCTGGCATTCATCTCTCCCCAGGGCACTGGCTTGGGAGAAGAGGAACTCCCTGGAAAGCTCTGTGAAAACTACCCTGCGACAGCAAACGGAACCCCCAGCTCCATGAGATGGGCCCCATCTGCTAAAAGCTGGAAAATTAAGTGATTTCTACGTGATGGTCTGCTAGCAGCAACAGAGCAATTATCCCACTTGTGGTTAGAACACTCAAAAGTGAATTTTAAGTACCTTTTATTACTGGGGACAAGTGTAATGCCTCAGAATGGGTGCCAGCTAGTATTTTCAGGATGGAAATGAAAAGCCATCTGTATTTATAGTACCACAAGGTTCAGATGAAGTTAACCTTTGCTTTCCACACTTGTAAATGTGGTGGTCACAGCCTGGACCACCTGAAGGTCCACGTCCCCTCCAGCTGGCAGAAAACAGCAGTGAGTAGGAAGATCTGTCAGACTGTTTTCCGCTGACCCCTAAGTGTCACACAGGGAAGAGGAACAGAGGAAATTCTCTGTCCAAAGAGAGACATAAGGCCGGTTTTCCCAGACACAGTGGACATTTGTGCTCCTTTATCCTGCCGGGGCAGCGAGCAGAGGCCAAGGGTGGAGCAAGAGAGGGAGAGGAGAAGCTTCTGGCTCCCTGCCACTGCAACAGGCACGAAGGGTCAAGGAAGACTTCTTTCTGCAAGGGACAGGGTGCTGCAGGAGCTTCCAGCACTGCAGGAATCTCAGAGGGTATGGCAGTGGAGCAGGCAGTTTCCAGAGGTACTGGGAATTTACACCACTCCTCAGCAAAGCATCCATCTGTTCCTTTAGGATCTCACCTTTAATTCTTCCCACAAAACAGAGCAAGGCAACCCCTACATACCACAGAGCCTCTCCTCTCTTTAAATACCCTGTTTGCAAAAAAGACCAGAGGTCCAAACTGCTCGTGCCTCGTTACCTGAGCAGATCAAGCTGGCCGAGCAGCACGGCATCTGCTTCCCGGCCACCAGCCATTCCCAGGAACCGGCCTGCAGTGCCCAGGTCCTGGCATTTCAGTGCTAGGGACATCAAGTAAACGTGCCCGAAGGAGGGGCCAGCTGGCCCACCACAGGCAGGGCTCAGTGCCACGGGACAGAGTCACAGCTTTGCTCCCTCCCTGTGTGACAGGAGGGTCCCTGTGGCTCCAGGGGGATGCCCAGTGCTGGGGGCCCTGCCCAGCTGGACCCTGCTGTGTGCTGGCAGCCTTTCAGGAGAGCCCCAGCCCGGGGCTGCCTGTTCTCAGGCATCTGTAACATAAAACTCTAAATTGCTCCTGACCCATCATCTCTGTTTAAATAACGGCAATTCAGCCAGATCAATCCTACCTATGGCACTCCACAGGTATGCCACAAAACCAGAGCGCTGTGGCACAGTAGAAAGCACAGAGTGGATCTGTAAACCTCCTGGGGAACAAGCCTGACTCCCTAAATTTACCTCACCAAACAGAGAAAGCCCTTTCTAATAAAAATAAGAATTTAAAAAGCCATTCTGCTTAACAGATAAGCCAACATGTTTCCACACATGCTCCTGCTACATTTGAAATGTGCAGTTTCAATGGAGCAAGTTCTCCAGCATCACCCAAGCAGGCTCATTCCTTTCAATTTATGCTCTTCAAATACTTTCCTGCAGATCATGAAAATGTTTTTCTAGAAAATGTAAACAAGTTTTGTGCGTTCTACTATCCCAGCTAAGCTTTCACTGGAAGTTTCTGGCAGGCAAAAACCAGAACAAAACAAAGCCTTATCTTTATGTCCTTGGAAAAAAAAAAAAAAAAAGGTATATATACACATTATTAAAAAGCTTTAGAAGTCACTTGATCTCCAAAGTCTCCAAATCCAGCTGCAAATTCCCTCTCAGAACAGACAACAGGCTGTGCCGGTCAGACTGCACACCTTACCAAAACCAAAATAACTGTACATTAGACCTGGCAAGTTAATGCACTCGTGACCACCCTGCATACAAATAAATCCCTGCATAGAAATAGAAGCTAATCATAAAAAAGTTGTGTAAGTTTTTCAGTGCATACTGCTGGGCTCACGGTAAATCCAACCGGGCTCGGATGACACGAGACCTCACACCCGACAGGATCAATGCCCTTATGTCCCTACTTTCTACAACTCTCCTCGAGCAAAGAAAACGTAATTAAAATGAAACCAAAGCCGAGTTCACCGGGCGGTTCCCGCTCACGGCTGGCTGGTGAAGAACGCCTTGGTCTCCCTGCACACGGGGTTGACGCAGAGCGGGCAGCACAGGGTCAGCTGGCGGGAGCACACCTCGTTGGACTGCAGGTGGGAGCACACCAGGTCTGCCAGGGCCTGCAGGGCGGGGGGAACGGTCAGAGGGGGCACAGCGGGCTGTGTGATCCCACCCACCCTAAGACGGGCAGCCCTGTGCCCCCTCTAACAAAACAAGATACCCCTCTGTGCTAGACAAACAAAACAAGATATCCCTCTGTGCTAGACAGATCATCCCATTTCTGCTCTTAAACTCAAAATACACTAAAACTACCTGAAAACATCCGGACCCAGCAGGAAACACGACTGCAAACCTTCACAGCCACCGCAACAAAGCACGTACCTTGGAAAACAGCGGATTTCCATTGAGGGACTCCGCTCTTCTGATGTTTTCAACTCCACACTGAATCAAAAATAAGGAGGGAAAAGTTAAATCTGCTAGACCCTTCACTGGGTAGCCTTCAAAATCTTCCTGCTTCCTTCAGAAGTTGCCCCACAATGACAGGATTAAATGCAGTGTCATGGGGTTTTAGCACAGCAAAAAGAGCTATGGGGCAACACTTCGCTTTGCTGGCAAAAATAAATCATTCTTCTTTAGCAATAATAGTAATGATTTGAAAATTTAAACCTAGAAAGACAAATTCCCACCTGTTTTTCAGACTAATTTTTAATTTACAGGAAAATAAAGCTCATCCCAAATCATATCGCCAGAAGCAACTACAAAGCAGATTGCAAGCCAGGAGAAGTAATTTCAGAGCAGCACTACCCAAACAGGTACCAAATCCATTAAGAATTCACCTCGTTGGCTAAAACCTGGGAATACTCGATATCCAGTTCATAGAGAGTTTCAATGTGGTCACTTGTAAATGCTATAGGGACCAACAACATGTTTTTCTTTCCTCGCTGGCACAGTCCTTTAATGGTCTCATCTGTCTGGGGACCAAGCCAAGGCATTGGTCCAACCTGGAACAGAAAAGGGGAAATAAAGGAGGAACACTCATTAAATTATTCTTACCAATTCCCACATTTCCTTAGGCAGGATGAGTCAGGCCAGCTTATGGATGGGATAGAGACAGTTATTTGTATTTCCCTGCTTTAGGTTGTTCTTGTTATTTTTTCCATTAAACGTTTAATAAAGACACACTCCCCAACATTAAATCACAAAGGAGCAAAACCTGGGCCGGCCCGAACAAGACCGATTAAAAGAACCGCAGATGTAAATAAAGGTTTATTTTTTTAGGTTCAGTAAAACCCTGCACAGGGTTCACCTGCCCCGCTTCCCTGAGCCCGTACCTTGGACTGCCACACGAGCCTGTAAGGGTTGGAGTAGTTGAGCTTCTCCATGACTCTCTGGACGGTAGCTCCCACTTCTTGAGGATACGGATCACCGCGGTTCACCACCTGCAGCACACACCTCTGTCACCAGTGGACACGTCTGGGGAAGGACCAGACCCGCCAGGCGCTCCCACAGCTGTCCCCACACCCTCGAGGTAACTCACAGACATGGGCAGCGAGTGGGCCGAGAAGAGGATGACCACGTCTTTCCTTTTGTCCGGTGGGAAGAGGTTCAGCTCCTTCTGGATGTGATCAGCAAAGCACTGCTCAGAGAAACAAAAACCTGAGTCAGAAGCCATTCCTGCTCTGAGTGACCCAGACAGGCAGATCCCACGCTCCCTGCTGCCTTAAGAACTCCCAAATTCCCTTCAGAGTGCACCTCGCTCAGGCAGCATGTCCAGGGAACATCACCCAGCACAGGCAGCTCCACCTCACCTGCCTTTGGTGTTTTTTCCATCTGCTCAGCCCACTAACTGCAAACCCAAACTGCAAACCCACACAAGAGGAGAGGCTCCCCACTAAAGACCAAAGAGCCATTTTCTCTGAAAAGAAAGCAGCAAGAAAGCTTCCCTTCACAGGAATTACTCTTTGCTGCTGGAGGGGAATCTCACCAACCAACATGATCTGTGTGTGTGCTGATCACAGACCTGCTCTGAGCAGCAGTTTGGACTAATGGCCTGAAGAGGTTCCTGCCAGCCACCAGCACTAGGGTAACATCACTCAGCTTTTAACACAGGGTGTGCACAATGGGCACTTTCACACGTGAACCTGCCAAAGCATGTGGCATGAGACAATCCCCCTTCTGTAATTTCAGACAGGGTACACGAGGCTCATTTCATCACACAACTAAAATGCACCCTCAAACTGAAGCCTTCCTGGTATCCTTCCTCAGTACTTTTTCCTGTATTTTAAAAGAAAATACATAAAGCTCACAGGCTTCAAACCCATACCTGAATGAGAAGGGGATGTGTGGGCCATCGGTCAATTATGCTCCACTTCATCTTTGGCTTCTCCCCTTTCTCATTGTAGTAGCGATAAATGGCATTTAAACTGCTTCCTGAAACAGGGAGAATTAACAACACGAGTCCAGCCAGGCCGTCAGCAACCTGTCAGATTGAAACAGCTCGGCAGCAACCTATTATCATATTTTAAAACGCTGCGTAATTAAAACACAACCATAAATCAGAGCCGCGACTCTCCAAAGGGAACAATCCCACCCGAGATCGTACCATGCACCGCTCTGACCAAAGCTCAGCTGCTTTACCCACGGTCACAGCCACGTGCCTGCAGCACCTCTGCCGTGCCCAGGCGCTCACCTGTGGTGGAGCAGCTGTACTGGGGGTACTGGGTGAAGGCAACAGCCCTCTCGATGCCGTCCCTCTCCATCTCCTCGATCGCCTCCTCCGTCAGGGGATGCACGTAGCGGAAGCCGATGTAGTACTTGTGAGGAGCTGCCAGCCCGAGCACGGGGAGACAAATTGCAGGAAAAGGTAAGAACTCACACTGACACATCGTTAGTACGTAAAATATACAAGAACAGGCAGGCTGAGACTGCTTAAATTAACTGGTTGCTAATTTTCTGGCTGCTTTTCTAAAGCACCGGCTTCCTTTGGCCAAGCAATTTACCTGGCTGTGATTAGAATTTAGAAGTGACTTATATTAGGGTTTGCTTCTGCAGAAACATCACTTGCCTGCTTCTCCTAGAGAGAACCCCGATGTCTCAGTGGGCGAGTCCCGATTTTAAGGATGCAAATGGTAAAAAAGGGTTGCTACAAAAAGCTAAATGGACACTGTGATGTCCTCACAGCCCACGGCTCCAGCTGCCTTCCCTGCCCAGCACACCTGGCACCAAAACCCCCAGGACCAGCACTATTGCATGGGGCAGGAGGGCAGTGAAACAGGGACGATGACTCTCCCATTCTGGTTCAGGGGGGTTTCACACAAAGCTCCACGGCTTTAACACCTAATTTTGGAGGCAGGATGATTCTCCCCAAGCACATCTCAGATTTCTTCATTTTCCATCTCTAATCTTTAGGGTGTCAGCTTTGGGAGCACGGCTCGGTCAGGGGAAGGGAGGGAGGCAGGCAGGGGAGGTTTGCTGTTTTGGTTTTTTAAGTGGAGGACAGAGGTTCTTAGGGGAACAAAAGCAAAGTTTCTTTTTCAGGGTTTCCGGGTCACTGGCTCTGAAATAACATTTAGCAGGTTTCTGAAGGAAGCAGATGTCCTGTGCTTGGGCTCCACTCCATACATTTATGCAGGATTCAGAAAACAGGTTTAGTCAGCCCCAGTTCTCCGCAGGAGGGAGGAGAGCTCCCAGCTGGGAGCAGCAGCAGATAATGACCAAACTCCGAGAGTCCCTGAGCCAGTAACCTCATTAACATCTTTGAATGACATTAAAGACAGAGGTCTGGCTAACCACAGCAGGGGCTGTAGGAGTTTAACCCGGGAAAGGACATTCTGCGAAAAAACACAGCCAGCGCAGGTTCAGGTTTTGTTCAGGACCACGGGCAGCAAAAGAGAGATGTTGGTGTCTGCACACAGGTTAAATGAGAGTGACATCCTGCCCTGATTTTGGCTCAGATAGAGCTAGCTCCCTTCCTAGGAGCTGCTACAGTGCTGTGTCTGGATTTAGGACGAGAGCAGTGTTGCTGACTCACTGAGGTTTCAGTTGTTGCCCCGACCAGACCAGGTCAAGGCAAAATGACCCTAAAATATTTCTTTTCGCTTTGTACCAGCACCTCCTGACAGGTACTCATTAAGAGGGCTCAGCACTCCCAAAGTGCCACCTGTAGGCACTCTGTACTCCCAAATGCTGTCTGGAAGGGCATCCAAGTGTTCTGAGCTATTCTGAAGGAGCACAGCGCTCTGCAAGGTCACCTGGGATGCTGAAAGAAATGGTTGGCAGCGTTCAGCACATTCTGTGGTTAAATTGCAGCTGCTGCCAAGTAAAAAAAGGAGTCTCTGAAGGGCTTATCAGGTGGGAGAGGTGCCCAGGGAAGGGTGGGACTGCACAGAACAGTGGTCACCAAATAAAAGCGAGTTGGAGCGGGACACTGGGAAAAGCAGATAAACCTTCCAAGCTTTATCTGCAGAACCTGCTGCAAGGCTGACCCTTCAGGCACTTCTGCTCCAAAAACACTCCTGCCTTGGATGACACAGCAGGCCTCAGGCTCTGACTGCACGTGCAGGGACCACAGCTGGAATTAAGCTAGGGAGCCACATCTGTGGGAAACAGGAGTGAATATCACCTGCATGGAGGTATCAGTGACACACTGCATGCTGAATGGAGGAAATAAATTTGGTTCTAGCCTTCCAAGAATGTTACTTTCACCTTTTAGCAGTGTTCTACCTCTAGCCCTTTTCTAGCCAAGCCTGAGGCAGGTGCCACAATGAGCTACAAAACAGTCCTGCATGAAAAGATGTTCACAGAAGCATCTGCACCCATTTCCCATCACACTCATGCCACCAGATAACATGGCACAGGCTATCCCATTGCCAGTGAGCACTTCTTGCTGGGAGGGAGTGAGGTTCAGAGGGATTCTGTAATCCAGACAGAGGGCAGGGAGGCTGTATTCATGCTTGAAGTTCTCTCATCATGAAGGGCTGGCAAAGAGAGCATTTCCACCCCAATCAAACCGCCCAGCCCCATCTCCTCCACATCCCTGGGTGGGGCTGGCTGCTATCGCTCAGCCAGGCCCTGCAGTGCTCATCTACAGAGCCTTGTCTTTGCTCCAGCTGTCCAGCCCTGAATCAGCTGCTGAGAACCACTCTGAACCCCTCCTGCCACTCTTGCCTTAGTGGCTCACATGAAATACATTCCCCTTTTTTCCCATCTAAGCCTCAAGCACTTTTCAGCACAGGCTTCCCCAAGCAACACCCCACAACGAAAACCGAGAAGCCAAAGCTGCTTTGCGAGCACACAGTGCCAAGGCAGAGCAAAAGCAGCCCGTGGGAGGCTGAGCAGAGCAGTACCAGTGCGAGGAGACATGCTGTCCAGCAGCTTCACCATGCCCTCTCCCTGCACCGCCGTCCACTTCTTGATGGGGGAGCCCCCGCCGATCCTGCTGTACTGCTCCTGGATTTTCGGGGTGCGGCGCTTGGCAATGAGCGGTGCTAATTTACTGCAGCGTTCGACAGGGACATGTGTTAATAGCACAACCCAAACCACCAGCCCTTCCCCAGAGCGCTGCTGCAGCAGCTTTTCCACAGCAATCTCTGCAAATTACAGCAAACCAGCGTGGTTTGTTTGATGTTCTATTCCACCACCCTTCCCACACCTCAATCTGCAATTAGAGGAGAACGACTTTGGCACACCTCCTTCCAGAGGTTTCTAGCAGTGTCTCTTGCATTGAACAAAAATGTCAGAGCCTAGAGCTCAGACAGAACACCCAACACCGCCTGTAGCACAGGAGACCCCAGTGCTCCTCACTTTTGAGCCGGAAGTGTCATTAGATCTCTGTCCAGGAAGAGACGCAGTAAGAAATCGTGGACATCGTCCAGCCGCTCTGGGCCTCCCATGTTCAGCATCAGGATTCCTGTTTTGGGTTTCCTGTGGAAGCAAGAGATCTTTCAAATCCTAATGACCTACTGCTTTTTATTTTTATGATTATGAGAAAACAACCAGCTTATCCTCTTATATTAGCCTTTTGCAAACACAGCTCCTGTTCAGAGGCTCCTCCTATTTATGTAAACACCTGGGCTAGGGAATGGCCAGACACAAGTATCTACATGATCTTTGCTTTTTTAGAAAGTAACCACTTTCTAACACAGACTTCAGCTGGAAACACGCTGAGAAAGCTGTCTGGAAGCTGCAGGCTCTAAGGGAGGTTATAAACCAGGGTCTCAGCTGTGGGTTCCAACCGAACCAAGCAGCAGCTTTGCAGGAAAACAGATGAGCCACTCACACGAGTCTTTGTCTTCATTACTGCGGGGACACCTGTCATCTCCTGCAGCAGCGACAGCAGCAAGGAGCCTTTCCACACATACATTCATTAAAGGGCCAGCTCTGTTTGGGTTGGGGTTTTTCCATAAAGGATTTTCTATCCAGGTGCAGGTCTGGCACACTGTTGTAAGCACAACGTTCCACACGGATGTGCTATCAGCATTTACAGGACGGAGAACACGAGGCCGGGTGAGTGCAGCCAGGCAGATAAACAATCACACACACACACAGAGCGGCCCCAGCCCCGCACTCGCCGTGCAGGGGAAGCAGGGCACGTATCAGGGCCAGGCAGCGGGCACCGAGCTCCCCCTTTAGGCTCCCGGGGCTGGATCTGGGGCTTGGTGCTCTCCGTCACCGCGGCAGCCGTGGCCTGGCCTCTCCATCGCACCGGCACCCGCAGCTGGCTGCAGCTCCTCAGCACTGCGGAGACACAGCAGCTCTGAAAACCCGTGCAGGACCGAGGGGCTCCTCACCAGAGCAGCGTCAATCCCCCCACAGACACACAAACCCGCTCGCAGCGCTGCGAGCTTGGCACTTCCTCACTCAAACTCCGGGTCCTGGAATCAAAGAAAGCCAGGAAATGGCAAGCTTCTGCCTTTCTTCGAGCACTCTGGACACTTATAGCTCTGCAGATAGCAGGCAGCAACCAAAAACCAAACCAAAGCCTTGCTAATCTGTGAGTTCCAATGGTAAATCCAAAACAACTGGTGACAGCAGAGCAGAACCAAGGGGCTGGCACTGAGGAAGAAGCGCCAGGCTGTGTAACTCCTTGTGGGACAGGCACACCTGGGCTAACCTCAGACAGGAACAGGATTTCCACACCATGTCCACAATGCAGGCTGGACATCTGCTCCTGTTTGTCCCTGAGTCAGGAACAGCGAGCAGCAGCTCCAGAATCCATTTACCTGGGGACCTGGGCTGCCTTCTTTCTCACTACCCAGCCAGGAGATGGCCATTCGTCTGGTTTTCAGCATCAGACAAAAGCCAGGGTTTTACAACTCTTTGCACATCCACCTCCCTTTCCAGCTCTCTTGGAGCCCCTTTAGGCACTGGAAAGGGCTCTAAGGTCTCCCTGGATCCTTCTCTTCTCCACGCTAAACACCCCCAGCCTGGCTCAAGAGAAGAGGGGCTTCAGCCCTCGGAGCATCTCAGTGGCCTCCTCTGGAGTCACTCCAGGAGCTCCATGTCCTTCTTATGTCAAGGGCCCTGCAGCTGGACACAACTAGATTATCTTTAAGGTTCCCTCCAACCCGTTCAATACAATTCCATGCTGGTTACAGCCTGCCTTTTAAAAGGCACGCTTCATTCTCCACGGGAATTCATAGTCATTACATGGTATTCTTTTAGTGCAAAAATAGTGTGAATTGCTCACAACAACAACAACAAAAAAGGTTAAATTCTGCATCCCCGTCTCTCAGGTGATTGTTTGGCATGACATTTCCCCTGCCAGACAGCAGGAGCTCAGCAGCAATTGAGCCCCGATAGCACAGAGCTCCTCGGCAGCCGACCCACCCGCTGGGAAGAGCATCTTACAGCTCACAGCTCCCTAATAACCTCCTGAACAGATGCTGAACGGCCTCAAAACCTGCCGAAAACAATGGCAACGAAACGCATCCTGCAAATCCAGCCTCTTACTCGGGATTACAAGTGCGTAGCTGCGGATGCTGTCTCTGCACTGATACAAAAGGCTGCAAACTAAAGAACTTCAAGTGTCACCGATGCCTGAAAGGCTCTTTTCAAACGTTTTTATTTTACTTCCAGTTCTTAGGATCCTACTTTCTGAGGTGCTGACACTATATGCCAATTAGAGAGAACAACAAAAAGAGAAGTTTCAATGTCTGCATTGATCCTTCTGCACTGTAAGACATTTGTTCTTCCCGCAGAGGGTGGTGGGCACCGAAAAGGCTCCATAGGGAATGGTCACGGCCCCAAGGCTGCCAGAGCTCCAGGAGCATTTGGACAGCGCTCTCAGGCACAGGGTGGGATTGCTGGGCTGCCTGTGCAGAGCCAGGAGTTGGATGAATGACTGCGAGTCCCTTCCGACTCAGGATATTCTGCAATTGTCTAATTTTAGTTGAGGTTCACGCACGTTTCCATCTGCACCATAAAGGACACGGCACAGAACGGGATGTTTAACGATCCCAGCTTGGTGGAACACTGCTAAAAGCGTTGTTTTAGAAGTGGCATTACGGTATTAAACTCCGCAGCGGAAAGCGGGGTGGGTAAGCGCACAGGCTGCTCTCGGCAGGGACACGAAGCGAGTTCTGCCCACCGCTCACACCTCCCAGCGTTCTCCCACCAACAGGAGAGCGGACGGTTTCAAATTAAAATCAAACTCCGCGGAGGGCAGAACACACAAAGCCACTCCGAACGGCCGAGAGGAGCCGAGCCCGGCCGAAGCGGAGGGCGCGCGCCGCGGCCGGAGCTCGGACCCCTGCGCCCCGCAGCCCGCGGGCGAGGAGACCCCGTAGGCGCGGCGAGTCCCCTCAGGCCGCCGAGCGGGAAAACCGCCATCGCCG
>VZTX01025386.1:3901-24639 GCA_013400915.1 Pardalotus punctatus
CTCCTTGGGATGCACACGGATCCTCCTTGGGATGCACACGGATCCTCCTCGGAACACACATGGGGTTCTCCTTGGGATGCACACAGATCCTCCTTGGGATGCACACGGATCCTCCTTGGGATGCACACGGATCCTCCACATGTGCTCAGCACTGTCCTGAGCCTGGGGGTTTTTTAATGAGAGGGAACCCCAAACACCACTGGACCAAATCCTGAAAATCTCATGGAATCAGGGGATGATGAGGGTTGGGAAGGCCTGTGAAGGTCACCCAGCCCAGCTCCCCTGCAGACATCAGGGACTCCTTCAATCCATCTGGCGGCTCCGAGTCCAGTTCATCCCCTGAATATTCCCATGGAAGGGACATCTCTCCCTGAAGGGCAGCAAGGTCACCCTGTGGTCACTTCCCAAACGTGTTTCATCTTCTCCTGGGACAAGGAGATCAGTCAGGCGTCCTGCTGTCAATCAAATCCATGATGGAGACGATTTTGATCAGATTTTAGCATCTTGAGGAGCGAGTGAGATCTGGGCTCCTTTATTTTCGGGTGTTTTTCCATATTTTTTTGCAGACACCACAGGCTCTGGGATGTTCCCCTGGCCAGTCTGGGGCCTCTGTCCCAGCTTTGCCACCTCCCAGCTGTGTCACCTCCAGCTCCTGGTGTCCCCCACCCTCGTCCCTGCCAGGGCAGCTCCAAAGTTCTCATCTTGGCACCATCACTGTGTCATCAACGTCATTCTCATCCTAAATCCCAAGTGTGGTCCCAGAACAATTCCTAAGAACAAAACGAAATCTCCCGGTCACAACCAGGACACGCAGAGACAAATTTTTTACTTTCAGATGGGATCTGCTCCACGCCTTTGCGATGCTTCAGCATCGCGTGGTTGTTGCTAAACCAGGCACAACCCTGGTCTGAATTAAGCTTGGTTTATCTCAGGCTCTGCCTGCCAGGGAATTCTGTGTTTTTCCAAAAAGGCTGCACAGTCCTGCACCTTTTTTTTTTTTTTTCTCCCATTCCCACAAAACCGCCCTGTGAGGATTTTGGGAACTCCAGGGTTTGCTGTGTCAGTTTGAAAGCAGAGCTGGCAAACGCAGAGGGGAAAACTCCTCGAGGTCATCCAGACCTGGCTTTTTCCTCATGTTCCAGAGGGTACAGCAGTGGGAAAGGATTTTATCTCCCTCTGGAAATCTTGTGTTTATCCAGTTACAAAATTTTGGGACCTTGGGTGGTTGATTTGCTGCCATTACAGCTTAAATATTTCTGTCCAGGTCTGTAAAGATATTTCTGTGGGTAAATGATTCCACCTCACCGCAAATATTTGCATTTAACACACAAAAACCCGAACTTCTGGAGGAGAGAGAAATCAAATGGGACTGTCTAAAAAAATGAACATTTAAATTATATTGATAATATAAAAGAAGGGGTAAGGGAAGAAGGGCATCTCAGGTGATTCGAGCATGGAAGAATTTGATTCCTCAAGACCACCAACATTAATAAAGCGAAGCGGAGAAAATGCTGGGAAGATTTTTCACACCTTGCTCACCTTTTTGGACTGATGAAATCGTAGGAAAAAAGGATGAAAGGGATTCCTGGGGATCATCTGATCCATCCTTTTGACCTGCAGTCATGAAGGGGGAGTTTTGCCATTGACCAGGGAGAACCGGCACAAGAAATTAAATTTTAATATTACCCGAGGTGTGAAAACTCAAGGTCACTACAGCCAGGTTGCCACAAATCTTGATGCAACATCCCATAAAAATTATGGCTTTGATTTCCATCATCTTAGCAAGATCATTGGGATAATTTTATTTTCCTTCTGATTTGGAGCCTTTCACAGAAAAAGTTTTCAAGCCTCAAGGAATCTTATAATACGCCTTTTTAAAAAAAACCACGACTCTAGGGAGAGGATTCGATGAAAAATATGAAATGCCCTTTGTACTTTCCGAAGCTGAGGTGAGTTAAAAGGATATCAAGGGAGGAAAACGCAGTGCAAGCCCCTCCTAGATAGGCACAAAAAAAAGAAACGGCGTCTGAAGCCGAACGAGGCGTGGGGAGATGAAAAATGACAGGAGGAAAACGAAGGCCGATGATTAGGAGATATTTCCTGAAAACCGCAGCCACCCGATGACTGCGCCTTTCCCAGGGGAAAGGGTGGGAAATCTCTTCCTCTTGGCTTTTAATGTCGGATAAAACCCTGAGGGACAATTCCACAGAACCCGCTATCGGCCCTGCCAGCTCAGGTTATCGCTCCTGGCCTGGGAATTATTGGCCAAGGTGACGTTTTTTGTCGGATTTTGTATTTTAGAGATGATTTCCCAGCTCGCATAAGAGCATCTCAGCAGCTCCAGCCACCTAATCCTCCAAAGACATTTTTCCAAACGTTTGGCTATTAAAATCCACCCAGTAAAATTCTTGCTGGAAGAAATAAAAATTCCAGTCAGGCAGATCCTTTGCTGGGGCAGCGTTTGGACACTGCTTTAATTCCAATGATAATGACAGCAATAATCACTTTATTATTTAAATTTTCAATTATTTTATCTCCCTGAGAGAAATTTAAAATCATTAACACACCAAACCTCACATAAAGGCCTCTTCGAGGCTGCATTTTGCATTTTACTCGTATTTTCTCCTTCCAAACCCCTGCTTCCCTTTCCCTGGGAAACGCCGCGCTTTTCTAAAGGTCAGCTGGAGAAAATAAAAGTTTTTTTTATTAAACACAAACCGTGTGGATTTTCACTTGTGCTGCACAAGATTTTGCCTGCCATGATGAAGTGGAATTACGTATTTTACAAGGCAGAAGAAGTTAATATTTTTCGGATGGTGAACAACAAATGTGGGCAGGGAGTGCTCTTAAAAAAAATCTGATTTTAACTCCAGTTCCCGGCCTTGATTTCTTTCCTGACTTGCTTTTTTCAGGATTTTGTGGAATACAGTGGGAATCCCATCAGGGCGGTGAGCCCTCCTTCTTTGGTGTTAACAAATTTGCATAATTACAAATATTCCTTGTCTTTAACACTTCGCGGAGGGGGTCGCCCCTTCTTTGATATGTTTACAAATTCAGATCTTGCTTTTTGTAGTATTTTCTATTTCCTCCAGTATTTAACAAAGAAATGGGCGGATTTAAGGGAGTTTCATTCGTGTTTAAGCCCATGATTCTCCACACCTATTTTTGAGGCCATTTGGCCAAATTTTGGCCAAAAATCCTTCACAAAACAGGAGCAAGGAACCCACGGAATAAACCCGGAATTAAGGCCTCCCTCTTTTGAGGGGAACGTGGAAAATCTGTGCTCAGGAATGGAGCTGGTTCTGCTTTGATGAATTCCCTGCGGATCCAGAAAAATTCCAGAAAAAGAAAGGTTGGATCTGTGTTCCTCCTGAAGTGCAATGACTCAATTTGAATATTTTTTCTCTGGATGAGGCACTAACAAAATTCATTCCTGGCTGCCACTGACAGCAAAAAAAATCATAAAATCACAAAATATTTTTAATTATAAGGGACCTTAATGATCATCTGTTGTTAAACTTTGTAAATTTGCATTGGAACTGGTAAAAATTGATTTATTTTCTGCTCAGCTCTTCCTCTGAAAAACTTTCCTCTCTCATTCAACATCTCTATCCATGCGGTTAATTAGCTCTGCCTCATAATTATCCCTCTGACCTCGGCCAGCAGAAAGTTCCAGCTGAAATTTTTCAGCTGGACAATGGATAATGGGAAAAGAACTGTAATCTTCAGTTTCCTGCCATCCAAAAATAGGTGGGATGCGCCCAGAGAAAGTTCCTGGATGTCCAGAGGGGCCTTGCCAAGGGTCAAACTGGGCTCCTCCTGCTCAGGTGCAAAAAAATGTCCTGAATGGAGCAGAGCTCTATTGGTCATGGAATTCTATCCAAGATTTCTCCCAGTTTTTTCAAGTTTCTGTTCGATTTTATCCTGTTTTGAAATGTGCTCCCAGCTCCTGCCGACACGGGGCTGATTTCAGCGGCTTTGAGTGCGGAATTCCATTTTTTAGGATTATCAGCACATCTGACCTCTTGGAAGGAGGGGTTCATTCCCAAATTGCCAAATTCTATGGATGGACAAACAACAAAAACTGCCGCTCCCAGAAATCCCTGCTTTATTTCAGGCTCTGTTTTTAGATTTTAAATATCTTGGGTAATTAATGACTCTGACTTGGTTTCTTCTGGATATTTTTGTTGATGGTTCTGCTTTTCAGAGGGTTCACAAAACTCTGCTGAGCATAAAGGGGGTTTATCCCACCAGGAATGGAAGGATTTTGCCATAATCCATAATTCCCACCCCATTTTCTCCGCATTGGGGTTTACAGCTCTGGCCAGCCTTGGAATTTTAATGAATTCCCATTTACATCATCGCTTTTATCCATCCACTGGTTTATCTTCATCCCATAAGGCTGAAGACTTGTTTGGTTTATAAACTTTATAAGGAAAATTTTAGGATATTCCATAATGGCAGGGAATTGAAATTACTGTGTGTTTAGGGTGTTTCAAGGACAAAGCAAAAATGGGATCCAGATATTTTGCTGATAAAGGAGAATAGAATTCCCTCAAAATGGGGGGCAGGGAACTACACAGGCGGCAAATATTTAGGAATATTTATTTTGGGAATTAAGTTTAAAAACCCAGAGCATTCCCACTGTAGCTAAAGGAAAGTTCACATTCACAGGTATGGAAAATAGAGATTTTCCCTGCTATAAAGCCAGAAGCAGGGAGACTTTTTCCTCCTTGAAAACAAATTTATTCCCAGTAGATTTGTGGTTTGGGGGTGTTTTTTAGCACCTCAGAACAGGAGTAAAAATTGCTCTAAAGAAGCTCTGGGGTGGTTTCACTCGAAAAACTCGGTCTGTGGTGGTTTTGCCACCCTTTGAATTATCTTCTTTCCATTAAAGGCCTCCAAATCCAACCTTAACCACTCACAAAAAACCGAGTCTGAAAATTAATAGGGCTGGGAGCCCCTGTGGGACCTCCCCCTCTTACCTAAATATCATTATCTTTTATTTATGGCCCCTCAGAGCCCCGAAGGCCCGAGGGACATTTTGGCCTTGTTTATCCTACACGCTCCGTGTGTTGTTTTTTAAATCCTGTCATGTCCCATATAATTGTAAGTTGTCTCCTGAGAATCCGGGCTCTGTTTTCATACAATTTCCCATTATTTTTGCTCAGGGTATGCGCTGATACCTTTTTATTTTTCCTTTCCAAACTAACAGCATAAACAAAATAAACCCTGCCCTGTGCAGCGCTTTGCTGGCATCTTCTCCCAAAGTCACACTAGGAATAAATTTATTTTTCAGGCCAGGATAAAGCGAGAAGTTGTTTGTAGAGGAAGGAGTCAGAACTTTATATTTTATTCTTTGTGAATGTTTTTCTGCTGGAATTTGGGATAGTCCAGAGCAGATTTGTTTCTTTTAAAGGCTGGGGTTCAGTTTTTCTCTTCAGGCTGAAGGGTCAGGCTCAGGACATTCGTGTCACTACCCAGGTCTCCTCTTGGATTCAGGTTGGATATTAGGAAAAATTTCCTCCCTGAAAGCTTTGGAGCAGGAATCCTGGAGAAGGGGTGGAATCACCATCCCTGGAAGTGTCCAAAACCAAACGGATGTGACACTTCATGCCACGGTTCCACGGGCGTGGTGGGATTCTTTCAAAGGTTGGACTTGGTGGCTTCGTGCATTTTTCCAACCTTCATTATTGTATTATTCCATGATTCCCCTTCCTGTGCCATCTTTCCATCCTCCAAAATATCCTCCAGGTATCTTTCCCCAAATTCCATCGATTTTTAATTAAAATCTCTCCTCCCAAACGGCACCCAGGGATGGATCCCACCCTGCTGCTGCCACCCGCGCTCGTTCCGCCGGACGATTTTCCAACTCCGTTATCAGATGTCATGGATTCCACAAATCATCGCTAATCACTTGGAATTAATTGCCACTAATTCCTGCTCCCGTGGAAGCCCTGATGTGCACAGAGATCATTCTCACCACCCTCATCTTCCAAGCAAATCCCACCCATGCGTTGGAGCCGCCCTGCTCAGCTCCCACGTAGGAATTCCCAAGCCGAAGTGGAGCGAGATGAATTTCACACCAACAGAACGAGTTGTGGTCAGGTTTAATAAACCCCCACTTAATTATGTGTTTTATTTGGGGAGCTCTGGGGCTGTTTTGGCTCCCAGTGGCTCCCTGCAGACGTCTGGGCCAGCTCCTCATCCGGTGTAAATGAATAATCCTGCGCCGGTTGTGCTAGAGGCTGAATTATTTCGGACAGCTGAAATTCAGGCTCTAAATAAAAATATTTCTGCTTCAGCTGAGAAAATTCCATGGCTGGTTTTCTTTCTGAAATGGAGAGGTTTAAATTTCTGTTGTTTTCTGCAGAAATCGGTCCCTGGCCTTGGTAGTAATTAAACATTGTCAGAAGGATTTAAAGATGGCAAATGGATTAGGAAAAATCTCCTTTCTAAACCTGGAACGTTTATTTTCTAAAATTCTGTTCTTCTCTCTTCACAACTGGGTTGTAAACTCTTTGGAATTTTTAAAGCTTGAAAATGGATACGGAAATACGGGAAGGGAAAAAATGCCCAAAATCCTTAATTTGTAAGGAAAAAAGATGCCCTGGTCCTGAAAGAAACATAAAAAATCCCTTTAAAATTATATTGACACAGAAACAAAATTCCATGTGACATCCCAACTCTCCTCACATTCATTCAGGACTGCATCGTTCAGAATTTTGGAGAAGGCTGGGAATATTCCTCAGCTCCCAGACACAGCCTTGTCCAAGGTTTCCCAGGAAACCCAGAGCTGGAATTTGACCAAGCCCAGCCACTCCTGGTCCAGCTCCTAAAAAACCTCAGCAGTGCCGGACTTGGCTCCGGAGCTGTGGGAATCTGCCTGGACAAGAAGGGAGGGAGAAGGAAGCAGTGAGCGGGAGGGAAATGAGAGAAAATCCAGGTCCACGGCGCTGTTTTGTTTTTCAGCTGAGGGGCAGACCCAGAACAATCATTAAATTCCAGCCAAGGTTGGGCTGTCAGGAGCTGCGGTCACTCACGGAATCAGAGCCGGGACACAATGCTGGCAAAGGGATTTATTGTTTCCTGAGCTCGCTGTGCTTGATGTCATAAAAGCGTCCCTGGGATCGGCGCGGCAGCTCCGTGTTTACAAGCACGGTCGGGATTCCCAGTGCGGAGAAAATTCGGGATTTCGGGGGTTTTGGATGCTCTGGGTGGTTTGGCAGCTCCCTCCCCTCAGCCTCACGCTGCTGAGCCTAATCTTTGCTGGAGGACTGGCGTGAGATCCCTGTTTCCAGACGGGAGATAATCCGCTGGCGTCACTGGGATGGGAGACGGCGTTCCCGGAATGAGGAGAAACCAGAGGTGGTGCCTTGGAAAGGGAAAGGAGCCCATCCCTTCCAGGAGCCTATCTGCAAGTGGGACAGCACAGCACAACTCTGGGAAAATCCTGGAGACAGGATTGGGTTTTCCCTGCCATTCAGGGGCCAGAATAAAATCATAATTAACGACTGTCTGTAATTCATAGGGAAATGGGGTTCTGGAGGATAATGAGGGATTGATGTGTGGATAATAATGTGTTGTGGATAATAATGTGGTGCAATAAAAAGACAATTAGAGGTCACAGGTAGAACAAATCCCACCTCATTTTACAGGTAGATCTTCAGATCTCAGAGCACTCAGATTCTCCCTTCCAATCACTTCAGAACTCAGTGTTTTATTCCAAGGGAGGCATCCAAAAAAGCCGGGATTTTTTGGCTTTTCTCAGGGGCGCTCTTCCTCACGGAGGCAAATTATGATTACCTGGAATTCCAGGATCTTCTTTCCACACAGATAAAGAGGGATGAGCTTCATCCCACCTATTCCTGCCCTTGGATCCAGCACAATCCGGACTCCGAGGTCCCTCTGTGGGCATTGAGTGTTGAAGTGGACGAGGAATCTGTGGGCTTAGGGAAAGGGTCAGTGTCCACAAATCGCCTCCTCGGCCTGCTCTGAAGGGGCAGAGAGGGTGAATTGCAGCTGACCCCATGGAATGGGATCACAGCTGGAACACCTCTGGAAAGAGGGAAGGTTTCCTGGCCAACTCCAGCTCTCCCCTGGGCCACTGCCACCACTCAGCACCCCTGAAATCCTTCAGATCCCCAAAACCCCTCCCTGGGCAGCCTCTTGTCTCAAAGTCCTTCTGCCCCTGCTGAAAGCTGAGTTTGGAGAGCCCTGAGGGAATTCTGACTCCAAAAACCATGACAACATCATCCATACTGGGGCCTCGGAGGGGCTGTGTGCGCTTTGAGAGCAGCCTGGGAGCAGCCCAGCCACCCCGAAAGGGCAATGACTTCTAGCCCGGGGACACTGGAGGGATGTTCCAAAGGCCACTGATGTCAGCAGGAAAAGACCTTTTGATTTCCATGTGCTTTGGATGAGACCCAGCAGGAGCCGGGAGTGAATCAGGGCCGCTCTTTCTCCCAAGCTGAAGCCTCGAAATCCCTGGAATCTGCTGAGCAGGAGTGAGTGTGGGTCAGGAAGGCAGCTGAGCTTTCCTTTCCTCTCCAACTGTTTGTCTTGCCTTGCAGCCTAAAGCAATAGAGAAATTCCATGACAAAACTCAGGCCTGGAGAAGCTGACAGAGCAAAAATCGTGACCGACAGAAAACTTTCGAGAGCTCCTCTGAGCTGAAGAATTTAATTTCTATCGCCTGGTTTAATTCAGGCCCTGCCATTCATTTGTTCAAAATGCTGGGCTCAGGTTGGGCTGGGTGGGTTTGGATTGTTTTTTTTTATCAGCACCTCGAAATTTGTGTTTATTCCTAGAAAACCAGCAGTGACCACGGAGCTCAGAAACCTCAGGGTGGGATCTGGGCTTTGATATTCGGGATTCCTGAGATCAGGAAAACCAGGAAGGATGGTTCCAGGGATGCAGCTGTGGAGTGAGGTTGTGTTTAGATCTGGTTGTGCTTTGCCCTTGAAGAAGCTGGGTGAATATCCTGCAGTCCCATATTCCCAGCAAGCCTTTGGAACACTAAAATGGGATTTGACTTCCCAATTTCCACCTCAACCCACGGCTGGACTTCTCAACAGACCCATTAACCCCATTGGAGAGATGTTGGATTGGGAGAAATGTTCAATTCCTTCATTACCCACCCAGATTTTGGGGCATTGCGTGGTTGAACTGAGCTCAGAAATTCCCAACTCCTTCCAGGAGCCCCCAGCGCTGCCGAAAGTCATTTTCCCTTTTTTTAGGACCGGATGAAGTGACTCTTGGAGGATCCCATGGTGTCATCCAGTGTTACTCTGGGATGTGGGCAGAAGCCCTCAGGGAATGAGGTGAAACACCACAAAACCGGTGAGTGCCACCAACACCAACGTCCGAAGGGGGTTTGGAGTCTCAGCCGGGAAATCCAGATCCCGGGATTGTCCCTGCGGGTCCCTGCAGTGTCCATTGGAATCCAGGGTCCGTTTGGAGTCATGGAACGTGCAGGGAATGTTCAGCACAGTCCTCTGGGCAAGGTTTGTTTGGCCAGGAATAGGAGATTAATCTAATTTCTTTTTTTTTTTAATCTGATTTTTTTAAAGATGGATGTGGGGGCTTGTAACCGGGAAACCGAGTTCCAAAAAAATCAGTATATTTATTTATATATATAAAATAAAATAAAATAAAATAAAATAAAATNACATGGATGGTTTTTATTATTATTTACTTTTAAAAAAGAAACTGCTCTGACCAGGCCTGATATCAGGAATATTTTCTCTTCTGCTGGGAAAGCTGAGTTGGTGCCCTGGATGGTTTGCACACAACTTTTTTCTCATTTTTTGCCTGCCTGCCATTGGTGTATTCATCATTTTGTTTTCCCAAGCAAATATTTTCCCTCGCTGATGATTCCCAACTGCTGGAAACAAGAGGGGAGGGAATAAATATCTTTATCGGCCTCCTGAAAAAGGGAGAAACCAACCTGGGGTGCTCCGGGATTGGAATTGGGGATTGGAGCAGCCTGGGATGGTGGAAGGTGTCCCTGCCTGCGAGGTGGAACTGGATGATTTTTACGGAATTTTCCACCCCAAACCTTTCTGGGATTCTCTGGAGCTTCCTGAGCTAAAATCCGGCTGATAGGGAGAAATCCCAGAGCTCTAAAATTAAGATTTTTCTCAACTGTTGCTTTCTCGATCTTAATTTCAAGTGCTTTTACTGACATTGATTTCAATGGCTCGGTGCTGATTCCACCAGTGGAAAATTCGCTCTGGAATCTTGTGGGGTTTCCTAATTTTATTACCTTTTTTTGGGTCGTTGTTTTTCAGTGATACAGGGACAAAATCCAGCTCCAAGCCAGCAACAAAAATTTGCCATCGTGAGCGTGGAAAAGAGGACGGAACAGCTGAGGGAAGGGGAATTCAACCTGTTTTAAGCTTTTAAATTAGAAAAATAAAAACCAAACAAAACAAGGGGGAAAAAAGAAAAAAAAAAGGGGACAAAAAGACACAAACTCAGCAAAGTTCCAGCGTCCTCTGAAGATTGCTGATGCTCAGAGATTGTCCAGATTTCATTTTTTGGCAGCTCAGCTGAAATGGATGATCCCAGAGGAGCAGCTCAGGCTCTAAAGGTGACCAGCCGGAGGTTTATCCCGAAGGATCCCGGGATGCCGGCACCCTTTCCGCAGGAAAATCGGCAAAATATGAACACTTTTAAAAAATCCTCGGCCTCACACAGCCATAAATCCAAATTCTGAGCCCTGATAAAGACAGAAGTGTGAGGAACTCTTTTATGCACACCAGGCAAAGAGGGAGGCGGCCAAAAAGGAAGGAATTTTTCCAGGCTCGGCCTACGGCTCCCATAAATCTTCCAAGCAGAGGGTTCAGGCCAGATCTTCGCTGCTGAGATTTTGTTTCTTCGCTTGTACTGAAGCAATTAATATCTGGCGGAAAGAAAATTAAGGGAATGAGAAAGAACAAGGGGGAAAAACGGAAAATTCTGTGTTTTGTTTAAATGCAGGTTCCAAATCGACATCCAAATGGGAGGTGGGTCTGTCCTTCCTTTCCATCCCACTCCAGATTTTGTGGAAAACACAGAAGGAAAGGTTTCTGCTCTGCTTTCCTGTGCAAATTAAACTTATATCAGACTGAGCCTACTTTAGGCTTATTTTTAATTCCATATCCTGAACCAAAACTGACGCCGAGATGTGTGGATCTGGAAAATCAAGGACGAAAAGACCTGTTGGAAGAAGAAGTTGCACCTCTTCACAGGTACAGATAAAAAACCCTATTTTAGAGAAGAGCTGCAAAAAAATTCTGTTTTTTTGAGCACCGAAGTGTTGGGATGAGGCTCTGGAGGAAGTCTGATCAATTCTCCATGGAGCAGCCCCTCTTTGCTCCATCAGCATCTCCCACAAACCCTCCTGGCTGGTCTGGAACAGCAGGGACACCTCCCAATATCCCAGAGTGTTCCCATGTCCAGCCCGGACTCCAGGGATCCAGGGACACCCACAGCTCTTCCGGGAATTCCATCCCAGCCGAGGATTTCTTCCCAACATTAAATCTAAACCTGCCCTTTATCCATCTTAAACCCATTCCCTCCAAGAAAACCCATTTGCTGTGCAAGAGCTTCCTGGGATTTTTATTTGAGGAGAGAGCCTAAAAATCAAGGAAAAAAATCAATTTATTGACACCATCAGAACAACTCTATCTGTGCTGCTCCCGAGGGATTTCCATGGATTTCAGCTGAAATAAACCCAAGGAAATAGAAGAACTCCAATCCCGCTCCCAGGAGCTGCTCAGGAGTGGGAAAAGTCTTTGTGGAGCAGTCACTAGAGAGCACCAAATATCCACACTCCCTCCAGGGGCCTCGTGGGGCTCGGGAATTTCTGACCCTGGAAAAGTTTGGGGTTTCCCATTTATCTCCACCTACCTCCACGTATCTCCCCGGGCCTGGGGTCTGGTGTTCCCATGGGGTTTTGGTGGGACTTGTTTGGGGCGGTGAAGAAAAAGATCAAAAAGTGACATGATTTGGGGAATTATTTTGGGGTGATTCAGGTTTTGGCACTACAGAATTGCTGGTAATGGAGAGGAGCAAAATAAATTAAAGATTTCCTTTATTTTTTTTTTTGGGGGGGGGGTCTCACCTCAAACCCAGCTCCTCAGCCATCAGCTGATTCCTTCTGATCCATGAACTTCTTCTGCAGCTTTCAGGACTTGGAGCAGCTCGACCAATCCACGATTTTCAGGTATTTTCTTTTTTTCATGGCATTATAGGGTCTTTTATAAGTTTTTTTAGTTGGCCTAAGCAACAACTTCCGTAGGAAAAAAGAGTGGGAAAAAGGGAAGAGGAAGATGAGATGAGATATCCTGCAGGAATTTTGGTTCCTAAAGTCAAACTTTTGAAGCCAAACTCCTTTATTTTATTTTTTTTAAATGTGATATAATTAAATTCTGTGGTGCTGGTGACGAGGGATGAACCACGACACAACAAGTACTGAAAACCATTAAACACAGAGACCACAAGAAAATTCATTTATTGCCCAATATTTCGTTTCAGAGCTGCTTTATGACCTCACAGTTGCTTTAAACACAAACATTTCCCTCTTTCCATACAGGTGACAAAGATGAAAAGCCAAGGAAAGGCCCAATAATGCCCTGAAAGAGAGAAAATACCTGAAAATCATGGATTGATCGAGCTGCTCTAAGTCCTGAAAGCTGCAGAAGGAAAAAAAAAAATGAAGACTTTTAAATTAATTTTAAAAAATCTTCTTTTAAAAAAATCGAACCTAAACGGAATTAAATTTATTTTACACCACCAGTCCTTGTAAAGGAAANGTCAAACCTAAACCAAACTAAATTTATTTTACACCACCAGTCCTTGTAAAGGAAAAATAGATCAGAACTGAGGCTAAACGTGCTACCTAAAAAAGTTGAAAAGTGTTTTTTGGTGGAATGAAGGCAGAATTATGACAGGTTTTCAAGCAGGAGGGTTAAAAACCAAACACTTGGATTTGTTTGAGAGTTTTGGTTTAATTATTTTTGCTCTTCTAAGATTAAAGATATTTTATAGCCTGTATGCTTTATAAAAACCTAAAAGTTTTCCTCTCAAAATATAAAAATGAGCAGTTTGGAAACACCTCTCCTTTTTTTCTTGGCTGAAAAATTTTGTCCAATTCAAAATTAATTTCAATTTTATCCCCTTCTCCACATCTTAGGCATGGAATTTTAGCAAATTCCTATGGATTGAAAACCTGGGACTATGTTAGTGCATTTTCTCCCAGATCCATCTATTCCATAGGTTTGGGGTATGGACAGAATTCCCATTGTTTTGGGTATGGACAGAATTCCCATTGCTTTGTTGAAATGTGTTTTTTTAAAAATGCACTGCATAAATATTTTTATTTACTGAGAGTTTGTTGCAAACCAAGGAAATGTTAAATTTTTTAAGGAAGTTTTAAATTTTTTGTTTAAATTCCCGATGATTTGCACAAGTTCCGAGAGATCCCGTGGGGCTGGGTAGGGATTTTTTTTTTATGTCTGATTTAACATCCTGCAAATGAAATCCTTTATATCCCTGTGCAAATCTGTGTCAGATACACGAGGAAGGGTCCATTTCTCCCTAAAATAAATTATATTTTCCCCTAAAAATGGATTCAATTTTTCCCTAAAAAATGGATTCAATTTCTCCCTATAAAAAGGACTCCATTTTTCCCTAAAAAATGGACTCCATTTCTCCCTATAAAAAATACTCAGTTTCTCTCTATAAAAGGACTCCATTTCTCCCTAAAAAATGGATTCCATTTCTCCCTACAAAAAAGGGAGATTTCTCTCTATAAAAGGACTCTGTCTATAAAAAGACTCCAATTTTTCTCTATAAAAGGACCCCATTTCTCCCTAAAAAATGGATTCCATTTCTCCCTACAAAAAAGGGAGATTTCTCTCTATAAAAGGACTCTGTCTATAAAAAGACTCCAATTTTTCTCTATAAAAGGACCCCATTTCTCCCTAAAAAATGGATTCCATTTCTCCCTACAAAAAGGACTCCATTTCTCCCTAGAAGAGAAAAAGGCCTACAAGACCGAGGTTCTCCTTTTCCCCTGGAAGAAGAAGATTCCGTGACTCATTCGCTAATTAAACATGCCTGTTTAGAAATAAAAATAAATAAATAAAAAAAACCTTTCCCTGTCCCAAACCTTAATCAGAACAGGGTTTTCCACCCCTTCCCTGCGGTTTCTGCCTTGTCCCAGGATCAAAGAGCGCTGACCGTTATTAAGGAAAACAAAAACCCCAAACATCTGCCTGCCCAGTATTTACAGAACAACCCAAACCGGGCAACCAGAGCAATCCAGAGGCTGAAAATTCCGTGTTTTCACGGAATCATGGAGTGGGTGAGGCTGGAAGGGACCTCTGGAGATCATCAGGTCCAAATCCCTGGCTCGAGCTGTTATTTGGGAAAGGATCTTTATTTCCACTCTCCCAAAATCCTGAGGTAAATCCAGTTTTTCCATAGGTTTCCATGAATTTTGAAGGTGAAGGAGCCACGTCCTTAACTCAGTCAGCTGGTTAAAGCTTTAAATTCATTTAATCAGCTTTTTGATTTTTTTAATTGAGTGGAATGAAATAATATCTCTAATAATAATAATATCTCTAATATTCCTCGGGAAAATTACCTGTCTCTTCTGCTGCATCCAAGCTGATCCCAGGGTTTTCCTATAAAAACAGCCTGGGAGAGCTGGGGGGGCTCACCTGGAGAAGGGAAGGATCCAGGGAGAGCTCAGAGCCCCTGGCAGGGCCTGAAGGGGCTCCAGGAGAGATGGAGATGGATTTTGGACAAAGGATGGAGGGACAGGACACAGGGAATGGCCTTAAGCCATGGAGGATGGTGGGTTTAGATGGGATATTAGGAAGAAATTCCCGGTTTTAAGGGTGGATGAGGCGTTCTTCACGAACATTTGGACACAATGTTTTCACGGACAGCCGTTCTCCGTGCGCATGGAATTGCACAGGAAGATCCTTCAGGGAATCCCTGACTTGACCCCGAGCCAACTGCTGGAATTCTCCTTGTGATTCCCACCCCTGGCCACAGAATCCTGGGAATGCTGTTGGAATATTAGGGCCGGGAAGAGGCCGGGTATCTCATCCTCATCACCCATCCCACCCAGAAACAGGCGCAGATTTTCCTGGGCCATCCTTTTTTTGTGAATTTATTGTGAATTATGAAAAGCTCTGAATACCCTGGACACCCCTGGAAAGTCTGATCTTCCTTTGCACCATCCATCCACATCCTGCTCCGCAAAAATGAGATAAAATCTCCTTGTTCCTTATCCCAGCTCTCCAAAGTGACTCATTAATGTTCTCCTGCGGCCTCAGGTCTTGACAAAAATAAATCAAACATGTGAAGAGCGATTTTCCATCCTCGCCCTCTGTCTTTCCTTCTCTGCCTGCTTTTATTTGCTTTTTCTCTTGGATAAACTATTTGGAAAACATCGCAAGAACACTTAATTTGGATGACATGAAAGCAAATTTGCCCGGCTGATTAAGGGATGTTTTCCCTTCAGGAACACACGAACGAATTTGGGGATAATTTTCCTATCAAAAGGCAGAACGTTTGAACTGAAGGGAGAATATTCCCCGGCCTGGATTCCAGGGAAAATGTTGTTCCCAGATGTTATGGGAATGAACACGTGCCGGACACAGAGGCAGCAGCTGAGCAGAGGGAATGAGGAAACATCCCCAGATCTGCCCTTCAGGGTTCCAAACCCTCAATCCCCACCATAAAATCGTATTTTTTAAAAAGAATTTGTATTTAGTGACACCTCCCAGAGAAAATCTGAAATCCATTTTCCAAAAAATGTTGGTCTCGTATAAACTGGGCCGGGCGTTTTTGTTTTCCGTGGTTGCGCTGTGGGAGCACGGAGCTGAAAATCCTTGGGATCATCATAAACTGAGGGAATTGTTCTCCAAGGCCACTCCTTTGAAGGGAATGTCACAGTTTCGGGACACTTCAGTGACTTTATGGTTTGCACATTCCATCTCCTCTCCATCATGTGGCTGAAATTGTTTACAGATGAAAGGGAATAATCAGGAGAGCCAGACTGGCGTTTATCCCGAGGGAAAGGAGTCTCAGACCGAAACAGGTTCTCCAGGAAGGAATTTTGTGTCTTTTCCTCTTTCTTTCTGGGAATATGAGAGTTTTGACCAGCAGGAATTTACAGGTTTATGCTGATGTATGAAAAAGGGAGGTGGTGCAGGAATTGGGTGTTGGGATTGGGGTGGATTTTCCCCTATGGGATTGAGATTGATGAGGGATGTGAGATTTTTGGGATTGTCCTGTGCAGGGCCAGGAGCTGGAATCCCTGTGGGTTCCTTCCAGCTCAGGATATCCTCAGGAACCACCAGAGATGCAGGGAACCAGAAAGATCTGATTGACAGACCTCAGGAAATCATTTTCCTGGATAAATTGGAAAAGGAAATAAAAACCATCCTCTGCTCCCATACTTAGTGCCTTATTACAACTCCTTTCTTTCCTGTACCAATTCCAGATATCCTCAGGTTCTGGGATGGGGAATCAGGAATAGAAATGGCTCTTAAATCTTCTGTTGGCAGCCAGTCAATGCTGGAGATTCCTCAATCCTCTGAATTCAAATATCACAACCACGTCTCACTCACCTTCCCACATAATCCAACATGTCCCACGCATCCCTTGGTGAGTGCCTGGGATATTCCAAAAAATATTCCTGAATAATGATGCAACCCCTGGTAATTCTGAGGCTGTGGCTCCCTTTTCCCAGTTCAGCTGCTCCTTTCGCGGCGTCCATTTGGTTTTCAGTCGGTCAGAGAATGGCAAAACCATGAAATTAAAAAGAATTCTCAGATCATCAAGTCCAAGCCGTGATTCTGTGATTCCATGATGATTTCCAGAGATCCTGGAAGTTTGCAGAGCACCTGGCTGAAAAAGGATGGCATGATGTTGAGCAGCACCTCCAAAATCCTGGAAAGGGATTTGGCTCTGCTGTAGGGACATCAGAAATGACATCCGAAATATCTGTAAATGTGTTTTTACCTGATTTTAACTATTTAAACTTCAATCATCCAGCTTGGGTTTGGAATTGATGAGAGAGACAAGTTATTTCCCATCCTGAGAGGGAGAATTAATCTCTTTCTGGATGCAGTTATTCCCCTGAAATGATTTTGGGGGGGGACTGAGCAGGTAAAATGAACTGAAATCAGTCCCATCCTTCATTCCATGGCATCCAAGATCTTCCCTTGGAAACTGAGCTTAACCCTTGTCCATGCAGGCTCCAACATTTCCATATCAAGGAGTCCTTCCAATGAATGTTTATTCAAAGGTTTTACTCTCTTCAAGCCTGGAGTTAGCTGAGGTCTTCACATATCCCTGTAATGTCCAAGAACTCTATAAAACGGGGGCAGCACTTATGGAAATCAGATTTTATCTAGAATTAAATGTTTTTTTATCTAGAATAAATTTGTCTTTGCTGGTGTTAGAACCCTGATTTTTTTTTATTTTATTTTTTTTCTTATTTTATTTTTTTCTAAAATGTTAATCATATTCTTTCCACACCAATTTTCCTCTGCTGTTTTGACGACGCAGCGTGGATTGATTCCATACAGGAATCTGGTGGCACATTCATATTCCTTGTGTCTTTTTTATTAGGGCTGACTGGGGATATGGTACAAGTTAAGGGCAACTCCGTAATCGCTTGCACATGATGGCTGTAGGAAAAGATGCCGTGTTCTTACCTTCATCCTGCTCCAAGAAAGGGGGGCAAAAAGGGAGAAGGGAAAAAAAAAAAAATGTTAATCATTTATTTCTGCTTCAAACATGTGGAAATTCCACATCGGGGGAGTGACTGGAAAAGAAAAAACGCCGTGGAAGGGGTAAAAAAACAACTGTCCCTCTCCCGCAGGGATAACAAAGAACACAGTCCCTGGAAAAGGTTTGTCTAAACAAAATAACAACGAAAAGGAGCAGCGAACCCAAACCAAAACACAGGGAAGGAATCAGCAGAAATCCTGGACGACTTCAAAGCCATCTGTGCGTGCGTGGGGCTGGAGGACGCCGTGGTTTTGTGGTCACTCCGGGCTCGGCGTCCGACGTGGGGGCAGAAGGACCGGTGGTCACTCGAGTGACCAGCAGGGGTGGACGGAGGACAGGGTTTGTGTGTGTGGCTCTCATTCGGGGGGGATGGCACGGGCAGGACGCAGAACCACGGAATTCCCGAGTGGGAAGTGACCCACAAGGATCATGGAGTCCAATTCCTGCAGATGAGAGAATTCCTGGCCGGTGCTGCGGGATGGGGCACGCAGAGGGTGGAAAATGTCGGAAAAAGGTGGGATCCCCCAAAACAGGAGGCTCCAGAGCCGGCCAGTACCACCAGGGGTGTGGATTGGGAGCATCAGGATCTGCATCTGTTGTTCTCCGAGCCTTGGGGTCCATGGATTGAATCCTGAGGGGGTGGTGGGAATTCCTGATCGTGTTCGTCAGCCCTTGGATGAAGGATGCGGATGGGAAGGCCTTGATTTATGTGATAACAATTCTGCACCCCCGATGGCAGCACGGCAGCTCCGACACCTGCAAATTCCCGGGAATTTGGGGTCACAGGATTTTGGGTCTAAAATCTCAGCTCTGGCAACGGCAGTGGGACCAGAGCCGAGCTCTCTGTGACCGAAACACCAGCGATGTGGGACAGCCAAGCACAGATCCCCCAGCGGTGCCAGGCCAAAAATCTCGGAGAAAAATCCGGGCTTTATCAATTTCTCCAGATCTTTGGATCTGTCCAGTGGGAAACAACATTTTCCTGGGATTATCGACATAGGAACGCACAAACCTGTGTGACAGGCTCGCTCTGTGAGCAGCCTCACTCCTGTTCTTGCTGTCTGTGCCCTGAAAAGGGCGGGTGAAAATTCCTTGTATCAAACAGGGATCTCATTTCCACCTCCGAGTTGTTTATCTTCCATAAAAAAAAAAAATTCCCTGTATCCAGAAGGGAAGATTGGCTCTACACAGATTTAAAGGATGTTTTCCATAATTTCAGCTTCCCCACCGCAGAATCAGCTGCAAATCGATTTGAGTCTGTTCTCACCTGAACGTTTCCAAAATCTTACAACAGCCTCACTCCTGAAATCCGCCTTTATTTTGGGATGTTTACGTGGATCACCATGATTCCACAGCTGATTTAAATAAAAGTCGTTTCTCTGAATTTACTGAACAGCGATTTATCAGATTTGAAGTTTAACCCCAGTGAATCATAGTCCGCTGCTTTCTCGTGGTAACTTAAACCAGGAGGCAAAATGCCAAAGAAATACTAAGAGCAAAACAAGAGAGAAAACGGCAACTTTTTTTCAACAGAAAAAAAAAAAAAAAGTAATTCTCTGCAGTTTGGTGAACATCAGGTTGCAGATCACATTCTGAGCTATGGCTGCTCTTGAGAATTTTTTAGAGTTTAGGTCCTGTTTTAATCATGGAAGTGTTGAGAGAAGGGAGTAAAAATTCCTTTTTTCAGATGCTGTGCCTGATTTTCCCTGAAAATGTTTGTGGTCACCGGATCATTCCACCAGCCAAGATGGGGTTATGGGATGTGCTGAAAGAGATCAGGCAGGTTGGAGAGAATCCTGGGATAATTTGGGATGGGAATGGTCTCTAAAATCATCAAATCTGTTAATCCAGCACTGCCAAGGCCACCTCTGCGTCCCCAGGTGCCACATTTAAATGGCTTTTAAATCCCTCCAGGGATGGGGACTCCACCAGGGTTGGACAAGCCTTTCCATGAAAAGATTTTCCCAAATATTGAATTTAAACCTCCCCTGGCCCAGCCTGAGGCCGTTCCCTCTCCTCCTGTCCCTGTTCCCTGGGATCAAATCCCAAATTCCCCCCGGCTGTCCCCTCCTGTCAGGAGCTGTGCAGAGCCACAAGGTCCCCCCTGATCCCCCTTTTCTCCAGGATGAACATTCCCAGCTCCCTCAGCCATTCCTGGTGCTCCAGACCCTCCCCAGCTTCATTCCCACACGGTCACTACTGTGTATTCCACAGGTGAGCCAGGAAAAAAGGATTTTTCCAAGCTCACTTCCATCCAATCGCGGAGTTTTCCTCCACGTTTCCCGAGGACAGGAATTGTGACCTGACCTCGAGGAGTTGATAGGAGCTCCCTGGAGACCCCACAGTAAGGATTGATCTCATCTCGATTCTCAGAGTGCTTTGGAGACGATAATTTTGGAAACGCCACCGTGCTCTAAAAGATGTGTTTTAAAAAAGTTTCTGTCAAATTTGATTGAAAAGAGCCTCGTTCTTGCAATTTTCCTGCTCTAAGTGAAAACAGCCCGTGTAGGCTTTGGATGACATGCAATGAAAGGGTCTTGCCTGTCAGCTGCTCATAATTAAACAAATCTCTTTTTTTTTTTTTTTTGCAAAATAATCCTCTTTTTTTTTTTTTTCCCCCTCCTCCCATTCAGAATCCTGCCCAAATCCTCTTTCCCATTGGTATCACCCATATTGTCTTTACTGTCAGGAATTTTACAACCTTCCAAGGAAAAGCCCTGACCAAGAAATTTCTTCCCAGCCTTTTCTAGGATCCGTTTTCTGCCTGAAACTCCAGCCCCCTTGGCGATTCACATTTACGACCTGACAGAGCATGAGCTTGGTAATTCAAATAATAATTGAAATAATTAAAATGCAGATGCAATTCCAAAGCAGCCACACCAAACAATTACAAGTGTGTCATTTCTCGACAGTTGTTTTGAGGCCGCATTTTTTTT
>VZTX01025387.1:0-25701 GCA_013400915.1 Pardalotus punctatus
TATACTATTTCTTTGCTAGCTGCTAGCTGCTACCTTATCCTGCACTGTATGTTAATCTACTTGTAGTCTTTACTCCTGTGTAGTACTGGCCTACTTTAAGTCAGGTCTGTTAGTTTTCCCATCTATTAATAAATTATTTACTTTATAATAGACAGAATCAGTCATTATTAAAAGAACTTACGAATGACAGTGGGTTTTGGGGTGCTGGCCATCTCAATAAGGTTACTGCTTGCTGCCAGAGGCCTGGGCAGGAAGCAGGGTTCACCTAAACTCCCATATCCATTCGTGACAAACAGTAAAGCCAATACTGAGAGTTTTGAAAATCTTGCTTCTGTTTCTAAGGAATTACCAATAGTTTTTCCTTGTGAGGCTGCTTATTTTTCCAAACTCTTGAAACTTATTCAACAGGGCAATTAAAACTAGATGATGAAAATAATGTAAATACTAAATCAGTTCTGAGATTGTATTTGCCTATTCAGAGATGCTTGTATTAAACAATATGACATGAGAGGGTTCATTTTCTAAACCTGTCTCCAAAAATGTGAAAAGCTGTGGGTATAGCCATGTTTGATGCTCTTCCAGGGTCTGCACATCTGCAGATTGGAGTTTGTATGGAAACAAGAGGAGTGTGCATGCCTGTCTAACTTATCTGAGAAGGTATTTCAGACCTGACATTTCAGACTACTTTTTTTTTTCAAATTCAAGGAAGATGGGAGACAGGACTGGTTTAGCAATAGACCAGCCCCATGACAATTTCACATATTAATGAAGTTATTTAAGACTGTGCTTAAAAATAGTTTCTGGCTGTTACTTTGAGGAATGGAGTCCTAAAATAATCAAGCTGAAAAAGCCAGCAGAATTAAAGGATTTGAAGGTGTAGTTCTTGTTAAGTCTCTGGGCAGAGACCAAAAGATAGTGGTGCTGTTAGAGAGTAGTTCTGTTAATCAGGGTCTTAATGACTCTGGCATTATGAAGTTGTATTTTGATGAGCTGGTAAGGTTGTTGCACTCATTTTATTCCTATTAAAGGGGAGTAATTAAAGTACATCTTAAAATCCTGCTAGCATATATATGATGTACCTACCTGAGTGGTTTCCTGTATACAGGATAGTATCTGAGTACACTGAGATTCTGCCAGTGCTTTGAAAGCCTGTAGATTCTTTAACTTTGCACTGTACTGCAGAACCTGGCTTTGAAAGCTCTACATCTACCTGCCCCTGAACATCATGGTGCGATAGGAGGTGCTCTCCCCACCCTTTCCTGAATAAAGCCATTCTGCTGAGTCATGGCCTTACCCTGAAGGAAAACGCTGCAGGAACCTTTCTAGACATAAACAGTATTTCTTTTGGTATTTTAATTTGGTTTTCTGCTCTTTTTTTTAACTGTGATCAAAGCCAATGAAATTCTTCATTATTTATAATACTACAAAACTGTGATAGTTACAGTTTTCTATTGTTATCGTTTTCGGGTACCATTTATGTTTTGTTATGAAAATGAAGCAAAATCAAAAAGCTGATCCAGCAAGTTATATGTAAATCCAAAATAAAGTCGTATCATAGTAATACATACTACTATAAAGATGATGCGCAATATTGTGAAAAATCAACAATTCTGAAAGCTAAGACACATACATGTCAATAATCTAAAGGCATAAACAATAAGCACTGCTTCAGAGAATACTTTGGAAAAAAGTGGCTTTTGAAGCCACTGAATCTGAAGCATGAATCTGAAGCACGATGAGCAAAACAATCTGGAGGAGATCTGCATCCTATGCTAGCAGCCCATCCCCTTGGCAAAACCATGGCAGGAGCTTCCCAACACATACAGTGCCCCTGTAAATCTATGAAGTGGATACTTGTGCATTCGGGCACCAGCAGCTGTCATGAGGATGCTTCAGTCCTATCTGCTTCACAGTCAAATCTTTCTCTTTTCTTGAGATGACAAGATTTTTTGCACACAATCTAGTATAAGGACATCCTTACATCTTAGGAAGTCAAGATGCTTCATTATGAGAAAAAGTACAAGCCACACTTTTTTTTCATCTTGGATCATACTCTATCTGGTGTTTTAGGGAGAATTTACTGAAACTTGTCCTTTTAATTTTAATAAGCACTGTCTTGCTGTTCACTTGTTTTGTGGCAAGGTGTATGTCTGGGCTAAACACCAAGCTTACCAGCTGCTTATCCTGTTAACTAGTTACTTGCCTTTACATGTTAACTTAAAGCTGCATCACATTTTGTCTTAAGAAGGAATAGCCTTTTCTTCAATACCAAAGTAGCATTTTAGGTTAGATTTACCCTATTCACAATACAAGTAGAAAATATGCAGTTGTCATTTTGATGACCTTAAAATACAGTAATATTGAAGAGAGTAAACATTCCATTACATCTCGTGTTGCTGTAAAAGTTAAGCTCAGGCACCGAGTTCTCTTTCCCAGATGAGATGCAGATTCTTATCACTGAGATTCTTGCTGAATTTCATTTTTAGTAGGGCATGAAGTTTTCACATCACAATAGCTAAAATCATGTCCGTAAACCAGGTCCTTCTGAGACCTTTCATCTAAGTGTGGTTCATGAACTGTGACAGCACTCCATACGTTGTTCTTCTTCATGGATTTATGTAAGAGTTCTCTCATTCTCCTGGTTTTTTTGGCTGTGGATTCCCACATGATTTCAAGTTCCCCTTCCATTTTCCTAGGAAAGAAATGAAGAGAAATCCTAATTTTAACAGTGTTTCAGCAGTACAGAATTACAGTATCTGGATAAGAAAATTAGAAATGGCCTTTATTTAGGTGCTTGAAATTATCTGATTGATATTCATTCCCATTTTGATTCTGAAAAAGCTCATTAAATGCTAACAATGAGTAATGCTAAATAGGATATGACCAGAAAATTACCCATGTAAAATTACCCATTATTGGACCCATATAACAAGCTGGATTAAGTCTGCACAGTGGTGCATGTGAGACCCAAATACTGTGACTACTGCTGTCCACTGACTCAGGCTCCCTCACTACTGCAGGTCTGCTTCCCACACAACACTGCCTGCTCTGTGCAGAGCACTGGACTCTCTACTCCAAGGCCCAAAGGGTCTGATCAGAGCGTCAGACCCTGTGCTCAGCTAATGCATCTTTGTGGCAGCCAAACAAAAGTGGTATAAGCTTAGAAGGCAGGCAAAGCCCAAGAGCCTGGGTTTCCTTTGACTCCTAGTGTATCTCAAAATACAAAATAATAAGGAAATGAAGATCAATTGATGTGGACAGTGTAGCTGTTCCATGGAAAATGAGCACACATAATTTAATACTATAGACTAATACAGTCCCCTTGAGGGCACTGCCTGAAACACTGAATAGAGCTAGCCTTTTATACAAATTGTCCCAAATACCAGGCTCTAAAAATGAGAAACAAATCAATGCAGAGCATAAGTGGGTTGAGATTAAATGCTGTCAGTCTACATTACAGGCAAAAGGTGTACATTAGAAAATACAGAATCAGTACATTTTACAGAATCCTTTGATTGGTAACACTGAGAATAAAGTGATGAAAAGTGGCCCAGACATAGAACCAGCCCACATTGTGTTTCACCTTATGACTGGATATATAGATGGAGGATTAAGAAAACCTTATGGAGAAAGGCTTAAGATTATTCTTGTACATACTGCTTGGAATAAACTTTTGGTGGTGGAAAAGGTCAGTAACCATCGAGAATGGAACTAAACCAAAAGGTGGCAGGTGAAAGCAGTACCATTGGCTAATAGTCAAAGACTCTGCCCAAGAACGTGAGATCCCACAGTTAATGTGTTGGACCTTTCCATTTCTGACAAGTCACTAAAAAGCCATTAGGAAGCGATCTCTCATCTTTGAAACATCAAAACTATAGTTGCCTTCATTCTCACAAAGTATATTTCCCCTTGAGATGGGATAAGATAGTCTAATACTACCAGTACTCAGAATATGCTTCAAAATGCTTTACACAACAGCATTTATCATTATCCTCAGCCTACATTTGGGGGAGATGTGAGGCATCTGTATCACGTCTGAACTCCTGCAACTGGCAGTCCTCAGTTTTGCCCATTGGTTGACCTGTGTTGTGATCTTGGAACATTTTCAGCATCTTGTTTTTAAAGTGAACTTTTATATCTTGACAGGGACATGCTCTTCTTCTCTGTTTTCCTTTATCTCCAACTGGAGTCTTGAGGCGCCATGCTCAGCACTCTTATGATGTTTGACAATTAATACACAAATGCTTAATCTGGTTTACCATTATTGTAGCACAGTTCATTACCCAGGCTTTATTTCATCTGCTAATTTTTGAAATCAAGACTTCTTTGGTTTTTAAGGTTGTTTCATTGTTAATGCTTGCGTAAGCCTGAGGCATAGAAAATTTGAAGATTATGAAACTAAAGATCAGAAAGTTCTGAATTATACTTTAATGCTGTCAGCATGCCTGACAAATAGGATGGCCATTTTCAGTCCACGTGTTCAGTTTAATGGCAATTGCATTGATTTTAGAAAAAAAAATTAGTTCAAAGAGGTTAGTTTAAAAGTATCCTCATGGTTAAAATTACTTCAGTAGCAAGAAAACACATGCCTTTAGAGGGAGTAGTGTATCTGAACTCTTCTTGGAGGACTAATTTTTAAACAGAGCTGAGAGATGCAAAACCAGAGAGTGCTAACTGACTTAGCTTTCAAATGAGCAGTCAGTGTATTGCTGTCAAGAAAGTGCAGTGCAGTTGCCCCTGCTGCACAAGCAGCATGCTACCGTCACAGGTAAGGCTTTTCAGTGTAGCACAATGTACTGCTTCATAGTTCAGCTGTTTTCCAGGTGAGCATCTGAGAAGCAGTTGCATCCCAAGTGCAGTTAAAAGGTGATTTTGTTTGAAAATTCTGACCAGACTGAAATTTAAAAATGCATTCAGCAGAATGGGCTGGAGAGAGGGTGTCTTCATTCTTGCTACTCACAACCTCCCTTCCCTTAAGGAATTTGGATTACAGACAGCTTGGTTACTACAGCTGCTGATGGTCTGTACGTTTTTCTCAACACCAAGATTTCTTTGCCTCTACAGCTGGTTTGCCTCTTAAAACACAAGTCTTTGCCACTTGGCATTTAAAACTAAATACATGCTCAGTTTAGACATTTCCAGATATCTTTAGACAAAAGGCATTAAGTTTATTTCTTATTAATGTAGGCTGTTATTACTTAAATAAGTAAAAATAGAAATTCCATTCAACCCCTAACCGAGCCAAAATGTAAGATTTTATATCTTGTTGAGAGTAGGCAAAATGCCAGTGCCCCACTGATGTTTGAGGACAAAAAAATGAACAGAAGTAGGTTCTGAAAGCAGATTCTTCTTTACAAAACTGCACTCACTGAACTAAATTAATTTAGCCTTAACCTCAGAATCTTATTTGGGCTGGCTCAAGAATTAATTTTCATCGATCCTGTAACAATTTATTTAAATATTCCTTATCACAGTGATCAACAGTTTTTATCATGGTTACATTTTTGTATGTCACCTCACAGGTAAGACAGCTCCTCTCCTTGCTTATGCATGACTGCGAACCTTTTCTGCTGTTGACCCTTTCCCAAGGACAGTTTAAGTCACTTTCAAACCTGCATTCTGCATCCAAAGCACAGCAGCTTTAACTACCTTGAAGTATTGTTTTTCTGCAGAAGTCTTACGAAATAAACTCTGACCTAGAAAACTTATAAAGGTAAGAGTCCTGTCAGATAAGACGGCAAACATTTCTGAATCTGTTTTTTTACCCTAGGATCGCATCATGAACTATCTCAAACATCTTCTTTAAGGAAAGGTATGTGATATTGATACCTCTTAAGATTACTCAGTGACTAATAATGATGTCACTATCAGCTGCATGAAGAACAAAAGGCTACTGCTTTCTCATCAGTTGTTTAGGTGAAAGCTTGCTGTGAATTTGCAATATTGTCTAGCAAAGGCTGTAATTACTGAGAAGGCTCTACAGAGCAGCTTCCAGGAAGGTAAATCTGCGTATCTTTAGAAACTTTAAAAGCTTTTATTTATAAATAGTAGAAATGTATCTATATGTGTTACTTTTTGAAAACCAAGCAGAAAAATTCTCATCCCTTGGATGCAATGGGTAAGTAGTACAACTCCTGATTTTTGTCATGAGGTGAAAGAATGCAGAAGGGGAGAAAATTTCAAAGGCAAGTCATCTCTCTTATGTTTGATGAAAACCCATGCCAGTTTGGATGTAAACTTGTTAAAAACAGAATGATGAGAGAAGCAGCACATGAATATTGCTACTTTGTCTACACATGCATTACTTTTGACCATGCTGTAACTGCAGCAACTCTGCCTCTGGGCACACAGGGGCTGTGTAATGTGCTGTGACCTGCCACCACTCAGGTGTGCTCTGCTCTTACCCAGATTAATAAGGTAGGGCTGCTTCTCTCTGTGCGGGGTCCCACTGAAAGAACGGTGCTGTTTCCAGATCTGAAGTAGGATCTTCCTTTGCTTTACAAGAAAACTTACCTACCACCATGAAATTCTTTATCATAAATGAATAGTGTACCTATTGTTGCTGGCAAGTCAACTTGCTCCAATTTTTTAACTCCATATTATTAAACTAAATGCAAGAGCAAAATAAACTAGATGCAAAATATTTGTCTTTACCTGCTTACAGTGATTCATCATACCTTCAGCCAGATTTTAAAGTAAACTGGCTTTCCTGCTTAACATGCTACTCTGATTTTCATTACCTAACAGTGAAATTAGAGAATAAAATATACAATATATTTATTGTATGCACTTATCTTAATGTCTACTTAGGCATTTTGCATAGAAATATTATCAGCTAGACAGTGTTCTAGTCTAAAAATTTACTCTGTAAACACAGCTAGTCACAATAAATCTAAATGTTTGGTACTTTCCTAGCACTAGTGACTTTGGTTGCCAAGCTACAGATGATGAGCAACATCTGAACTACAAATAATTTCCCCTTCCTTACTCCTGTGACTGTGTGGAGGGAAGAAAATAAGACTTCTAAAATCAGAAATACACAAAGCTGACCAAAACACATGTTTAATTTCTGGCAGATAGGCATAAAAGAGTAGAAACATATTGGGATTACCCTCGTGTAAGGGTCGGTCAAAGAATCGAGTTCTGTCTCAACATTTCTCATCAGAAACCACAGGTGCAAGACTTATACAAAGAGTGCTTTGTACCTACCAAAGCTGATACGGAATGAATGCTTTGTGCCTGCCAAAGTTGGTATGGAACAAAGGCTATGCACTTGTCTCCAAGTCCCTACTACTGTGAAAAATCCATGAAGCAAGATGGGACCACAGACCCACAGACTCCCTGCCACCCACTATTGTGAAAGATCCATGGATGGGACTTACCACAGACCCATACCCCAACAAAGCATGTGCAAAGACTGGTTCATCTAAAATCCAAAGTGACGATGACTGCCGGCCTTCCTCAAAGACCCCAAGTCAACCACTGCTGCTAGGAGGAGCGCATGCAAAAGAGGANCGGCGAGAAGGAGCGCATGCAAAAGAGGAGAGGCCCCGCCTCCAAAGCCGACCGCACCTCAGACACTCCTTCCTATCTTGGCATGTGTGGCCCACCAGGTGGAGTTTGGCACATCTCCACAAGAATTAAGAGGGAGCAAAGGCGGGTCGCAAGGAGGGACCAGGTATATTGACTGGCATAAAAGACAGCTCTGGAACAGCTGAACCCTGAAGATCTTCCCTACCATGAGATCACATCGATTGAAGACAAGAGGCAGAGGCAGACAGAGGCCTTCTGGACCAGGACTCCCAGAGACGCTGGACGTCTGTGGTGGACCCGTGGTGGTAGCTATAAACCCCTTTTTCTTCCCTTTCTTCCCTATCTTTTCCTTTATTTTCTCTTTTTCTTTCTATCACAAGCCGCTTTACAGGCACAATTAATAAAGTTCCTGTTTGGATTGCAATTTAACTCCCTTGACTTGTTGAATTATTTGCTTTACTTTCTCTTTTGCACTCCAACATCATAGCTGAAACGAACCATCACGCGTCTGCTTATGAGTGGACCATGACACCTGGGAAACTACCTTAATAGTTTCAAGCAGTACTTGAGAAGAATAATAGAATATGAAGAAAATAGTTCATATGAACAGTATCAGCCATGGTGTTAGTTGGTTTTATTGATTTTGTTTTACAAGCATAAAAATTTATTATTTCTTATACAGGTGTAGAATTCAGCTGACTTCTCAATAACATTTTATTTTTTTAATCTATGTTTTTTATATAGTTATCAAGGGAAAACAGTGAATCATGAGGTTAACCAAAATACTGCTTGAAAGATGACCATAAAAATTATTTTTTACTTTTAGAGTTGTGTTCATTACATTATCTTCTGGTAAGCACTGTTAAGATTTAACTACCACCAGAAAAAAGCCCTTACCAGTTACACCATTCATTAATATTGCAGACCACAGAAACAAAAGACATGTCTTGATGGGGTTCATCTTGGCCTTGTTTCCATAAACCACTTTTCTTCATCATCATACAATTAAATGGACTACAATGGTGTAGCTCCAGGTGCAGATCTTGTTTCTCAAAAGTTAGCTACAAGTATTAATTGTGTGTGCTTACTGAAGAAAAATTAATTAATTTAGACTGAAAAGGGAAAACTGATTTAGTATACTGTATGGAAAGTGCAATCAATTACTTTATACATATGTGTTACATCATCTAATTTACCTGCTTTGGGGCTAGAAGGGTAAATTTTGAATGATCCATATTATGGGACTTCAAACTATACTCTATCCTATGTTGAAAAAAATCCCTTTTTTATTGAACTGATGTAAAACTTACCTCTACAGTAAAAAATTGTAACATGAGCCCAGAGATATGAAAGGCAATTAGTTAAAAATCCTGAATAACTATTTCCAGAGAAATGTTGATCAGTTCAATCTGGTTTCTAATGCAAATTTCAGAGATTAATGTAATGTTTATTGTGCAACTCTGCTATTTACACCTGTTAAATTGCACTGTATAAAGTAACTGAGAGGAACTGTGTGGATATAAGGTAGATGATACCAAGCCCTGTTTTTATACTGTCTGTTAAAATCTATTTAAATCTATTATTTCACAATGGCAGTGATGACTTGAGAAATGACTGCTTATTACTTCAGTTGTAAACAGTTCTTCCTTTATGCTGAAAATGTGAATGTGCTATGAAGCTTTCCACTACCAGAGGGAAAAAATACCCTTAAAAGACCCTATATTTAAAGAATACTTCAACACTGCAGTCATAATCTTCTATAAATCTGTTAAATTATATTTTCCTCTCTTTGTTTTGCATGCAGCCAATCTGTCACATATCAATAGATCAGTAAAACAGATATTTTGTGTACTCATTAGATTCCTTTCATTTCTTACTATTCTGAAAACTGTTGAGGAGTGTGAATGGGAAAGTGTTCAGCCTTTAGCAGAAGGTGTTATTAAATAAATTAACATATAGCTTGATTTATAGAATCTTCTCAAATCATCAAAGATTAGCTCAGATTGTTACCCTTCTTAAGAAGTCTTAAGAACAGCAGTAGCTACCTAGAATAAATTCCTCCTTCAAAAGATCTTTCTTGGAGCTGGGAATTATGATCAGGGTTTCAGCATTTTCAGTATAGCTAAAATGAATGAGAAAAGTGACCTGGAACATACCACATGAGACTACTGGAAAGCAAGCGCTGGTGGCTGTGTGCAGGTACTTTCCCTCATCCATTTACCTGTCAGACCTACTTGGATTGCTTCTAACTGTACCCCACTCACCTGTTCTGCTCCAGCGCTTTATCGAGGGTTTCCTGTTTGTCTTGCAGCAGATGCTGCAGGTGCTTCTTTTCTTGCTCATACTGAGCAGTCTTCCCAGCAAATACTTTCTCCTGCTCAGCCATCTTGAGACTGATATCTCCAAGCTTCCCAGCTGCTTTCTTTTTATATATCTGTAAGGGTTAAATATAATAGAAAAAATTGGATTATAGGAGAAATAAGGACAAGTCACTACCAACAAAAGAAACCACTAGAGATACTGATTTTTGGTTTAATCTTTACATCAGTGTTGCCTTGCTTAAGTATGTCAAGTAGGTTGCATTATGGGATTTTTTAACCTATTTGTTAATTTGAAGGTATTATACTTCATGCACATAAAACTAGTGTGTACAATGAATACCATACCATATATTCTTTTTTAGTGAACAGAATTAACTGCAAAAAAAGGTTTGTTTTCCAAGATGCAAACCCACATTTTACAGCACGTGTTGCTTACCACTTGTTGAACAGTCATACTTATCAGTACACATCAAGGAAAAGTGTTTCTGTCTTGTTAGTTGTTTAATCTTAATACTAAGAGGAAGAAAAGAATAGCTTTGCTTGCTGCTTCATATAATAGTCCTTTTGTTCAGTGAAGCACAAGTGATTTTTTTGTACAATGGCTATAATAACTAAATGATAACTAATGATTGGTCTATTCATCTCATCTCAAAAATAAGAAATAATTTTTGTACAAAGTAACTTTGCTTTCTGAAATAACATCCCCATTAAATTGCAGAAGCACACAAGAAACAGAACTATGGCTTGTGTATTGTTACACATTTCTAGGTGCTGCTGCTCTTGACAATACCAAAATCCGCTATTAACTTTTTTTCTCATTATTACAAACAGAATGCTAAAACTGTTACTTTCTCTGCAGACCGTGATGTTTCCTACAGGCTATAGGACAGAGTTTTGGGATGGAAACACCTCCTTTAATAAAACTGTAAACTAATTTAGTGAAGCTTTGAAAATCCTGCCATTGCCATTGCTAATACAAAGTTTTATCTCAGGTGCTAATCACTAAGGTATTATCTTCATCTGAATCAGGGGAGATGAGTTTGCCTTTTGGAGGAATAAAAAAAAGGAATTTTTAAGCATGTACTGTATATAAAGCTATACAATCCTTTCCACAAACTGTTTCCTTTTAAGCTCTTGCAAAATGTGTCATTGTGGACTTTAATTTTCTAGAGGTAATAGGATAATAAAAGATAAGAATATTTGCCTGGAACATTAGTAATTAAATATTTAAGGCTGACTTACTGTAAGGAGCCAATTTAGTTGCCTCAGCACTGATTGTCAGAGGTATGTGGGGCAGGGGTTGCACATGTGCCACCTGCAGGAGTCAAGAAGGGAGAAGGCCCTGTCTCTGGGGAGACTTTGCCTACCAACCATTTCATGTCTCACACGGGACATGCAACCAGCAGGGGAACACCAGAGCCACTGTACCCCCAGAGATATTCTCAAATGGGACAGCAAAAGGTCTCCACCAAGGGACTGCAGAGGAAAGTTGGACTGAGCCAATGAACTCCTGTCAGCAGGCAGACCTTGGGAGGGGCCAGGAAGTATAAAAGGTAACTGCGTCAGGAGCTTGGGGGGCTTTTTGAGACTGTGCTTTTTGTTTTTGAGGCTTTTTGAGTGGGGGACTCGCTCACTGACTCTCGCTCACGGGGTCACTTGGGGCTTGCTCATTCGCTCTCTCCTTGCCCTGGCCTTGGCCTGTTTTGCCCTGGCTCCAGCCTGCCTTTTGGCCCTTCTGCCCTTGCTGGCTCTCGCTCACCCTTGCATACTCCTTCACCCTGCCTTTTGGCCCTTCTGCCCTTGCTGGCTCTCGCTCGCCCTTGCGTACTCCTTTGCCCATCCCAGCTGCTGCCTGTCCAAATTACTTGTGTCCAACCCTGCCTGCCACTGCAATCCCCACTGCGATGCTATCCAGGGCCCCGCACCTCTTGCCTGATCACCTCTCACCACGTGTCCCCCTACCTGTCGTCGTGGGAGCTCTGCCTGTGGAGCCGTACCTCTCCGAGAACTGTGCAGGCTCCCCAGGCAGGCAGCGTGCACACCACACCTTCTACCTCTGGGATGTCAACAGCACTCCCCGACTCTCTGGTGGTAACGCCTGTTTTTACTCTCTATCTCCTCTCTCTCCCTGCCCCCCCCCCCCCCATTCCTTTTCCATTTTCCTTCCTTCTTTTCTGTCTTTCCTAGTTCTCTTTAGCAGGGCAATTATGTCTTTCTTTTTTTGTGTGTTACCAATAAACGGTTCTCAGATGCAAAGTTTGTCTCGGTTGACTTAATTTCGTTCCTGGCCATCTAATTCTAAAAGAACTCCTTGCAGTTCCCCTCAGTGGAATGTCACTTACGTAGGGTTTTTATCCTAGGTTTTCCCGGACAGTTCTAATAGAACAATAAGAAGCCTGCAACTTAACCAGTCAAATCACTCAATCTTTTAGCTTCCCAGAGAAGCCTTCAAAATGCAGAGTAATGCTAAAGGTAAACACGTTCCTTCTGAACAGAAGGTTGCTCAGAGCCAGCCTAGAGGAAGTGCAGAGTATAGGGAAACAGCTGAACTTTCCCTTCTGTCAGTAAAAGCTCCAGCATTAGTCAGGTCCAGCTCAGGCATGGGACCTGAAATGCCCTCTCTAGGTCAGATGCCCAGAATAATTTCAAAGAACTAGAGAAAACTTCCTCTCTCTTTTATCACAGAAAAGGCTGGTGAAGGGTAGCATTTGTGAAACCCCATTTTTCATCGGGTGGTCACTGACCACCCAGCTACAGGGAGGTCTGTGTTTTAAGCTGCACTGTGCCCAAGAGGCTTCAGGCCTCTGGCTCCTTCATATCCCACAGCTGCCTCTGTTGCTCTGCAATCCCACTGCACCTTTGCCAACTGAAGCTGAGTCCCGTGTGCAGAATGGTTGAAAAATCAGTGGGTCACAAAGGGCAAAAGTGCACCTTTTTCTTATGCCATATGATTATAGCCTGAAACTAGATATGACTGAAACATAGTTCTGGTCTTGCCTCTTTGGACAAGTTATAATTAAATCTGTGTAAAATGCAGGCTGGGCAAGTCAGGATGGTTCTGGGCACATTGACAAATGCAGCTGCTGGCACTTACAGACCCTTCACAGGCTACTGCCTTTGAATTGTGCAAGATAACCTATTAATGTTCTCTGAAATGAAGCAGGTAGCAGTAAACAGACTGGTGGAGATAAGAGTTTTCAGGAAGAGGATGTTAACACATAGCTGGAAGTCATAATATTTTCCTCTAGAGCTGGATAGGGTATGCCATGCCCAAGGTCATCACATCCCATGTACATAGTAAGCAAGATGAGGAATGATAATGAATGCAGGTGCTGGTACTGAAGAGGACATAATTTATACTCTTCTAAAGTTGTTTTAGGAAGGTATACTTTTCATCACCATAGTTCTGTTATATCTTGTGTACTGAATTACAAACCTTGCTTTATTCATGAACACCATGAACAGAAAACACTTTGCAAGCTAATCCAGTATTGTGAAACAAATTTAAAGTTGGAATTATCATTAAAATTAATAACTTATGAGAAATCACTTTATACAGGATATTTCCTTACTCTTATCTTACTCTGTTCTTTAACCTGTTCTTATTCTATTTCTTTAACCTATGTATCGCTAATCTATTTTTGTCTTAATTCTCTTCTCCTACCCTAAAGAGGGGTATAATGAAGTATTCTATTCCCATATAGTAGAGAACTTGCATAAATACAGGAGAAGCCTTGAGTTTCCATTAATCTTTCCTGTTTTCTGAAGTTGTAGCTTGAATTTGTAAAATTTTAAAAACATCTATAACCAGGAAGGCTAGACATTTCTAAGGAAAGTGGGATTTTCCCTGGTAATTGCAAGCTTTTGAGAGCTGAGGAAGGATTGGGCAAAGCAAAATCCATTTTCTGAGCAACAGAGCAAGTAACTTAGTTTTATGAATTTTATGAAAGAGAGCAGTGCTGCAATAGCAGGACAAACGAATAACTCAAATACTGGCCTTATAGCATCATGGCAACTTTTAGAAAATATTTGCTTTTGTTACCTTTCAGGTTTAGCATAATAAGTTCAAAAGACTTAACAAACTTTTAAAAAGTACTTAAATATGCTAATACTAAATGTTTACTCATAATTCCACTGCTTCTGGCAGAGATTTTCTAGTGTGCTCTTCTTCCTCAAACTCTAGTAACAAAGAAACTTACTAAACTTGATAAATGCAGTTTCTTCTCCCTCAAGGAGATATGAGTAGATCTCAGATGTGGTTTGGAAAAAAAAATCCATTAAAAATACATACATTTAGTGATTTACCATGATGTGCAATCTCTTATTTTAGAGATAACATATTGATGGCAGCAACCAAATCCAATTTCTCTAGTTTTTATTATACAACTGAAGGGTGGTTTAAAAAACAAAACAAAACAAAACAAAAACCCCCCACCAATAATCCTAACACACACACAAACACAGTTCCATTCCTGTTAGGAACTGTAATTATACAAAATTTTGCTGTAGGAAATGTGACTTTTTAGTTTGTTGTTGTGATAAATTTGAGGCTTTAACCTAACTTATCACTTTGGTATCTAATAACTAATTTTCAATTTTCTACATATAAGGTGATTCTAGTTTCTCTGCAAACTCCCTGTTTTGGCTTCCACGGCTGGAACTCTTACAGGGAGCAGTCCAACCCCTCCTCGGCAAAGGCAGGCAGCTGTAGCAAAGTTATTGTGAAAGCAGCTCCCAAGTAACTTTGGACTGTGACTTGCAGCTCCCTGGGTTTTGGCGCAAGAGACCTGCCCAAGGAAAGCCTAGAGCGAACAAAAGAGAGCTCCACATGTCTGTTCCCTATTTTTAAAGGGACCCAGCCACCTGCTCCTTTCCCTGAACTGGGGTAAAACATGCCAGCTTCCAGCCCCGGGTGGTAAAGAGACAGTAAAACAGACTGCAGATGATGTAGAGGAAATATGCACACATGATTTTTTGGGTCACCTAGGACAGCAGGGTAGACACTATGCTGTCATTCTGGCTAGTCTCCTAAGAGGACCTGGGCTCCTGGGTTTGTTACAGAGATCTTGGAAAGAGATGATGTTGCAATCATGGAAAGATAGGTTCTACTCAGCAGGTGGTTCAGAATGCCCGAGATACATAGCCAACCATCCTGGGGATATTAATCTCTTCCCTGATTTATGGCAGCACTTTTGTGTGAGTTGCACAGTGTGCAAGTCATCTTCTGAGTTCACAGCTGAATGGAGAAGTGTGAAAAAACTGAAACAGTTTCAGACAAAAGCCAGCATAAATTTGGGTACATGTTTCTCCTCTGGGCATACAGATCAATTTATGAGTATGAAACAGAATCTAATGTTTCTTTACCAGTAAGATGAATGCATTTCCTTTCAATTTTGGTTTTGCCTTCTGTTTTCTATGCAAACACGGTTAACTCTGGGAAATAAGCTATCTAGTGTACAAAATAGTGATACACACCAGAATAATTTAGAGATTCTTTGTATACATCAGCTAACATCACGAAGCGTGAAAGATTTTGAACATATCCTGGAATGAAGGGAAAACAAGTGTTGAATATTATATGTTGTACTACCTGGCCCTTGTATTTCCTGATAGGTAACGAGATGAAAATAGGGGTGAATTCCTGTCCTGATAATTAAAAGATTTGGAAAAAAAAGTAGTCCATCTTTAGGACTGACAAAACAAGAGAAATAATTTCTTAAGTGGCTGCATTAAAAAAACTAGCAATGCTCCATGAATTTTCAAGGGCCCCATACTGGAAAAATCTATATTCTAACACAGCAGAATGAATACTCTTAACAGAAAAGCCACATGTGTGGCAAGACTTAAATCAATCCATGGTCTCCCGATTTCAGACAAAGCACCTTTCCCTAAGTCCAGATTAATGTTGACAAAAACATGGTAAAAGAACACTGGTGATAGGAACATTGTCTCCTTCAAATGTGCTGGCATGAGCAACTGGTTATACAGACAGGAAGCTGTGCAATGAGTACACGTAGTTCTGAAATACACAGCTCCTCAGTGATCATGAAGCATTAGAACAAATCTTTATTGCTTTCTCTTCACCAATGACAATTTTGTACTCTAAATGCAATATGTAGCAAGATGGCAGGAACAAAAATTAAGGCTGAATTAGTAAAGTTGCATGAAAATGAGGGCAGTTAGAGTAGGAGAGGCTAGACGGTAGATACCTTCAGTACAAAGCTTGTTTCTGTTTTTACTGAAACCTCATGACTAACAAAATTATTATGAAGTAGAGATTCAGAATCAATGAACTCGTTGCAATCTAATTTTTTTTTAAACTATGTGCATAATTTAAAGATGAATTACACTTGCAGTGAAGGTGTCTAATAATTAACTAGAGTGCAAGTTCTGTTATCAGAAATTTACTGTTCACAGTTCTAAGTCCAAAATCCTGGATTGCTCTCACAGAATTTGTACTAGATGGTTGACTAAAATACTTCATAAAAAAGATGGATTTTCCTGTGTTAGCTGTCCCTTTTGCATGAAGTTGAAGGACTCCCTTATGAGATAAACATTATGTCCAAGCTCATATTAGAAGAGAAAACAGTGTGGAATTCTGTAAAGAAGTAGTTTTAATACCAGAAAAATTGGCTTTCTCAAATTCTTGCCACGGATCATCAAACTGCTTGGTAATTACAATTATGGAAGTACAAACAGATTTCCCAGGGAACTCCAGCCAAAGTACTACCTCAGGTTATCATGCTGACCATGGCACTGAGTCAGTATCTCTGAGTTCACAGAATAAACTAGGCTGGAAAAGACCTCTGAGATCATGAAGTCCAACCTATGACCTAACACCACCTTCTCAATTAAACCATGACACTAAATGCCACATCCAGTCTTCTCTTAAACACCTCCAAGGACATCACCTCCCTGGGCATCCCATTCCAATCCCCAATCGCTCTTCCTGTGAAGATTTTTTTCCTAATGTCTAGCCTAAACTCCCCCTGGTGCAGCTTAAGGCTGTGTCCTCCTATCCTGTCACTGATTGCCTGGGAGAAGAGACCAACCCCCACATGGCTACAAACCTCCTGTCAATAAGGTGTAGAGACATGGTCTCCTCTGAACCTCCTTTTCTCCAGGCTAAACAACCCCAGCTTCCCCAGCCACTCTTCACAGGGCTTTTGTTCTAGACCCTTCACCAGCCTTGCTGCCCTTCTCTGGACACATTTGAACATCTCCAACATCCTTCGTAAACTGAGTGGCCTAGAACTGGACACAGCAATCAAGGTGTGGTGCAACCAGTGCCAAGTACAGGGGACAAATGATTTCCCTTATCCTGCTGGCCACGCTACTCCTGATACCGGCCAGGATGCCATTGGCCTTCTCAGCCACGTGGGTAGTATAACGAACCTCATGTTCGATTGGCTGTCAATCAGTATCCCCAGGTCCCTTTCTGCCTGGCCACCATCCAGCCACTCTGTCCCCAGCCTGTAGCGCTGCACGGCATTGTTATGCCTGAAGTCCAGGACCTGGCACTTGGACTTGTTAAACCTCACATTGTTGACTCGGCCCATCTATCCGGCCTGTCCACGTCCCTCTGCAGAGTCCTCCTACCCTTCAATAGATAGACACTTGCACCCAGCTTGGTGTCATCTGCAAATTTGCTTATGGTGGACTCAATCCCCTCATCCAGATCATCCATAGATACTAAATAGGACTGGGCCCAAACTGATCCCCGAGGGACATCAGGGACTGGCTGCCAACTGGATGCAGCACCATCCCCACCACTCTCTGGGCTGCTCCATCAGCCAGTTCTTAACCCAGCACCTCTCCAAGCCATGGGCTGCCAGCTTTTCCAGGAGTATGCTGTGGGAGACAGTGTCAAATGCTTTGCTGAAGTCCACACAGACCACATCCACAGCCTTCCCCACATCCACCAGGCGATCACCTGGTCATAAAAGGAGATCAGGTTGGTCAGGTAGGACCTGCCCCTTCTAAATCTATGCTGGTTGGGTCTGATCCCTTGGCTGTCCTGTAGGTGCTGTGTGATTGCACTCAAGATCATCTATTCCATAACCTTGCTGGGCACCAAGGCCAGGCTGATAGGCCTAGAGTTTGCCAGATCCTTCTTATAGCCGTCTTATGGATGGGGTCACAGTGGCACCTCCAGTCCTCTGGTACCTGGTGAGCTAGGACTGATGGTAAATGATGGAGAGCAGCTTTGTGAGCTCATCTGCCAGTTCCCTCATCACCCTAGGATGGATCCATCTGGTCCCACAGACTTGTGAGCATCTAAATGGCTCAGTAGGTCTCTATCTGCTTCCTCCTGGATTATAGGGGGACTATTCTGCTCCCTGTCCCCATCTACCAGCTGAGGAGGCCAATTGTCCTGAGAACAACCTGTCTTACTGTTGAAAATTGAGGCAAAGAAGGTGTTAAGTACCTCTGCGTTTTCCTCATCTTAAGTAACTATATTCCCCCATGCTTCCAATAAAGTATGAAGGTTGTCCTTGCCCTGCTTTTTGCCAGTAATGTATTTATAAAAATATTTTTTATTATCCTTCACAGAAGTGGCCAGATTAAGTTCTAATTGGGATTTTGCCTAATATTTTTCCTACATGACCAAGCAACATCCTTAAACATTTCCTATGTTACCTGCCTCTCTTTCCAAAGGGGATACACCCTCTTTTTTCCCTTTAGTTCCTTCAAAAGCTCTGTGCCCATCCAGGCTGGCTGTCTTCCCCAATGGTTTGTCTTTTGGCACACAGGGACAGTCTGTTCCTGTGCCTTCAAGATTTCTTTCTTGAAGTGTGTCCATCCTTCCTGGACCCCTTTGTTTTTAAGGGCTGCTTCCCAAGGTACTCTCCAAATCAGTCTCTTGAACAGGCTGAAATCTGCCCTCTGAAAGTCCACTGTGGAAGTTTTGTTGATACCCGTCCTTGTTTCACTGTATACTGAAAACTATTATTTCATGTTCACTGCCCAAGACGGCCCCCAACCACCACATTTCCCACCAGCCCTTCTCTGTTTGTAAACAGCAGGTGTAGAAGGGCCTCACCCCTGCTCAGCTTGCTCACCAGCTGTGACAAGAAGCATTCCTCCATACATATTAAGAACCTTCAAGATTGCCTCTTCTCCGCTGTGTTGAGTTCCCAGCAGATGTTTGGCAGGTTAAACTCTCCTACAAGAACAAGGGCTGGCAATCTTCAAACATTCTCCAGCTGCTAATAGAATAACACATCCACCTCTTCATCCTGGTTAGGTGGTCCACAACACACTCCTACGAGGATGTCAGCCTTGTTGGCATTCCCTGATTCTCACCCATAGGCACTAGACCGTATCATCATTAATCTCAATTTCCATGGCATCAAGAGCCTCCCTAATATACAGTCATCCCTCCACCACTTCTCCCACACCCGTCTCTTCTGAACAGCTTGTAGCCATCCATTGCAGTACCACAATCATGCAACTCATCCCACCACACTTCCGTGATAGCGACTATGTCATAGCTTTCCTGCTGTACCATGGCTTCCAGCTCCTCTTGTTTGTTACCTGTGCTGTGTGCATTAGTGCACATGCACTCCAGCTGGGCTGCTGACTTCACCCTGCACTCTGGCTTACCACCCTTGGGCTTGTTTCTGGGGAGCCTGGTTTCATCCTCTTTCCCCGTTAAACCTAGTTTAAAGCCCTCCGAATGAGTCCTACTAATTCATGGACTAGAATCCTTTTGCCCTTGTTCAACAGATGGAGCCCATCTGACTCGAGCAGGACTGGTGCCATAAAAGTTGCCCCATGATCAAAGAACCCAAAACTCTGCTGATGGCACCCGCCCTTAAGCTATTCATTGACAATGTAGGTTTTCTGGTCCTTTCATCAATCATCCCTGCAACTAAGAGAACTGAGCAGAACAGCACTGTGCTTCTGCCCCATCAACCAATCAACTCAGAGCCTTGAAGTCCTTTTTAACTACCCTGGTGTCCTTCTTGTCAACCTCATCACTGCCAGCTTGAACAACCAGCAGTGGGTAATAATCAGAGCGCTGAATTAGTTCAGGGAGTCTCCTGGTGATATCCCATACCTGGACCCCAGGGAGGCAGCAGACTTCCCTGTGGGATGGCTCTGGTTGACATACAAGGGCCTCTGTTCCCCTGAGAAGGGAGTCACCTACTACAATCCTTCTTTTCTTCTTAATACCAGAGGTTGTAATCCATCTGACAAAGTGTAACTGGGAGACTCTCCAGGAAGATTATTTTCTTTGGTGTCATCTGATTGACCCTTCTGATCCAGGACTTTGTACCTGTTCTGTAAGGGTACCTAGGAAGGGGCTCAGGAGGGAATTTTATTACTGCCCTGTGTGTGGGCCTATTTCCATTCTTCCCCATGTATTAGGTCTCCTCCTTCTGCCTGACAGTAAGAAGCAAGGGGCTCCTCTGACTCTTGCAGGGCTTCCCTCAGGGTTGGAAGGGTGTAACTCCACCTTTCCCTCATATTCCTTAGCCTTTCAATTTCTTCCTTAAGCTCTGCCACCAGAGCAGATCATTCACCTGCTCGCACCACATGCAGGTGTCTTTTGCACTACCCCTGATACTACCACCAGGCTCAGAAATTCCCTGCAGCCAGGGGTCCAGCAGCTGGACATTGCTGGAAAAAAGAAGAGAAAAAAAAAAAAAAAAGACAAAACCCACCATCAGGAGGGTGGCCGCAACCCTGCCTGCACTAACTGCTGCACAGTCACAGATGTGCCACGCCCCTGCTTGCCCAGTCCTGTTCACTGCGCTTTGAGTTGTTCATGCTCCCTACAGCCTTTCAAAATCACCTGCAAATGAACCAGACATCACCCCTCCCCTTCACCTTCACGGCTAGCAAGAGGGCTCAGAGTCTGCTGGACCAAGAGCACTTTTCCAAGCTATGGAAGCACAGGTATGGCTGCTTGGACTTCTTTACTTTGGTTCTCTCCCTCTTGGGGTCTATTTATTAGTGATTCAAAAAGTGAGCCTATGAGGTGTGTGTTTTGTTTCCTTCAGTCCCAGGGTATGTCTCATATATGGCTTAGTGCATCAGCCATGGAATTTGTGACTCCTCTTCACAAATATGGTATGTAGTGTTTTAGCAATTGATAAATTTTTAACTGAACACAAACTTTAACCTCCTTGGACTGTTAAAAATCCATATAGTATGCCATGTATGTATTTTTGTTAAAGCACAATAACTTGTATGAATGCTGGCAAAATTGCAACATAGTACTGAATTTTTTCTTTTACTAAAAGGATGGTGGTTACTATCACTTGATCCTGAAGTTACAAATGGGTTTTTAACCACTTGAAAGTTAGTTACCATTTAAAAAAAAATACTGTAAAAATACATTGTCACTGTTTTTAGAAACAGATGGAGACTGAAAATGTTCTGTGTATCACTGTTAAAAAAAAAGTTCCATTTATAAGCTACTTCACGTTTGAGTCAAATATTTTCCGATGACAAAGGGAAATAAAGTTGCATGAACTGTTCTGCTCTACAACTGTTGAATCCTAGAGGATTGGCCCTCTAGGATCCTAGTTCAATCCCAGAGGGCCAACTAAAGAACAGTTTTTAAGTAAGCTTTAATATTTTTCATTATTCAATCTGCCTGAAAACCTACCTGACATAAGTCAAAGTACATAAAAGACATGAACCTAAAAATGTTTTCAGAACTAAAATACCAAAGTAAATTTTGTTTCCTTAACACAGTTCCTGTGCAAAAATTATTTATTTTGTATTCAACTTACTTCATACTGATCTATTGCTCTCTAAATTTCGTGTGGTTATACTAGTAACCCACAAAATGTTTTGCACAGTGAATGAATTTATAAAGCTTGTTTACAGTAACTGCCAAATCTGAAATGAAAAATGGGTATTTATAAAAAGAATTACTTTTAGTTTGCTATATAACTTCAGCATATGCAGTTTAAAATATGTCATAAAGCTAGGTATACAAATATGGACATGGTTTGGGGCTTTATTTTAGAAATAACCCATTATTTAGCTTTAAAGATTTTTGTCTTAAGTAACAGATCTGACAAATCTTGATTTGAGATTTTTCAATGAAAAACAAAAATCACAGGATTTTGTTAATCTACTTTCTCCAAAATAATTAATTAAAAGGGAGAACTCTGTATCAGAAGACCAGATCCACTTTTATGTGCAAGGCACAAACGACCTGACTTCAGAGGGAAGTGTGTGCCACGTATCTCCAGTGGAGAATGGCTGTCGCACCTAGCCTTCCTTCTTTCCTCATATCAAGAAAGACTTGCAGTGAGGTAAAAGAAGCACCAGAAAAATGTTTTGAGACACACATAGTTGCATCTGACCTGTAACAGTTTTGGATGAGCTTGTTTCTGAGATACAAGGCAACAAACTCTGCAAAAGGTAAATGTAAGTATACTTGGTTATGTCTAAAAAATAGAAAATGTAAGTGTTACAGCGTGAGTCTCTCAGTAACTTAAAGCTGTAGGCTAGAAACTTCTTTCTCCTCATAACCTGAGGAATCTATGCTCTACTTCACATGATATAATTTGTATTTCTTATCTTGTATCTTGTAGAAATAGCTGAAGATGGCTAAAAGAAAAGGCAAAATAACCTTTTATAAGATAAGAAATAGCCTAACACATTATCAATAACTGTGTCACCCTTTCAGAAAAATGCATGTGTTTTAAGTACTATTGACACTGAAGACAGTTTACACCTAAATACCTCACAAGAGGTTTATCCTGAAACTCAATATACAGGGCAGTTACCCAATTTGTGATTTCTTGAAGCAGCAAAGAAACAAATTATACTAGCTTTTAGCAAAGTTCCATTAATACAACAATCAAAGAGCATATGGTGTTTGTAGCTGTTGTGTGACTATTTAAACCCTCTGCTTTACTAACAAAAATAAAGAATGAAAAGGCTTTGCAAGTGAATTAGTCTTACTTTTGCTAAATAGTAACAGCTAGATTTAAGAACTTTACTTACAGACTTTTTTCTGATTTCCATTAAGAGTTGATGGGTTAAAGATTTTATTTAGTTTTGCATTTAAAATTCACTACTTGTAAATGTTCTTAATTATATGCCAACCTCTTCTCTATCCCTTACAGTAATCAGAAGTTACTTGCAGTTACATTGCAGAAAATCCATATTTAACAAGAATACAAGCCACTGTCTCAGTAGGGGAGCTAGACATTAATGACGGTGAAAAAAGCTAAAAATGTTTTATGGCTGTATTAGTATAATTAGGTAAATCTTTTAGGGTAATGTTTCATGCATTCAGGTATTTTATGTTGGGTTCCTTAGAAATTTGAGCTATTTTTAACCTTACTGCTCTCTCTTTACACTTAAAATTCCATTTATTTTCTTTGTTGATCCTTATAAGGAAAGTGCAGAAGGAGCTGGTCTCCATTAACACAATGGTGGTGCAAATTTGTGTCATTTGATGCAGGAATAGCAGTGGAGGTCCTGACTGGAAAGATGTAATATGGAGACTCTCTGCTTTAGGATAAACGGAACAAACTTGACTTAATACAAAACAGCTTTTGAAAGTAATATATATATTGCTTTCTAGACATAGAAACCAATATATCTTTCTCCTTTCTTTTTTTAAGATTACAGTAAAAGCAATCATAGCAGCACCAAAGATGTTGAAACATAAATGTTTCAAATTTATTTCACTGTTATATTGCAGTTACATACTGTGCTTTTTATTTGTTTAGAGAGTTGTAAAGATAACTTTAATGTATTTTCTAGCTAGGCTGGATGTTTGAACATCCTCTGAGTTTCAAAACCTCCTACGCTATGGTCACATGAAAGTACTTGATGGTAACTGTACACTTGAGATATGTTCTTCATTCTTCCAAATCTAATTTTAATGGACTTCAAGTTGAAGTGGTACAGCCTCAAAAAAGTAGAAGACAGAATACCTGGGTTACACTACAGAGCAAAAAACGAAATACAAATAATTGTTGTTATTATTACAACTAGTCATAATTCTCCAGGTAATTATGTAAATTAAATGATCTGGCAGACATGCAATGCACAAATACAATGGAAGAAGACACTTGTAAAAATTATAATGATGATCTATTTTGTTTTTAAAAACTTTTAAAGATAATCCATAAGTCTTTCATAAACATATTGACACAGATTAACTACTTTTCCTCATTAAAAAACCCTAACATTTCACAGTAAATACTTAGCTTAGAAACACTTCTTACCTTAACTTTTTCTTCCAATCTTCCTAAGCGTAGACTGCCTTCTATAATTTTCTTGACAACACCATGATTCTCATTTTCCAAACATTTGGCCTGCAACCATGCAGTATACAAAGCTACATGTAATCATTATATTAGTCCAGGCAGACAAAATGCATACACTAAGGGAGACGCAGATGCAGCAATTCCATTTTAAACTCAAACAGTCTGAAGAACCAACATGGATAAAGAGTCCTGGAAAGTACTCTCATAATGGCTCACTAACAATTTGTCAACTGACTGTGAATACTATGAAACAGTATTATTCTGAAATGAAACTGATATCGTAAACCCAACTGATTCTGCGTATTTTTCTACACCTATATGTATGTATATGTAGGGATCCTATTTCTACACATGAGACTCATCCTTTGGGTCATATTTAGCAATCTGCTCTCAAAAAAGTCCTTAAAACTGGCAGGGGCTCAGGCAAGGATATTTCTAATATGGTATGCCTAATATTTAAATGTAGAAATCCCAGAGACTCTGATCTAAGAATCAGTTCCCCTAGTTTGTAGGACACATTTATTTTGCCCAGTTTGACAATCCTGAACTCCAGTTTGTAGTGGACAAGGATTTGAGTTGTGTCACCATAGGTCCTCTTTTAGAATTAGGAATTAACTCTGTGTCTTTTTACCCAATGCTGATGACAACTTTTGTCTACTACCTGAACAACAGAAGTAAAAGAAACTTTAGTTTAACAAAGTTTTATGAAACTATTTCAGATTCAACTTGAAGACAAGAGTATGAATATGTAAAATTGGAATTGAGACCAATGTCTTGTAAAAGAAACAAAATGGGATTACAAAAACCCCAGAAACCACGATGCCAGGCACTTCCAGTAAACAGAAATTGTTCCAAAACTCTCAATTAGCCTGTCAAAATGACTGCTAACCAATAAGGGGCAATTACATGCATATGTATCCACAGCAGAAAGTTCACACAAATCACTTCAAGGATAATAGCCTACCCTTAGACTCAGAAACAAGTATTAAAATTTTATGATTGTGTGCTATTTTTAAATACATGTAGCTCAACATCAACCTCTAAAACTGGGTTAAAAAAATCTTTTAAACTTGATATCTATCATTGCAGACCTTATTGCTCATGTGAATTAAGGCTTATTATGTTACCTCCAGAAATAAGGGTAGTTGCTTTTAATCATTGTTTTAGAAAAAAATCTTTTGGTGCTTGTTGGAGGTTGAGAGGCGTAGCATTTTTTCCCCTTCCCTGTCGATAGGTTAGTAATGACTGGATACTTAAGGACTATTAACTTCTTTTGTAAGAGACAAAGGGCTAGCTGGGCGTGGGGAGGGAAGAGCAGATGTGGTCATCAGAGAAGGCACTCTGACCACGGGCTACAGAGGAGGCAGCAGTGGGAACTGCGAGCTCCATAGCTACCAGCTGCAGAAAGTTCCTTCGTGTCAGCACTGCTTTGCTTCTCATTGGTGAGTGAACTTTCATCTGGGAAGGGGATGCTTCCTGGAGGGCACATCCTCCAGGCTGTGCCAGCAGTTTTCTGCCCAAGGGGGTCGGCAGCCGCCGCCCCGCGCTCTCCCTGTAGGAGCACTGCCACGGCTGGGGAGTCCCTGCCACCTTCT
>VZTX01025387.1:25838-48702 GCA_013400915.1 Pardalotus punctatus
TAGATACTAGTAAAGAACTGTTATTCCTTTCCCCATATCTTTGCCTGAAAGCCCTTGATTTCAAAGTTATAGTAATTCGGAGGGAAGGGGGCTCACATTTGTGGGTTTTAAGGGAGGTTTACACCTTCCTTAGCAGGCACCTGTCTTCAAACTGGGACACTGCTCCTATCCTATTTGTTAAAGTCTACTTAAATAGAGCTAAATCCTTAAACTGAAATTATAGCTTTATTTTTTTTATAATTCAGATTAGCAATAACTTGTGCCAGTAGCATGATAATTGTGTGAAATATCAATTAAGTAATGTTATTTAAAGATAATTACCAAAAATACAAGATGATCACGCTCCTTAGCTATGTTCTCCACCAGCCCAATAAGGTTTGTTACATAGTGAAGGGCTGCAACTTCTTTTTCCATTGCTTCCTCCAGCTGCAGTTGCAAAAGGCTTATTTTCTTCTTTAATCGTCTATAAAAGAAAAAGGAAAATCTTCAGATTGGGAATTAAAAATGGACTTAAACTTGCATCACATGTGCAAATCAACACATACAAGCCTCAAACAGTCAAACATACTGTTAAAAATGGACTGTCTCAGAATATTTGCTGTGCCAAAAATACCATGTCCCACGTTTTGGGGTTGTTTTTTCTTCACAATATGTTATAACAACAGTAAAAATTATTCAAAAAAACAGTTTGTGCAGTGGCTACAAGCTTGTATTTCTCAAGATATATAACAATGTTTTTACTTTTTTAGATATTGTGAACTCACGTCTAGAGCAACCGGCTGCATGAGAAGGTCTGCAAATAGTCTAAGTCTTATCCTTATCTACCCGCAAATAGTGTAAGTCTACTCATTTTCAGATGAGTATAATTAATGATTAATTGCTATAGTTAACTACTAAAAATGTACATTAAAAATGTATTCGTAATTTGCACATAGACACAGAAAAGTGAGCATGAAAACATACAAAGGTTAGCCAAACTTGATGACCAGGCCTTTGACATGACAGAGATATGTTTAGGAAATATGTTTTTTCTGCAGTAGGTAGAAAATACACATTATGGGAAGTTAGACAATATTTTTACAGATATTTCTGTTGTTTTTAGAAATAAAAGTATTTCTATACAAGAAAATGAGACTGTGATAAGACCTGTTTGTCTTTTGTGTCATTTCAATCTCAGTTTCCAGGATCTTCTTGTCAGCCATGAAGTTATTTTTCTCTAAGAGCAGTTTCTTGTTTTCAGTTTTCAGTGATGCCATCCTTCCCATTACATCTTCCACCTTACAGCACTTTTTCTCCTGCTCCTGTTGTAAACAGCTGCAAAAGCAAACGGCAAAAACCAGGGGCATAGAACAGGTGTATAGATCTACTTCACTAAAATGCTAAGTTACAGGAAGATACCCATGTTGAAGTTATGAAAAAGATACACTGAGAATGTTCAGTGGTGACAGAGAGGTATTATAATCTTGCATCAAAATCATGACTAAATTATTCAAGTAATTCCTTCTGACTGCACTTTATTTAAATTATAGAAAAATGTAGTCCTGATATAATCCCTTTTGTGGTTTTTTTTTTCAAATTGCTAGCAACGCCAAAATACAAGGTCTGAGGATTTCTCAGGATGGCACTGTGCCATGAAACAGTAACCTGCACTATCCAATGGCTTGAAAGCAAACAAATTTACAGAATGTCTTCACAGAAACATTACTCTGCAGACTGTGCTGCATGACAGCACTTTTGAGTTGTGCTGTTTCATGCAATTTCCATATTGCAACAACTGGAGAAACTCAGAACTTCTAGTTTACAATTTCAGGATCCTTTAGACATGTTCCAAAGATGGGAACAGAAGAATGAGAATGTTTAATATACAATATTGATAGAAGCAAATACCTTTGACAAAAATGGTATTTTTAATGCCTCCTCTTCTACTATTTAAAATGTACAATTAGCAGTACATACTCTATGGCAAAAACACCTCTACCAATGTTTCTAGATCTGGGATTTCCTTTTGTAATTTTAAATGTCTCTAAAAACCAAGAGAGTATTTTTGAAATACTTCTTTCCCTTTTTTTGTGCTTTGGTAGTTACCTTCCTGGGTCACCAGCAGAAGTTTCCACTGGCCTCCTACCTACAAAGTGCTGTGTGTGCAGCTCTGTTCATGTGCATGCTTTGCACCCATGTTTCTGTGTGCACCATAGGTGAACTCATACCTTTTTAAATCATTCATCAAAGCCAAGTGCTCCTCTGCTGTTATTCTGCTATCCATTTTGGCTTTCAGCTCTTCACATGTAGAATACAAAGCTTCTAGCTGCTTCTGGTACTTTGCTATTTCTTCCTCTTGACTCTGTTTCTTACCTTCTAAGATTACCATTTGTTTGGTCAACTTCGAAGCTTTTAGAAGGGGAAGAAAAAAGCCAACTGAGTATAGCAGAACTAATTAAATTACTTAGTGAAACTCCAACAAAACCATTAATATGTTAATACGTAGTTGTTCACAACATTATGTAACAGCCGATTTGGCAGTTTGTATTTTAACAGTTTGGACTTGATTTTTTGCTGTCTCAAGCAACTTGTTTTGGAAAAGTGCAGAAAATTCAAGAGTACTTCTTTTCAAGGCTATAAAGTCATAAAAATGTCATTTTACTCCGAAAAATTCTGATTCAGTTTAAAGTGCTCTTAAATTATGAAAATGGCTGTACTGCTGTTCAACAGTTCTCACTTTTTCCGAAGTAAGTCAAAATGGAGTATATCTTGTATAGTGTCAGTAGGTGATAACTTTTTTTCTTCAGTATCAGTTGACATCCAGCACTTGATCTCCAATTAAAGTTACCTACATTCAAGGACGCTTTTTATATAAAGTTGCAAAAAAAGCCCCAGCCAACCAAAACCAAAACCCCCCAAGCTTGCCAAAACAAAAAGTGACAATAGAAAACAAACAAAAAACACTACAAAAATCAAAACTTGCAGTACTATAGTTCAGATAACTAGCAACTCCAGCACTTTACCTTCTTGAAGATGTTGTCTGTGACTATCTTTTGCTTTAGCTTGTTGAATTTTGAGTTGCTCCATCAACAATCCATTTTCTTCCAAGACCAGCTTGGCCTGAGTTTGCAGCTGCTGCCTGCAATGATAACCGGCTTGTAAATAAAATATAACTCAAATGTTAACTTATGTCCAAAGAACAAACACAACTGACTTTCAACAGTAGAAACTTACAAAATCATATTTGAACCTCTTTAAAAAACAGATTAAAGATACTTACTGAAAGCAGTATCAGGACCCGAGGCAAGCTTATTGGAGACATGAACTCACAACAATCAAAATATGATTTATTTTAAATAATGTTTAAAACCTTTGACTAACAGAAGCAAACATTCCCTATAAAAAGAAGGAAAAAAAGTATGTATGAATCATAGCGCTGTAGAATGGTTAAGGTTTGAAGTGACCTCCAGCCTTGGGAGGTCACCTGGTCCAACCTGCTGCTCGAGCAGGGGCACCTACAGCCAGCAGCCCAGGATCATGTGTAGATGGGCTCGAATATCTCTAGGCATGGAGCCTAGCCTCTGGGGAGCCTGTTAGAACACTCACAATGGAAAACTATTTCCTTATGTTCAAAAGGAGGCTCTCGCGCTTCAGTTTGTGGCAGTTGCCTCTTGTCCGGTCACAGGGCACCACTGAAAAGAGCCTGGCTCTATCCCTATACCCTCTCTTCAGGCATCGAGATCCAGTGATGAGACCTCCCCTGAACCTACTCTTCTCTAAGTAAAACACTCCCAGCTCTCTGAGACTTAAGAAGAATTAAAGCTACATAACGGTGCAAGATCTGCAGATAGCTTTGTAACTAGTAACTGAAGCAAATTCGTTTTCAAAACATGTTGATAAGATTTGGATTTACTTGGCTTTGATCTATGGAAAAATACTGCCAGTGAGTTTTATGGGCCTATAAGGAAGATGGGTGTTTAAAATGAATTATCCCGAGTAGAGAACCTAACTCTGCCTTTTAACTTTTACTAATTCAGATTTTAAGAAAATCAATACCAGTCTTTCTGATGTTAAAAAAAACTTTAAAAACTATTCACTGTTCTACTAAAAGCTTAAAAAGTTCAGAAGTATTAGCCAAAAGGCATGCAGAAACACAGTACAAGTGTCAGATTATATAGTATTTTTTTAAACTGAAGAATTGTCATCAGTCAATAAAAGTAGCCCAAACCCAAACAAAATGTAGCAAAACAGACTGTTACTGAGGATTTCTGATGATAAGAACTAACACAGTGTGTATCTGCTTTGTGCATGTGTGGCCTGGCCTACATAAAAGTGCTTCTTATTGAGCACTGATCTACATAGGGGCAATTTTCCCTACTATCAAATTATGTTCTTACTAAAACTGAAGCTGAAGCATATGGCTAACAATTGTCTGCTGAAAACTATAAATGGTCTACCCTGAAGATTTTTGCAAACACAATCAACTTACAACTCTACTAATGAAAAACACTGCGTACAGAAGCTTGCAAGTTCAGCTGACTTCTTTAATTTACTGTGAAATTTACTGCACTGGGCATAAGAGAAGGAAGGAAGTGTGTATCAGCCACTTGCAAATCAGTTAATAGCTAAGAGCTGCCAAGCTACATCCTCACCCTCAGCTATGCCTGGCACCATAAGGCTATTTTGTCAAAAAAAATCTGAAAAATTGCTACAGAAGGGGGATTAGGTTGATCAAAACCAACTCCTTTATGTGGTAGAAAGTACATTCCTGGGAGCAGTCAATACAAATAAAGGAGCACTGTAATGCTGAGCATGAAGAAGTCATTGAAAGTACAAAGCAAAAAGCTCAGTAAAGTGATATTGCTGCTGGCTTCCCTGTCTTGCTGAACCCCCCCTTAAAAAACAGCTCCCAGACAAAGACCAGACAGTCTGAAATAGCTGAGAGAGTTATGACTTTCTCTCATTCATTTGCAGAGGGGCAAAATTAAAAGCAAAGGTGTTAACTGAAAAAATTAATATTTAAGAAGCTGGAACACCTCTATGAAGAGTGTTTTGGAATTTGTGGACAGTATATAAGCAGCTAAGGATACCTAGAATATCCTTCAGCACCTATACAACACTTAGATACCTTTCTAACAACCTACTTAACCTAATCTCTACAGATACTAACACCTGTAGTTCTGCCTCGTTAAATGTAGGTGTATGCTACAGCGTGAATCTGCAGAAAGACTTAAGATTGTGATGCAAGCTGTCTCTTAAAAAGTCTTCCTCATGTAGATACTGTGTCATCTGAGTCCTTGCACGCAACTACTACCTGTATCATGGGTGCAGGAATAATTTTTATGTTCACTCATAGTGGATGCTGCTCCAAAACCTGTTACACTGGCTAGGAATTATCTTCCAATTTCCACTTTAACTCCATTTACGGTGAATGAATACCCAGTTGCTTTTCTAGTATCACTACTGTGAGTACCACAGCTGCAGCATAAGAATGTTTTGTACACTCCATGTCTCCTGTTCTTGCTGCACATACAGAGAGCAACACTGTCATTTTTCAGCCTTTGCTCTGTGAGAAAGGCCCATCTGCCTAAGCTCCAAATGAAAGAGGCTCTCTATTTCCTTGACTACACCACAAACCCTTTCAGCTTTGATTCTCTGTATTTAAATACGCATACCCTCTAGTGATTTCCATACAATTGTGTTGTTATTGCCCAACCTCTGCTGGAAGGACCTATTCTAACATACCCCACAACCAATTTCTCTTTATAGCTGTTGCCCTAAAAACCTCACAGTCATCTTTTATCTTGAACCAGTACAAACAGACTCTTCTCCATCTCAGTTACTGACCAATGAATGTCTCACTTCAGTAAATTGTTATTAAGTCTCAAGTATTTTTTACTACTTAACTTCATTACATTTGCTTTGTTTCACTTCTCAAGAACATCACATTTTTCTAATGCCACATTCCAATGCCATTTTGTATTAGTGGAAAATTGATGTCATTGGCACACTGTAGAAGTATGCAACCTGCAATATCTGGGACAGAATTACATGGGCTTCAGGTGCAAAACTCCACATTTGTATTTAATCTTTACTTCAAAATTATTCCAGGCATTGGAGATCAGCATTGTTTCACGCACTGCATATCAGCATTGTTCCAACATGACAATCATGACACTTAATTCTTCAGAAAAACAATTAGTTTGAGGGCAAAAAAGTTTTTCTTTGAGATCTTAGAAGTCTGCATGAAAGAAGCAAAATAATCAGTAACTTCTAAATTAATTTCTAGTAATACAACTTGCCATTCTGCAGGGGTAATAAAGTTATTTTTATTTAATTGCTCATGCAGATCTTCATTCTCCTTCACCAACTCTTCAACTCGTGCTTTAAAATTCTTCATATCCTCCTGGAAGACAAAGAATGTTATATAAAATTCTTTTAAAGTATTTTCTTTAATTTTTACATCAACTAAAATTTCTATAAATATACATGCTTGGGTGCATTCTAGTTCTTGTCTTTATTAATAGACACTCATCTCTAATTCAGGTGTGCATATTTGATTTCTCAATTGTTTCATCAAATCTAGTAATATTTGATTTAAAATGATACTGATACTTGACTTGTGCCATATTTTTGCAAGTTGTAGATCCTTAGAAGATAGGTTTAAAGAGTGGAATTCTGGAAATTACTGGATACTGCCCATTTTCAATAGGAGTGACATGGATTTGAATATGGCAAGACAATGCAGTGAGTTTACAGAAATATAAAAAAGCCTTGCTGTTTTCTACTAATTTTATGGCTGAATTTTTTGAATGAAATAAATTTATTTTTAAAACGTAGGAAAATTCTGCTCTGAAGCAAATCACTATCTTTCAAAGATTCAGTGACAAAAAAATACTTCTAAAAAGCAAAAAGAGTACCCATTCTTTTAATAACTAGAAATACATATTCTATACCACAAAATCCACAAGCAGCTGGAAGAGCAGCTATACAGAGCACTGAGCTCCCATCATGAATGACAGTAGTAAATTCTTTCTACCACTGACTAGTTTATGGTTTGCTCTATTTTTAGAGCACATCTTACATATCTCAGCATAGTGTGTGCCCCTAAATGTCAAGGGCTGACAAGAATAAGCAAGGCAAGTAGGATAAAACAGCACAATAACTAAGCACGGAAAAGTAAAACAAAGTCACTTCAAATTTTAGGCAGACACCAGCTTTGGCAAATCCCTTTAAAAAAATTCAGTAATTTATTTCCACTTTAGTGCATATTTTTTCTAAATGGCAACTTGCCTCATGCTCAAGAATAAAATCTTCCTTTTCTCTTATTCTGTCTTCATATGCCAACAGAAGAGGTGACAAAGACTTCATATCCAACTTAAAAAAAAATACATATGAATTAATTACAAGACATAATTTCATCTGTATTTTTTACTTCTGCTTTAGATTACCAGTTTCAAAAGCTGTTAAGGGGTTTCATATATGACTTGCAGACTTAAATGCAGAACTTACACAAGCATGCAGACCACCATATGCAGAACAACATCACAGAAGCACTTCATCATAGCACTGTGTTAGGAACAAGCTTTGGAAAGGAAAAGTCTGGATGCTTTACTTGCATCTTCACTAAAAAGCAGCTCTAACTTATCACTATATGTAACACAGCAGAATGCGGATGTGAGTGAATACAAAACAAAATTCAAAAACTGCAGTGAATACTACTACTAAAAAAAAAATCCCAGATTCCTTAGTAAGTGGGAAAGGAAGTTTTACACTCTCAAACCTGCATCTTTAAGACTAAATATATATGTATGTGCTTATTGGCTATTTTGGCTAGAAAGACAGACCAGGTGGACTTTCTTATTCTGTATAGTTCTCAGTAACAGTGAGGAAGGAAAATGTAAGATTTGATTAGCATTTCAAGGAAAAGTTGTTTTACATATTATAAATGCATTCCCTTTCACAGACTATTTGCATTCCCCTTGTCAGAAGTTCATAGGCTACTTCTGGACCCATGACCATTCCCACAATCAGAAATATTCTATTTTCTTTTAGTATAATCTTTAAAATAGTAACAGGAAAAGATCAGCAGTTAATAAGATTAACAATTAAGCAACAGACCCTGAAAGAACTTGAAGCAAACTATATGATAGACAATTCTAAGTGAAGATGGCACTTATGACTGTCAGTGTAACAATACTTTTCAACAGTTCAAAGTCGGTGACTAAACACAGTTTGTAGCTTACTGTACATTCAACTGGAACTGCACGCATTCATTACAAAGTTCTGCCCTACATATTTTTCTACAAAAAAAAGACATGTTTATAATATTCTATTAGTATCTGGTAGCTCAACAGAGTAACTCAGTAATATCTGAATATTTTGATTCCAGTAAAGAAATTCTACTACTTAACTGTTCATTCCTCTCTAAGTAAAGTGAAAATATCATTTGACTTACCAGCCATGGTGGTGGTGGTCCTTCCATGGGCAAGCTTTTCAGCTTTAGATTCTAGAGCAGATATTTTAAAAGACACTGACATTACTTCCTGCTTTTTGAAGCACCAACAACTGTCCACTGCAGTTACAATTATCACCCCAAACAAGCTTGTTTCTAATTACATGTGTTGCACATGTTCACACTCATAAAACTGAAAGTTCAGTATCTTCCTGATGCAAAATAATACTGAATTCTTAATATTAGACTAAATGATAAATGTTTATTTTAAATTATTTTAAATTTCAGAAAAAGCCTATGCAATTTGTAGACTTTGTGGCAAATTCGGAGAAAACAGTCGTAAAAACTCATAGATTAAATAACAGACAATGGGACATTTCAGTAGAAACTGCCTTTATAACCAAGATTCTCACCTCTTCTTGGGACAATGACCTGAATTTAGTTTGATAGCGACTTAATTCTACATTTAAACGATGGACCGTCATTTTCAAAGCATCATTTTCATCTACCAGTTCCTGTGCTTGTTGTCTGACAGAAAGTAGTTCTGTTGCCTCCTCTATTAAAACAAGTATCCAACAAGAAAGTGCCATTAAAATTCAGGAAGTGTTCACAACAATTTGTTAATTGTAATGAAAAAAAAATTAAATAAACTAGAATTATTATCAGTAACTTCTCACAAAATACTGTTAGGGAAAAAAACCCATAAATATTACTAGAAAAAAATCCATTATATTTCAAACAACCAAGTAATTTATGTTTCTATTATCATGTATGTATTCCTTCACAATCTACAAATGTAGAAAATACTTTTGGAAGCTACTTCTGCATGGATACTTACCTAAATCAATTACTTGAAACCTACTACTAGAGGAAAATGTAAGAAATTGGAAAAATCAAAACAACATAACTACAGAACAGCTTATATGTTTCTCCCACCTTCTCTATGTGAGTTCTCTGCAGCTTCTTTAAGTCTTCTATTTTCTTTTTCTAGTTTCTTCAGCTTCAATTGCTGTTCTTCTATGTGCTGTTTTGTTCCTTCAAATTGTTGGACCACAACTTGGTATGCCTTGTTCAGAGACCAGTTTGCTTGTTTCAGTTCTCTGAACTTTTCTTTGGTTATATTTTCCCATGCTTGCATTGTCCGAAAAGACACATCTGTAATGCCACAGTATAAGGCATTTAAATGGTATCCAGAATGGAACAGGAGTTTCAGAAAATTACAATCCATTTTTTATATTAGCATTATATGTGAGTGATACTTTGTATGATCTAAATCAGCTCATGACTTCCAAAAAATAAGACCAGAAATAATAAAACAAATGGATTTCGAAAGAGAGCTGTGGAGTGGCTGCAAGTCCCCATCTTTTCTCTCAGACACTAGAAACATTCCTTCTTTAAGGGGAAAAGAGTGTCAGCAGATCTCTCTCTCCCAAACATCAGTGACTGGAGAGGTAAAACAGAAATGTCCACTGCAATAAGCAGAGTGTTTGTGCTCTGCGTGGACTAGTGAGTATTCTTGATCCCTACAAATTTTAATCACCTGTACAATGAAAGCTTTACATTCCTTCCCACAGAACAGCTTCAATGATCTGTTAGTGAATAGAAGTTACTTAGAAGTTCTTCGCAATTCTTATAAAAGTAAACTTTTAGATTATCTGCAAAACTGTGCATATATTGTTGCATCAGTAATAATGGATGTCACTTCCAAGTTTTCCTTTCCATCTATAGAGTAAATAGCTTAAATGAAGGCAGAGATTTTACCCCTACCAGCACAATCTAATAGCATACAGGCATCAATATTAACTCAGTACAGGACAGTTCCTCAGAACAGGATATATACGAAACCCAATAGAGAGCTATCTCTTGTACTGATGACGTGTAACAACTTCATGTGTTTAGTAATGTCTCAAGTACTTCTGGCCACTGTTAAATTCCTATGAAAAGGCATAAGATACTTGGACAGCACAGACATACACAAAACCCCATGAACTCATAATAGGCACAGATCCCATCCTGAGACACACAGAACTCAGAAGTACTGCGCCTGAAGTTGTCAGGTGGATGCAGAAACACATAAGCTGAAGGTAGACCACATATCTCGTGATTGTATGTTTACCATTTCAGTTGCTATAGGATACTTAATAATGGCAGCATCTTTCTAGCATAGATTGAACTTAATGTATTGGAGAGGTCCAATATGACTTTAATTTCATGACATCATTTCACAATCATTTATTTATGCTAAACCTCAAAAGTTCTCAGATTGGAAAATAAAAACAAGTTTAAACCACCTAACATAAAAAGCCTGAAACTACTGTTATGATACATATCACAGATCACTTTCTCATCTCCTACACAGGAAAAATACTTTCATGCACACAAAAATTAGGTTTAGTGAAAACAAGCAGGAAAATGTGTTTTCATATACACATGCGTATTAATGAAGTGAAAATGTGTAGTGAAGTTGTAGAAAAATCCAAAGTACCTGGGGAGGGTGGAGGTTTGTCATGTATCAGGTTTTCAGCAATTAATTTTTCCTCCTAGCAGAGAAATAAAAATTGAAACAATATGCTTTAACAGCATTGCTGTTAGAGAACTTAATAAATGAAACTTCTGAAGGTGATTCTTTTACGTCAACAGAATTGAAGGCTGGATTCACTGCTGATAATACACAACTTATCTACTACTTACCATCACTTATCACTGCCATCAGTCCCTTGTGGACATCTGAAACTCACCATTATCTTTAGTTGTCAGAAAGGTACATTTCTCAAAACAATTTTTTTATGGCTGACATAAAAGTTAAATAAACACAAAGCCTCCTGACAAAACAGGATGGATATTCTTCCCACTTGTTAGTACAAAATAAGACTTTAGACTAGTCAATTATGACAGTCCGTAAGTGGGTATCAGCAAATCAATTAAAATGTAAAATGTTCTTCAAAGTTGAAGAAGTTTGTTCTTGCTCTGCTAGAAAAAACCAAAAGTATTTGTACGTTTTCAGAAGGTTCTTTCACCAGGAAAGGATTACAGTGTAATTTATGCTAATATATTTACTTGAGGTGAATATGATATAGAGATTTTCTCCATGTTTTTATGAAACAGCAATGAAATTTTGTAAGGATATGCTGTCATGTAATTCAACACATTGATGATACCGAGTGACACCAATAACTAAATGAGTCAAAACTCATGAAAAATTTTAAAGGAAAATATTAGTGGTCAAGAACTTGTAGAAAAGAAGTTATGATAACATGGGAAGAACTGACCATTTTTGTAAATAATATTCTAGCAAGTTGATCAGAGGAACTAAATTTTTGGGTATTCCTTTTCAAGCTTATGAAAGCAGTCAGATCAGCCCAAATAGGAAACTGTACAAAAATGAGGTAAAGTCAGGCTCAGAATTTGAAAATTACCAGTATGAGCTATCTCTTGCTATAGTATGTTGTCTCTCATTCTCAGTTTCTTTGTTTCACATGAGGAAGAACAGAAGATATACTACTAAAAATACCCAACAACTTTTGTATGGCCCATTTACCTATACAGTTGCATTTTTTCAAAAGGAATGATTACACATTCTTGTACTCCAAAAGAAGATTCCATAGTGGCAATAAATTCGTTTTCTTTTAAGTGATTGCAAACTTATCAGCTTTTTATGACACCGTATTTTCCACAATGCATCATAAATCAACCTTTATGTAAGTCTTACCTTTAAATTCAAGCCCAGATGTCGGTTTTCTGTTAAAGAAAAACAGATCTTTCAGTCAATTAAAGCAAAAATTATTTTAAGTCCATAAACTATAAAGATTCATAAGCATGGGGGCATACATGCAAATAAATGTAAGAAAGTCCTCCCCAAACCACAGATTAGATCACTAACTTTCCATTTTCTCTTTCATGGTGTATCAGGATAGTATCTGAGACCTCACTTTACCTCATACTGGATAGATGCAAGTGTGGAAGAAATGAAACTGTATTGTTGGCTTCTGTTGTAAGTTTAGAATTTGACTGAAGAACAAATGAAGTATCTCCATTGATTTTACTGGACTTGAAACCAGTTGCATCTCTGAACAAAGCAAGTGCAATTATGACAGCTTTTTAAACCTGGAGCACTTACTATGTAGAGGAGGGATTAGAAACAGTGTATACATCCTGTATTTTTTCAGTTTAATGCCTACACTTCCCAAATGGTTTTATCAAAGCAGCCCATTTTTTCTGAATGTTGTTCTCTATAAAACTTTTCAAATTACTCCACTGAAATAATACTGAAAAAATGCTGGGATCCAACATGAACGAAATTTAGAAAGAAACCATTTTTTCAGAACTGACTCAGTTGTGCTTCCTCTTTCCTAGTCAATAGCTACAGAGTTCTGCCATCCTCTGTAAAAACTGCATTTTCCAGCTCTGAAACTGATTCTTATTTCCCTTTTCCTGATTTTAAAATAACAGACAAGATAATGATGCAAGAAAACTGCTATACAAGTAACTGGTCTCACTCTATTTTTGTAATTTTTTCTCCACAATATTCTATTGTTACAAGAAAATAGCCTAATAACAGGTGCAGTAACAATCCAAATGTTCCTAATCTAATAATATTACTTATTGAAAAAAATTATTTGTGAAGTTTAACAATTCAGAGCTTAAGGTGATAGCCTAAGCCTGATCATCATGTTTATTTCTCTATTCTGAAGAAACATCCTCTCCAACCTGAGATACAATTTTAAGGCCCAGACCTTAAAAGACAGCAATAATAATACAACTTCTGTAGAAAGGATAAACAATACTACTATCGTGCCACTTGATTATTAAAAAACTCAAAAGCTGTTACTACTATTTTTCAGACATGGCATTTTTTCATACAAGAAAAATGACTGATTAAAAATGTTTTCCTCTATCTAGTTTTTAAACATTGCTAGTTTCTGTAGTTTCTACTTTTTTTCCATTTGTTTTTTTGAGCACAGTAACACTCCAATAGATCCCAGAGTATAAACAGGACAGCTTCTGGCACATATATCAGCAAAAACATAGTAGAGAAGGACTGTACATGACAAGACAGAGTTCACAAAACCTTCCCCTCTGCCTCCTCATTTTACACTGGCTGACAGTTCATTCCACAATGAATATAGACCAATCCTTCATCTTTATTCACGTTTTTCATTTCCTATAACTGTTAGAAATTGAGAAGTATTAAGTAGCATTTCTTTAACTGCCCTTTTAAAAAGAGAATATAACATTACCATATGGTATTACATTTATTAAAAAATTGTTTTTTCCAATGGTATTAAAAGGTATGGCATTTTGACTTAAAGTAAGTTTACTTACCTTCTGTTTGCACACGTGACTTACCCACCACCACCTGACACTCAGTTTCATGGGAAGGAACCTCTTTCTTGTTAGCATTAGGAATTGGAGATGGTGGCAACTCTTCCTATGTAAAAGTAAGACAAACTTCTCTAAATCATGAGATCACTGTTAAAATAGCCCATGTACCTTGATATCTGTATGAAACATGTAGTGTATTAATGTCCCAGTCACATTCAGAATTGTTCACTGCTATTTTAATATAATAAATTACAAGATATACTTCTTTCCTTCTTGTTTTCTTGGGGTTTTTGGGGGGGGTTTTTTGTGGTTTTGTTGTTGTTTAGGGCTCTATGTAAATAAAATCTAAACCTTACAATGAGGGACAGGAGGTTAGAAAGTATGATAGTGATTTAGTTCACAGGGCAAGTATTCTCTGTCACCTTATTTGGTTACAAGAGTCTATGAAATTATTCTGTTTGCTTGTTTGCTGTGGCATATGTAAACCTGATCTTAACAAAAGATCAACCATTTATCTACTATATAAAAGCAGTGAGGGATTAATGAACCATTTTTAACATTATCCTTGCTGGTTTTCCCACTGATCACATACCAGTGATCCACATATTCTACTCACTGCCTTTTTTTTTTTTCTTCCTTTTTTTTTTTTTTTTTTTCCTTTTTTCCTCCCTTTTACCCGTTCCTTTTTTTTCCCCCTGATCACATTCCAGTGCTCCACATTTTCTTCTCCCTGCCTTTTTTTTTTTTTTTCCTTTTTTTTTTTTTTTTTTCCCTTTTTCCCTCCTCTTACCAGCTACTGTCTCTTCACCCTGGGGTGCATTTTAGATTCTTTCACATTTTGGGATATGTGGTGTATATTATAAGACTGATGGTTCTCCTTTACTAGTGCTGGCCTTTTTGGAAGAGAGATTTTTTTAAAGAGACCTTTCATTGCCTTTTTCCTACTCATGTATTTCTTCCTGTTTGTTAAATTTTTGTATAATTTTTGATTTAACTTTAAATGTGCCTTAGGAATATTAAGTTCATTGCTGGTTAAGACAGTCCAAAATTACAGCACACAAAAATTCCCTGGTCTTCAAGACAAGGTTAATCTATTTTGTTCGGTTCTGAATCCCCCCATTTCTATATAGGTCTGTGCTCTTTAGCACAATACCATTAATACCAATAATTAAGATTTCACCATTTAACAGTAAAATTGCTAGCGCTTTGAACAAATAATCTTCCATGTAAGTACCATGCTCAATGTAAATCATTAGACATTTTACAAGACTAAATTATGCATGATAATTATATACAATACTAGTTTACTCCTAATGACCAGAAATAAAGACTCTGTGACAACCAACAAACCTACCTCCCTCATGTAAATGAATCACAAAAATTAACATGTGAAATAAATATTGAATAAGTGTCTGAAGAGTAAGAAGAGAATACAAAGCGTCCAAAATATTTAACGTGCATTAATATATTACAGGATGGTAAAGGAACTACTGCATTTTAAAATCCTACCTTTTTATTTTTGTAGGGAACAGCATAAATAGCATTGGCGTTAAAGCTTCCTTCCCTTTTCTCATTACTCTGACAGCTGGACTCTGTCTCTTTATCAGCATCTGAAAGATATGTATCCATGTCCTCATCTTCACCATAAATGCCTGGTATTTCTAGGGACTGCAGAGGAGATCTGTCACAACCATCAAGTTTCCAGTTAGATCTGCAAAAAGCAATTTAATGCCTGTTTCAGTGCTGCTTACTCTTCAACACAAAAATCCCAACACTAGTAAGGCAGAACCATCAGTCTTACAATACACACAAGTCCAAAGAGCTGACACAGGCAGACATCTAAGCTTCTGTTAGCTGCAAACAAGGAATGTAGTCTACTGTATGCTCTAAAATAGACAATTAACACTTGGTACTACCTTTCTTCTCTGTCTTAAAGAAAATGCCAGATTACAGATAGAAGGCTTCTAATTCTACTAAAAAGACAGTTTGAAATAATTATTTTAGCACAAAGGAAATATCTTACATGTAATTCAGGTGATTCCTCAGTTCACCACTGAGGAATATATAATTGATCATCATTTGACAGAAATAGTATATGATTTTATTTATGACTTGTACAGTCCAAATCTGCACCTCTGAAGATTGTATGTGTGACACCACTTTACAAGAAATGGAGTAAGGCTTGTTAGACGCTTCAGACTCAATTTATGATGTGGTATGAAAAAAGTAAGTAGCTATAACAGCAGGAGATTGCTGTCACTCTTTGGTAAAATTGCATCATTGATAGATTCCATTTGTAACTTAAGATATCAAACCAAAAAGTACACACTACCCTATTCTGAGCTCTGTGACAGTTCCATATGGTTCAAAACATTCTTGCTCCACGTAGGTCAAATCACTTTCAGACAGTGATCGCTGCTGAGGCTGAGGAATAGCAACAGTGCGCCCTGTTAGTGTTGTTGCAAGGATAGCTGCTGCTAGAGCAGACCTGGAAGAAAACAGAACAAAGCAATGAAGCAATACTGATGTTTTCTCTGTGCTCCACATTTAGTATCTTTTCCTTTGCGAAATGTCTTCACTATTTAAGCAAAGCAAAATGTTCACAGTTAACAAGCATAACTATGGGACTGGTTATAAACTGTTACCTCCCAAAGTAAAGCACAAAATGGGACAAGCTATTGTAATGCAGCTACCCAAGTGTAAGGTACAATACCTACTGGTTTTCCCAAATCACGTGCATGAAAATCATGAACTATACTGAGTTACTTTCCCAAAATTCACATCAATCACTTACAGTGCTTAGCATTCAGTTTAGCCATAACCTGGTGTTGTGCTGAATATGCATTCCATGCCCTGCTATTTTGTCTCCTAGTTTCCGTTATTCCCTGCTCTGAACCTTTTACTGATGACTCTGAAGTTGTTAATAAATGTTGGCACACTGCAAACCAGGACAAGTCTAAGAAACAAAAGTGCCTATTGGTGGGATGCTATGGATTACAGAGCAGGATATGATGAAAAGGAAAAACAAGTAGTAACTAAGATTAAAGCAGTGAAATGGTGAGAACTGTAACATGAATGACAAGAACTGGAAGTCAAAAAGGAAGACAAAATTAGCCTGAATTAAGTGGGAATGTTACAGACACTAGAAAGAGCATGGAAAACAACCAGCACTGAACTAAATGCAGAGAAAATGTAAATTAAAAACTGTAAGAAACTACAACTTAGAAGAAAAATAATTTGCACTTTTCCAATCCAGCATGGTTTTCTTTTCCATGCCAGCTTTTTAAGTCCCTGGTATGGCAGCAAGGTTTAATTTATGTTTTTCTAATGAACTAGTATTTCCTGACTCACAGCACTACTGCTGCTGCAGCCCTACACTCTACTGTGGCAGCCAAATTAAAAATTATGCTAACTTTAAATAGTACATTCATCTTTAATTGACTCAATGTTCATAATGGTTACTGTCCTGAACATTTACCATGCTTCGAGTGGGAAAAAAATTCAGGGTGGGGAACTTTCCCCCCTTAAAAATATATTCTTTTTATGAAAAGTTTTATGTAAATATTGCAAGGACATGCAATTCTTCTAACCAGGCTTTTCTAGTATACTATAATACTTGATAAAGCAGGGGAGAGGTGGGGGGGGGGNCGAGGGGGAGGGGTGCGGGGAACTGCAGGTTTAGGAGCTATGGTAGCAGCAGGGACCAGGCCATGAGCTATATGTTTCTAAATGATTTAAAATAAGATTAGTTGACAATGACTTTAAGGATCACAATGAAAAAAAACACAGAACTGAATGTTCACAAAAACTAACAGTGCAAAATAATACAAAAAGAAGGAAAAATTGCATGCAATCAGTGTAAACAGAGGACTTGAATTGGTTCCATGTTTAACTTTTAACATTTATGAACAGCTGCTCATGAAGGTCAGAAATGTAATTTACATGAGCCCCATAAACGTAGGTTTTCTATCCACCATATCACAATTTGCAAAACTGGAATTTTATCTTACTCATTTTTTCCCTATATACATACAAGAAAAACAGGACTAGAAAATAACTTTTTTCAAAATATCTGAATGTTGATTCAGAGTAACAATATTAGTCCCTTTCTTCTACAGTTTATCAATCCTCAGTCATAACAGTATGAGATGGGGAAAAAAACCCTACCATTAAAAGTCTTGCAGTCAAAGGTTCAACCTGAATTAGAAAAAAAAAAAAAAAACCAAACTAATATATTTTTTATCAGCAAACACAGTAATTTTTTTTTAATGGGATAACATTAAATACCAGCTCAGAAAAACTGGGAGAAGAGTTCCCTACAAAAAGTACTGTGAATGGGACCACGTACTGGTTGAGGTTGGAAGGGAGCTCTGGAAATTGTCTAGTCCAAGTTCCAGCTCAAAGCTGGGTCAGCTATGAGAGGGTTGCTGGGGATCCTGTCCAGTCATATCTTGTGTATCTCCAACCTGGTCCAGTGCTGAACAACCTCACAGTATTATATTATTATGTTTAAACTGAATTGTCTGTGTTTGAATTTGTGCTCATTACCTCTTGTCCTCTCTCTAGTCATCAGAAAATACTACGTCATAATAAAGTCCATCACCTTTGGGCAGATGTTACTTTTCCATGGAGTTAAACAGGCTAAGTTCCTGCTATTTCTGCTACAGATCTTTTTTTCCCCAGTTATTCTTTAATTCACTTCTCCAACAGGAGAATGAAGGTTTCTGCTTTTACATGAAGGCACATCAAATAATTAAATGGTGCATTAAGTCTTTTTACTCAGTCTTGCAGATGCACTGCTCCCTAATTCTGCCTGTCTGTCTGGCATGCACCATTTCATTTACTAAAGGCTGTTGACTGTCGATATGACTGCGACTGACCCTACTATGACTACCAGGGAACATAGATGAAGCAAAAGTCACTCCACAGTAAAAGTATGACAACAACAGAAGATCAATAGTTTAATTCTAGTAACAAAACAACAAACCTCAGTTAGTTCAAGTACGTTAAAAGAGAACACCCTCCCGCCAACCCCCCAGTTGCTGACAACCCTACAGCCTTCGGCTGCTCTGAGCCTTCAATCAGAATTTTTATCAGCTCCCTTTACAGCACTGAACGTGTGCTTCGAGCAGCGCTTCGACAAGCGCTGGGAGCAAGCGAGCTGCACTGCCAGCCCTCGCCAATGCCCTGAACGTTCACGGAAGGGAGGGCGCGGGACAAATCCCCGCCCGGCCGAAACTCGGCGTTTCTGAAGAAGCCTGCCAGGCCCGGGACTGAGAGAAAGGAAAGCACCAGCCTCCGGACACCGTTTTGTCTTTGCTTGGGCTTCATTTTTGCCCCCGATTTTCACTTCAAAGTGCTTAGCGATCACTCCTTGTCCCACTCACGCACACAATCCCGCTGTCCTGCCGTCCCCACTCACGGGAACGGAGCACCGCACTAAGGCAGAGAGATACTCACGAAGGGGCCCCTTCGGCCTCTCTTGAACACGAACGCCATCAGGACGGGACGACTCCAACCACCGCCTCACGGCCACTTTCTCGCCGCATCGGACGCTTCCTCCTCCGCGACCCGCCTGGTAACAACACCACGGTGGATTTGCTGCAGACTCGCACTCCTCCAATCAGCACGCGCCTTACTCACCCACTAGCAACCTACCCATGGCGAGGCCGGCCCCCTCCGGCCTCATCATTCGCTCGCGGCTGGCGGAGCTCTCACTCTCGGTTCGTGGTCACCGCTGTCAGTCAGGCGCACGCTGTGCCGGGCTGGTTGTCTCCTCCCGCCAGTGCGTCTGGGCCCGGCGGCTGGCCTTGGGGCTTTTCCCCGGTCTTCAGAGCGGCGCTCCGCTGTGGGATGTGGTTCTGTATGCGGTGGTACCGGCTTGTGTGTGGTGCTTGTCCTTAAATCATGCCTTAGCCTCCAAGACTCCCAATTCCCCTTAAAGTCACAACACCGCGTAAAGCTAGCACACCTGAAAATAATCTCTCCCGCCAACTACCTTCTAATAATCGGTCTGGAGACTCCCGCCATCTGAGGGCTAGAGGTGCCTCTGGACTTGGCTTTGCAATTCAAGATCTTCTCCCAAGAAAGGTGGATGAAGGCACGGAAAAGGCAATGAGGGTTTCTTTTCACCATCTGTGTTTTAATTCAGGCGTTTTTCAGATTGAGTGGTAAAGCTGGGAGTGGAATTTGCAAACCAGCAGCCTGTATTAAAGTGAACAGAGTTTGCTGGCCGATTTTGATATGCTCACCTTAACTGTAAGGAAGCTTGAGGAAGGAGATAGGATGCAATATTCTGGAAGAGACGCTAGGTTTATTATTAAAATTTATAAGCTTGGAACAAGTTTGTAGAATGTGTTGCTATTTTTCCACATTTCTTTCTAGGGTATAACTGCTACTGAAGGAGGATTTAAAGGAGGTCTGATGACAACAAAAGCGAACTTTTCTGTGACAGCCGGATCTATAGTTGTCCCTTACGGGCATGTGCTTGGAAATGAGAAGTGGAGAGGCTCAGAGGTAGCCCAAAGGCTACAAGGTAAGCACAAACAAATTGGAAAGAGGAAGTTAGGCAAAGCATTTCTCCCTATTGCCCAGTAATGTTAAGAATGGCTGGAATATGCTTTACTCTGTACCTGACTGGTCCCATGCTGGTGGTACACACTGTGTTAGCAGGCTGAAAAATCCCTATTGTTTGTCATGTATGTATGTGATCAGCTCAGTTTTCATAGTTGCAGAGCACTGCAGGGAAGCCGCAGGATCTGCTATTGTGGGGCTTTATGGATATGCATCTCCACTGAACCCCCTTGAATTTACGTGTATACTCTGCTCTGTCTTGATGGCACAACAAACTAAATTATGATGATCCTTCCAGAAAAGTATGTGGTATTTTTGTTCAAGTCCAGAGTTTACTGAGCAGCTCTAGCACTTTTAAATCTGTAGATTGGAAGTGCTATTAATTGGCATTACTAAAGACATCACACAGTAGTTTGGACTGCTTGTAACGGTTTATTTAAAGGGAAAAAAGGCTTTTTATAAAGTTCATTATGAAGTCACTAGAATTATTGACACTTTAGGAAGGTTGTGCTGTGAAGTAATTGTTTGTATATTTTTAACTACTGTATCTTTTTCTCCTAACAATTTCACCCTAAGGGAAAGTTAGACTCATCTTCGAAGATGGCTTGGGACTGGTGGACTTTCATCTTTCAAACAGAGCTTGCATTTTACTTATTTCTGAAGCAGATTTGGTTGCAGGGAATGAATTCAAACAAAGATTGGTTAAGTTAAGAAATGTAAGTGCTACATAAAGAGAAAAGAAAAAGTTTTCACTATATATTTGTTTATTCCATGCTTCTGAAAACATTCTTCTTGTGTTTTTTTTTTTTTTTTAATTCCAATGGAGCTGAACTTTTGGGATGATTTTTGCCTGAAAACTGAAAAATTCTGCAGCTATGTGATAATGCTGTATTGAACCTCAGTCCTGTAGCTGCAACTTACCTTCTTCCTCTGATTTGCTGTGAGGCAGCTCACACTTGAAAGAATTTCTCTCTGTTACATTGCATCAGCTTGTTATTAACAAGGTTTTTTCTTATTTTTTTCCTTTCAATACAGGCCAGCAGTCTTAGGGGAATTGTAATTGTAGAGAAAACTCAAATCAGTGATCAGTACTTCTTAGGAATACAAAAACTCGTTGTACTTGAACTTGGAATGGTGTTGCTTCCTGTGGCAAATCAAGGAGAAGCTTCTCAGCTTATTATTCAACTAGTAAGTTTCTGTGTTATATTTATTAAAATATGGGGCGTATAGGAAAGCAGGTAGATCTCTTCAATGATCACTCATTTCAGAGAGAATACATAGCATCTTAAAGGAACACATCATTTGAATGTAAGGAGTAAATCTTCTGCAACAGTGGTATGGTAGTATAGTTCAGTGTAAAGAAGGCTCTTTTGGGAACAAAGAAAACAAAGAAAAAAGGTCAAAGGATATAATCCTGGATTTTTTTAATGCAATCTTGTACTGAGGTGCCACTAGGTAGCATTAGGCAAATGTCACTGTCAAAACCAACTTGAGATTTTGCTTTCTCTAAGCCTAGGGAAGCTGTTTTTAAATTGTTTCTTTCTACCCTTTCTCTGACTGCATCAAAAAGATGACAAAAATAATTGTTTTCATTTGTTGTTGCTATGAAGAAATTGTTTGTTTCCTAGTAAGACTTGTGAAACTGCATCCAGTAAGGGAGCACACCTAAGGAGGGAGCTCGTTTTTAAAACTTCTAGTGGCTGCATTGAACTGTTTTGAGATGAAAGAAACCATTTTAAACCCTGGAAGTAGAGCTCTTGCAGAGGTGCTGGGTGTTGCTGACAGCTCTGTTTGGCTCCAGGTGCGGGAGCAGAGCAGGGATCGTGGCGCCAACCCCTTCCTTCGCAAGCAGTGTGCTCAGCTGGCAGAACCGGCAGTGCTCCAGACGGTGCAACACATACCCGGAGTTGGGAAAACAAAAGCTCTACTTTTACTGCAACAGTTTGGAAGCATACATCAACTTTGTAACGCCTCCATCAATGAGCTTGAGCAACTAGTTGGACAAAGAGCAGCACAACAAATTTATACTTTTTTACGTACCTGACATGCATGTGCAGTGGTATTTTGCAAAACAAAGACTTGGGTTTTTTCTTCTGAGTTATAAAATTTTGGTTTTAATAATCACATATTATGCTAATTTCTATAATCATGGCTAGCAGCAACTGGTGGGTGTTGATTGATTGTTTATATTCTGATGCTTCTTTTTTACATCTGCTCTGTTCATATAGATGAACCTGTGAAAATTGCCTTGGTAAGAAGGCTGTAAAGTATTTTGTATCTATCTGGAACAAAAAACATGAGAAAGCTGTCTTTTTCAGCATCTATGGAAAAAAAATGGAAGAGCAATACGCTTGCTTATTCTGGTCTTCCCGAAAAAAATACCATATAAATATGTGCATAGTGTTTCCTTCTCAGTAACTGGAAATATGTTACATGTTTAAAAAAAGTTAGCATATGTTGCTTTATAGTAACATCTTTGATATATAACTTTTTTGTGTTCCTTTGGAAAGTCCTACTGTGTGGTGGTTTTACTTG
>VZTX01025395.1:0-34336 GCA_013400915.1 Pardalotus punctatus
ATAGCCAAAACAATGAATATTGTGTATAAAACCCAAGTGAAAAAACGGAGCATAATGTAAATCAAGACGACAGTATAGTTTGGGAAAAATTGAATCATAGGGAAACTCACATTGGAAGGGAATTTAGGATGTTTTCATAAGGCAAATCAGGTCCCAGGTGGGGTACCACAGGTCTTGATTCTTGGTCTAATGATTTCCTCTTATTCCCATGCTGATGTTTCTTTTCCAGTTCTTAGCCTCACACTGTTTTCCCCCACCTCAGACTTGTATGATAAAATCAGTTCAGATTGCTGTCTACCAGTGGTACTGCAAATGTGCATTTTCATTTTTCTTTCTTTAACCTGCACCTCTCTTTACTGATCCAAATATAGCTCTTGCTCTGCATCAACTAATCTTGAGAATGGCAAATACAGCAATGGCCAAACAACACTGCTTTGCTTCCAGATGATCTGAGGGCTAATAGGACCTTTTTCCTGCTGCCAGAACTCAGTGTACAATGTCCTAATGCTGGCCTTTTACTGTCTTTACAGGTGGTGGAAGGTAGAAGGAAAGAAATTAATTTCAGTAAGATTTATCTAATCAGAACTACTTGAGGATGTTAAGAAAAAGTAAGTAGAAGTAACACTGTGATGACAGTTTCAACATAAGTGCAATTGTTTTTTTTCACTTCCTAGGTGCAATGCCTCCAAAATGTGCTTACACTTCAGAGCACATTCTTTACTTCTTTGTGTTTCAAAGTCAGGAAAAAAATCTCCAAAACAAGTGTAAAGCTGCTAATTGCATTGGCTTCTCTTAGCAATGAAGAGCACACTGAGTTTCTGTAGCTGCTCAGGCCAAACCTGAGCCTGACCTGCTGAGTGGATGGGCACAGGCTGCCTGGACTTGCATTCCACAGCCCATGGAAAAGGAGGACATGCACCTTCCATATCCCAAACTCTCACCAGGAAAGGGCAAGCAGCTTGTGATGAGCACGGTAGGAAAGGGAGCCAAGGAAAAAAAAACCTCTCTGAAATCAATGGGACTTGAGAGAACCCAAAATTTCATCTGTGGGGGAATGGGCTGGGTACACCACAAGGCTCTGTCACAGCACTGACTCCCCCAGGCCATCTCAAGCCATCCTAATTTGGCCCTCTGGACCACAAAGACCCTCAAGAAAGTTGACTTTGGTAAGTGGAGGTAAAGGCAATACAGTCCAGTCCACTGATGTCATTGTTGCCTTTTTAAGCTGCAGAGGACCATTATTTTCTACTGATCTTATTTCCTGAATACCCATGAGGGAGGAAAGCTGACCAAGAGTGATGCTGGTCTGAGGGGTGAGAGGTGACCACTCTTTGGCAGGTCTGCCCAAGCTGAACCTGAACTTTTCACATTCCTTTATGGACACTGTCATTAATGATTTATAACTTGCTGTTTTTCTGAAGCACACCAGAAATATCAGGGCTGCATGGAAAGCTTGGTGCACACCCCACAGCTGACTGAGGTGGCTGTAATTTTTTCACCTGGCCATGCTGCAAACCCACTGTCCATAGCTCTATAGTAAAGAGGTTTCTTTTCTTGGCCCCTTCAAAAGTAGTTTAACCTGCAAGATTTTCCTGATTTGGATGGATTTTATTTCATAGAAGTGGAGAAGAAATTCTTTTAAAAGAGAAAGGAGAATATTTTTTCATACTGAGGTACAAATCGTAAAAAGCCTTTTATCCCTGCTTATATTTAGTGTTGATAATTGAGGCATGAGTAAGGGAAGGGACTTTTTCTTTTAAAAAGCTGTGGAAGAACAACTTTCTGCATATGCCGGCAGTCTACAGCTGATATATTTTTATTAGCATACTGGCATAAGTGCATTTCCTCCCCACCCTGAAATTGTCTATGACTAGAGATTTAAATCTGAACTTTCTTCCATTTACACAGAGGTTTTTGGAGGATCCTGATCTTGAAGTCCCACACAATTCCCATTTCTATCTGCCACTGCACTGGAGAAAGCCTGGGATGAAGAGCATGCTGTGAAGAGGAGATTCAGGTCTGCCATCCCCTGGATTTAAATTATGAATAATCATGATCCATGCACCACCAACCATGTAAGTGGCTTTTGTATTCTCACTAGAAAATATGTTTATTCTGTGCCTTCTTATACTTGTGTCTTTTATATTCCCATTTTCACTTGCCCATACCACTTAGCAAGTGATCCATGAAGCCAGCTGTCCCCAAAGCTGCTGCTTGAAGGAAAGAAGCAAGAGGGAGAGAGTGGTGACAAAACTGTGTTTGCCTGCAGCTCTGGAGTGAGGCTGCCCTTCGTGTGGCCCTGGACTCCTGGTGTGGAGGGAGAGTGGGCACTTTGCTTTCCACATTCCAGAAGTGCGGTAGAGGTGAGGATGTGTACCCAGGCCTCATCCTGGCACAGAACAGAGTCATGGCCAGGTTGAACATACAGCCTCAGAAGTGAGTGGGAGTCCTGAGAAAGATATAATCTAAAAGCAGGAACCCTTGCCACCTGAGCTGAGATGATGTCTGGAGTTAGGAAATAAAGGGGATGTAGATGTTCTGCAATAAAATAATTTTCAGGTTCTGTTTTGGCTGCATGCCCATCTCAACTCTCCGTGAGGTATTTGAGTAGTAAGAGCATATCCTGAGCCTAGGAGATGGACCTTTGCCTCAATCCAGTCCAGAGTCAGATCAGAACATTTTGCACCCTTGACCCTGCTTCATGCACCTGCCGTTGGTGAGAACAGTTCTCAACTGAGAAAATGAAAGAACTGTCAAACAGAAATGTCAGCCTTCCTTGGGGAATACACACCTAACAGTATATGAGAGGTTAGTGTTATTTTAATTTCAATAGTCCTTAATAGATTTTCCTTTGTTAGGTTAAGTGAATATAGGTATTTCCTAATTCCCTTTAACTGATTCAAGTCAGGAGTACTATGTTCCAGGTCAGGAGTTAAATACTGCTCTGGTTGTAGTTATATTCTTCCATATTCTATCAGCAGGAAAATTTGTCTCAGAAGAGAACAAACAGAAACATGACAGAAAGACCTTACTTACTGTCTGGTATGCACCTTGTTTTTCTCCTTTTTTTTTTTTATTTTAGAAGAATGATATGCTATAGAGTGACGCCTCTTTGAACATGTTTTCCCATCACTGTTGTACTAGCTCTAAAAACTGCTTTTGTTTGGATATTGTTAGTATTTGCTAGACACTGATAGGAATGTGGAGTCACTCACTGAGAAAGGGAAATATGTTTCTCATTCAGAAGGAATGCAGCTTCATCCATGCAGTTTGCAGCACAGTTGTATTTGAAGTTGAGCCACGGGATCTTGTGGCAGTAAAAATCATTGTGATTTATAGGAAAATGTCACTCTGGCTGTCTCCTCTATAAAATGTTTTTACTACTCTTGTTGAATATGTCAGCATTATGTGTCCAACAATATCATAGTTTTGGCAAAATGCTGTGAAGTCAAAAAATAATTGTGTTTGAATTGTCTTGGCTTTATTCTACAGAGAGATATTACTGGAATCTATTGCCTTGCCAAGATCAATATCCTTGTCCTTAAAAATAGGTGTGTGTAACCATATGTCTAAATTGATATCCAAATTAATTTAAGGATGTTCACCATGAAGTTTACCTTCAAACTGGAATCACAGTACATCTTAACTGCTTAAAATGAAGGTGACAGAATTTCAAAATCCCACTCTGACCATATTTGTAGCACCAGACTTCAAAATCTTCAGTTTTTTTTCCCTGTTTCCAGGGGGAAATGTGATGTGTCTCAGCATATTTGACTCATATCAAACTTCACCCAGGAATTTTAGTAGGAGATAAACCTCTCTTCCCACACTGTATATTAGTTTGATTTCTAAGGAAAAATATGTGTGTGACAAGAAATAAATGAGCAAATAATTGTTTGTCACAGTTCCGTTTCTGCCTCTGCAGTGAAGCCAGTAGGGGAATGGATGAGAGTTAAAGGAAGGTGAAGGACGCCAGGAGACAATAAGAGAGGCCATGAGAATTTAAGGCTAGACCTTGCCACCTCTTTCAAAGCCAGTGCTAGCCAGGGGTTGCCAGCCAGCAGCATTTTAGCCATGTGTGGTTCATGGGTGTGTAACCAGTGTGGTTTCCTAAATTTGGCTGAGGACAGACTCAGGCTACAGGGAGGGCAGGGACAGTATTTCCAGCTTGCCCTAAGATCCAAGCAAAGTCCCAGCTCTAGCTCATTCCTGAGGGGACATGAAAGATTCATGGAGGCCCAGGGACACTTCTCACTGTTAGATGCTCATGGAGTCCTCTGGGGATGGTGGATCTGGGCCAAATGAAGATAGTGGGGAAAAGGATTAACTTCACTTGCAACATACAGGAGATGGGGTTAGACAGAGATTGTAACCCTCCCTTCCGGCCTTCATGAATTTATGAGTTCACAAATCCTTCCCTGTACTTAAAAGACCTCTACTGCTGGTAGCTGAGCATCTGTGCATGTCTGCTGTTCAAAATTAGCTGTAGAGCAGCTGGAACAGGCAGAACACTCCTGACCCATGAATTATTCAGCATACCCAGTTCAGGGTGGTGCCCTGGCCAGAGGTACCAGCAGAGATGCACAAACCACAGAAGAGCTCGAGCAGGCAGTGAAGGGGCAGAAGAGACTCACCTGGCCTGTGCAGCCAAATCCTTGTTTCTTAGAAGTCCACATCTCAAATAATATTGAGCAGTATTGCACGGGGGTATAGAGGGCAAAATAATCCACCCCTTGCTTCTGTATCAATGTCAATTTTCTAAAAAGTGAGATATAAGGAGTAGCCCAAGGCTGGGCAAAACCTCATTCTAAGGCTTTGATCTTTGGTGGAAAAAGTATCATTTAGGTCAAACTAGCTGAAATAGTGATCCACAGGTAGCTCACAAATGGAGCAAAGAATATTTCTATGTCAAGTCATAAATAAAAATGGTCTGCAGGATGATTTAATCAGAAATGGGTACTGACTGTATAAACCAGAGTTGATATGGGCTTCAGAAGCAGCATATATTTAATATTCAGAAATGTGAATATATGTTGTTAATAAGCCCTGGTGGGATTTTATTTCATTCTATTTTCTGTGTATGAAAAATGCAGATGTATCTCTGTGAAGAGTCATCATGGCATTCCTGAAGTATACTTGTCCATTTTGACCACTCTGCTGAGCATTCAGGATTAATTGATACAGATTTCTGACTTCTGAATTAAAGGTATATTCTGTAATATATTATATTTCTGCCTCAGTCTTTCCTTTTGTGAAGTGGAGGTAAAGCTATCTACTTTCTTTGTTCAAAGAAGCCCTGGTAGGATTAAAATATTTATTTAGGATTTTAAAAATGGAAAATATGAGACAGGCACAGATTGAATTTATTATAAATGTACATTTCTTGCCTTACATGCACAGTGAAAGGTGTTTCCCTTTGCCTCTATTATGAGAAGATTGCGACAGCCCAGAACATTCAGGAAAGCAATCACAGATGTTGACTACGCCCACATATTTCTGAAGCATTTGGTGATAAGCATTCAGTCTACAAACTACAGGAATAAGCATGTACTGGTTCACATAGAAAATGAAGATACAGCAATTTAAATCAAGTGCTGATGAATTGTGTCTATCCCCCTCTAGCTATTTCCTGCAATATATATATATATTAAAAATCAGTATTTTTACTTCTTCCTACACAAGACGATAGGCTTTCATTCCTCTTTCTTTTATTATGCCAATGAGTCAAAAATGTCTTTCAAAGTCACTTCAGTAGGATTATATATCAAAAATCGAAGTGAGAAAGAAATTGGGATAAAACTCATATTGAAATTTGAATGATACAGAGAAGCTGAAGTGTTAAAACTGTTAAAAACCTGGCAGTTTAGAGCTAGCTACTGTATTTTTCTGTATACACAGTTTGTTAGCCAATACTTCTGGCAGAAGGGGAAGCAGGAATATGGAAAACTATTATAACATGGAGAAATATTACAATAATTCACTCAGTCTTTCAGAGGCAGGTTCATGCTCAAATTTGCAGTGTGATACACATGATAGATTAATATGATCACACAAAATTTTGAAATTTTGGCCTGCAAAGTCCAGCTTTTCAAATAGAGAGTTTTAAGTCTCCAGGCAAGCAGATTTCACTGTAGTACTTCTAAGACTTTGACATTAGGAATGTAAGTTTATTTAGCAATTAATTCCAGGATTTGGGAAGAAAATGTTACTCACCAAAATACAAAAAACCTTGGTATTGCTTAAAATGCATCTTATTTTCTCCATAGCTGTCTTAGCTTTCAAGCCTTGTCACTGAAAAAGCCATGTGAAACCAGTAACTAAATAATCTTTCTAAACCAGTGGTTTTGCAATTAGTGAGCCCTTATTCTGCCAGTGGATAAGCAGGTCCAAGGTTCTCGTAGTCAGTCACAGCCCTAGCTGAGCCCCCTTTGCTCCTGTCTTTGCCCTGGGCATTTGTTAGTCTGTGTTTGGCACACAGTTACACTCCTTATGCTTTAAACTTCTCCAAGTGGCACAGCCAGGCACTGCCTCTAGTTTGTGACTGCTGGTGCAATGCAGAACTTCTCTTTCTTCCTTGTGAGGATGGAGAGCCCAAGAGTGAACTATTTGCAGAAGCAATGTCTAACTTTGTAGAGGGATGTGATAGCAGAAACAAATGAATTTAGCAAAATTACTACTTTGACTAGCAAAAGAAATGTACATATTCAGATAAAGTAATAAATGCACAGGTGACATCACTAGTCTTGTTTCTTTGCTTTTGGAGAGTTTTCTGGGATTTTGAACTAACAGATATTACAGAGATTAGAGTCCCTCCCCTTCCCAATGTCTGCTATAAATGGATTTTCTGGTAACATCTACCTAGGTCCAAAAGGTCAGATGAAGGTTATTTTGGGATAGTTCCTCTGGTGCCTGTGTTAACATTATACCTAAGCTATCCTGTCTTGAAACAAGCCTGTGCTTCCAGGAGCTACAAAAAGTTACATATTTCTGTATATGTATAGATACACATAGTTACATTTATATCTATTTACGCTGCTTTTGATTTAATCGGCATCAATAAGACATAGGAAACCTGACCAGAGGCTTCAGCAACCTATGTACTTTAGTACTGGGTGTCAGGGAATTTTTCTAGGAAAGATTTCCCCACTCACTCTCTTCTGTGGGTGACTTTTCTGTTTGCTGTCAGCCATGTGCTGTCACTGCAGGAGGAAATGCACAGAGGAAGAGTTCACCAAAGGCTCATGCACCAAAGGCTGAAAGCAGAGCAAACAGCCAGGGACTGTCCCACCTTACCAAACCAAATGAATTATCTCAGAAAGAGCTCTGAAATACTCCTGAGGGCAACTAAATGCAGATGGGTGTTGAATTTGGCCTAAAGCCCAGCCTTAAGGCCTCTTTTGCACAACAGAACAGATGTAACCAGTGGGTCTGTGGCTACTCACAACCTTAAGTGCTTCATATTGAAGGAAATGGTAGAAGAAACAGTGAGAATGTAGATGATACATGTAGATGATACAAGATACATGGTGTCTAACATTTGTAGAGTTTTAACAGAATTTGGTTTACTAGCAGACAACACCAGGATCTTCCAGCTAACATTGAGTCAGATATGAAGACACAGATTGAAGGTGAAGCAAGGATTTCTGCCCAAAGAGCTGAGAAAGAAGAGAAACCATGGTAATCCTTGGCTCCGTCCAGGTTTAGAAATGGCTAATAAATACCGGTGGGCACCATATAGTTTTTTGCTGAACCTTCTGGTGGGCCATATAATTGCAGTGCTTTTAGCTGTCCTGGCAATCCTTGCAGGGCTGGGTAGGGTACACATCAGCTCTGCCATTAAAAATAGCCTTATGAGAAGGAAAATAGCATTTTGGAATCTGAACTGAAAGAAAAATACATGGGTTTTGCCATAAATTGACATAATTTGTCTGTCTTATTAACCTTCATAAATCAAGTTCTACAAATAGCTTCACAACATGATTCTGCTGGTAGGGGCAGTCTGACGTGTAGCTGATAAGCATCCAATCTAGAGACCTGTGTTTTCAGTGCTTTCTTAATTACAGACTCAGTTTTTCATGCCTCCAATTAGACAAGTTGCAGCTGGGAGTTCTCCCAGTGCTGATGTCACGTCAGATGGGACACCACGACTTCAGCTGTACCTGCAGAAAGCCCTATGCACAACTACACCTACATCTGCTTTTCACTGCACACGACATGTAAAACACATTACCTGCTGTGTTTGCAGGCCAGACGCAAAAACAGGAGGCAGATTCTGCAAAGATGAAGACAGAAAATTCTGCAAAGCCAGGTTCTGTCTTTAGGCGGGCTAGGAGATGGCCCATAACTTCCTTTTCCCTGAGGATCCCACAGCATGGGCCATTTCCTCAAGTTCTTACGGGTACGTAGCAAGCTTACTCCACTGTTGTGCTCACCTTCCTTCATGGCCCAAACGTGGGAAACAGGATCGAGGACATACCTACTGTCACGGGTCTTTTGTCATCAAACCAGGAGTCAAGAGGACTGGCTGTACCTCCCCTGCTCTCTCATTCATTGTGTACTGCTAGAATTTGGAGACGCAGTACAAGCAAGTGTCTGTGTAACTGATGCTCCTTTATGTCCCTGCAGACTCTCAAAAGGAGCAGTCGTGATATAATCCCAGGTTAAAATGCCATCTTAGAGATATTTGGTGAGAGCTCTCATGTGCTGCTGTGTCACTTGATTTAATTCTACCACCAATTCAAGTGGAGTGCTGGGCTGCTTTCCTGTCTCTGTTTGGATTTTAAATCCTCTCTGGATCCTGCTGAAATAATCTCTGCCAGAGACAACTTATCGCTAGGTATTACTGAAAAGCTCCCAAGGAGCACATTTATTTCTTTCTTATTCTTGGCCTAGACCAGGTCACAAGAAATGAGAGGAATTTTAAGGAAAATTCACAGAAGTGAACTCCTCCTTTTGCCCCAAAATCTCATCTCCCCCAGGTTTAGGGGGTGCAAGCCAACCCTGGCTTGGCTTCACCTGCATCCGTGGTCTATTTTCCAGGAAAAAACCATGAATGATGTGCTTTGTACAGGTAAGATCACCTCCCTGTTTGGGAACAGAAGTGAGAGAGCTTTCAGGTGATGTGGAAAGCTGAATAGACTCTTCAGTCTCCCAAACATCCTGGGTAAAAAAAGCAGGTGGTTGTTACTGGAAATTCACTTGTTTAAGATGCTGGCACTAGGCTTCTGCAGACTTGAGGTTTTATATAGATAGAGATAGATATAAAATGAGTATTACACCTGCTGCATTTTTAAAGCCCTTTAGTAATTACTTCAATTTTCCTGTCTCCTCCACAAGTCTATGGTCAGGGAATCTGTGCAATACCCGAATTAAACCACATTTTTTAGGCAGCTCTCCAGTGGCTTTTAGCCAGCTCTGACCATTCAGCAGTTCCTTCCTCTAGGGCAGGACCCCAGGAGCTGGCAATAGCTCCACCACAACTTATTTCCTCTTCAAGCCTCATCAAGCACCTGGCTTATGGTTTGGAGTTTGGGTACTGAGTGCTTAACCAGGGTCCAGGACAAATTGTTAAATATTTGTGATACGTAGAGAATGAATATAAAAGTAGGCAAGAAAGGACTGTTAACAAACCATCCTCTAGACTAGTGGAAAGAAAAAGGTAGGAGCAAGTGGAAGATTTTCCTAGAGCTGGTACCACAAAGCCAGTGTTTGATGTAAATTACTAACAAAGGATTCATTATAGATACTGGAGAAAGTTCAGTAAAATTAACATGGTAGATTGTAGTGCTTTAATTTTTTAGAGTCAATTCCTACAGGAATGCTTGGGGTTTTATCTCCTTCAGTATTTTAGCAGGATATACTGTATGTGCAATGAACAGAGGTTTGTATTCCTTGTAAAGTAAGAGGTATTTAATTTTTTGAGAAAATTTGTTCTCAGAAAAATAACTGTGGTTTTATCAAAAAGATGTTTTTCTTTACATGTAGTAAACCAGATTAATTAGAAGCAGTTGACATGTTCTGCTTTTCCCACCATATTTTTCAATTCTTCAGACTCCAGGTTTTGACTATCAAAGGGCAGGAGAATGTGCCAAACTTCGGCCATTCAGGACAGCAGCTGGTAAAAGCCCCCTGCCTGGAGCAGTTGAGAGTTTCCAGTCCAAGGGTCTGATCCTTGCACAGAGACTTGATGCCCCTTCCAGAGCTCCACTTAAAACAGTAAGAAACTCTGTGGTTGTAACGGTTTGTCATCACTTCTGATCTTAGACTTGCATTTCAGATAGTCTAAACCTGTGTCAGGCTGTTGTTTAGGAAATTAGCATTATCTCCACAAGAAACTGGAAACAGTGATGCACATACCCTACTCAAAATAGCAGGGGAAAAGGAGTTGCTAACTATTTTAAAGAAATGTAACCTTAAAAATATCATAGTCTTAATTTTCCTGTGGTGTTCCTGTTCTTCCCCAATAAAAAAAACTAAGCCTTAATGCATATATAATAGATTTTACTAGAACATAAGTATGCTTGGAAAAGTATAAACCATTTACTGAAGGAAACTTGAACTTCCTGTGAAAATGGAAACAATTTGAGAGCAAAATATTAAGATCATTCTTTTATTATATTCCTTGGCCTTAAACTACTTATTTATGAACAGTCAGAAAAGATGGGAGAGGTGTTAGACATATCCCAGCCACAGTGTATGTATTTCCATTATTGATGCTAAACCCCAAGTTATTTTAAAGACGATTGGTGCCTTAAGCTCACCTTCTGCTTTTAATAAAAATACCATTTCGCAGAAAAAGTAATAATGGCTTCCCATCATTTCTCCAGCTTTGGATTTTGCTGTAGACTTCAGTATTAGAGTAGACACAAGGAACAAGGTAAGACTTCCTAATGATTACTTTTATGCCTAGCCATGGCAATAAAGTCATACTCCTTTTATATATGTGTGTATATGTGTATACACACACACACACACACACACAGACACACACACACATAAAATGTACCATATCCTCTTTAAAGGTTAGGAGAGCATTCCATGAGTTATTGATGTGGTGAAGATACACTACATACACTGTGCATATGCTCCAGGCATATGAAAGTCAGTGAAAAGACTGTGGTGTTCCTTGAGAAGAACTGGATCAGGCTCTATATGATTAAAGAAATAGATTAAACATTTCTGTTGCCCTAGCTCGCTGGATGACAGCAATATAGAAGATGTCATTCAGTGATTTTTGTTGGCTAAATTTCACTTCTTTATTGGATGTCTAACACAAAGCCTCTGCTTTGTAGTTACTGCAAGAGGTTAAATGCTTATACCTGAAAAAAAGCCATCTGACCAAAAATCAGGAGAAATAAATACTATCATCAGTGATACAATCTGAACTTGACCAAAAAAAAGAGAGGAGAATCCCTCAATGGCATAGGTTTGGAAAAAGTAAGAGAAAGACCCATTCAAAAATACACAAAGGAGGATTAATAAGTGGAAATTAATGCAAGTTGTAAGTCACTCTAAGGGAGACAGTAGCACTAAGGGGTGGGCGATTTCCATTACCATCTACACCCAAATGTGCATCCAACAGTCCCTGGACTCTGCAGAGAGGAACTTATGTGATGATGTTGCATTTTTGAGGCAGTAGAAATGTAACTGGTGTGTTGGAGACAGGCAGCCAGTCACCGGGACACTGAAAATAAAGGGAAGGAGAGGAGGAAGAGGTGCAGGCTTTTGAGCCCAGAGCATGCTGGAGGGCAGATTTTGATGGGGGTATTTGGCTGCTGCTCTTTATTTCAGTTGTGAGTTTACTGAAAATAAGCTTTTTTTAAAAAAAAACCCCTATTTTAAATAAATATTCTGAGTGCATACTTGAACCTTATTAACTGTTTCTTGTTCTAAGGGAAATAACCCTTGGTGGGTTGAAATATTGGCTAAATACTCGGATTAAAAAATAAGTCTAAACTGCCTAGGAACATGAATAGGATGGAGGATGAAACTTTACTGAAAAATAAACTGTGTATTATACCCTCTTGTCATAAACCTCCTTTCCTGTATGATTCTCTTCACAGTATTCTCTTAAGGCATTAGCAAATGCCAAGGACTTCATTTGAGGTTATTGGACACTATGGCCTGCTGTCACTTGGAAGCCACACTATCCATGTATAACACATCTGGCACCTTTCTCACCATCCCTCTGGAATATTGCTCTTGACCAAAGAGCAAATCCTGGCCCTCTTCCAGTTCCAGGTCAGACTCAGCCAGCAAGGGGCACACCCATGTGTGCTGTGATGATGCATTGGGAGAAGCACTGCTCCTCTGCAGAATGGGCTCAGTTTGTGTAAAACTGGTCTGGTGTGTGAGCATATGGTCTCTATAAGTCTCAAGTCTTGTCAGGTGAATTAAGGAGCCATGAAATACAAGGTGATTTCAGCAAAAGCCAAATGGGGATGGAATAATGTTGGAACTGGGAGCTGGTTTTGTTCTGACTTGTGTGCAGAGCTGCTGGTGTAAGCCCCAGCATGAGCACTTGGCAAGGAAATTGTACAAAAAATTACTTGCCAGAGGCTTGCACTTTATGCCTGTATACATTTCTGTGGTGAAATTTCACACCTGCTGGCCAAGCCAACTTGTACTTGGCACTTCATTGGAAGACTCACAAAGGTGTGCCTGTAGCCTTCCTGAGACGCCAGTGCTGGAGCCTTTTCCATTGGCATCCCAGTTCTGCTCCCCCTTCTGGGACACTCAGTGCCTTGGAGCATCCCAGAGTCAAATTCGTAATCAAAAATGTCTTTTTGGTATTCCACAGCAATGTGATTTTGCATGGGTTTGCATCATTTAAAATGTTGTGGTTTAACCCCAGCCAGGAGCCAAGCTCCAGGCTGGCACTCACCAGCAGGATTGGGGAGCATTGGAAGAGTAAAAGCCAGAAAACTTGTGGGTTGACATAAACATAATAGGAAGAACAAAAACTGTGTACACAAGCAAAGCAGAAGAAGGAATTCATTCACCCCTTCCCATGGGCTGGCCGCTGTTCAGCCATCCCCAAGAAAGCATATTTCCATCACAGCTAAGGGTGACTTGAGAAGACAAATACCATCACTTTGAATATCCCCCCTTCCTTCTTCCCCCAGCTTTATGTGCTAAGCATAATGCCATAAAGTATGGAATATCCCTTGGGTCAGTTGGGATCAGCTGTCCTGGCTTTGTCCCCTCCCAACACTGCTTGTGCACCCCCAGCCTCCTCTCTGGTGGGGTTAGGAGCACAAAAGGCCTTGGCTCTGTATAAGCACTGCTCAGCAATAACAAAAACATCTCCGCATTATCAACTCAGTGTTCAGCGCAAATCCAAAACACAGCCCCACAGCAGTCACTGTGAAGAAAATGAACACTACCCCAGCCAAAACCGGCACATAAGTGCTGAGCCTTACGAAAAATCATTAAGAAACTCCGTGTACAAATATGTTTTTCTAGTCCTCTTTTCTTCTCATGGCTTCTGATTAACCTAGATGAGGAGATGCTTTGGAAAAGCCACAATGTATTAATTATTTGCATGCCTCATTTCTGGCCCTAATAATGAAAATTTTCCCCTGAAATGTCTAAAGGCTGTCTGTACAATGGGAATTTTGCTCAAATAAAAATCACAAAAGCGCTGCTGCTGGGGTCTGCACAAGAGCAATGAGGTTTCAGGGGATAGAGCATGGCATTCAATAGAGAGAGCTTCTTCTCGTCCCCATGAGGTCCTGCAGCTGTCAGGGAACATGCAGATATCCTCCAAGATAGTTGTCTGGGATTTTATGGTCTGACTCCTAGTGAGACAATGAATAGAGACCTTCTGCAGAGCAACAAGGCAGGTGTGAGCTCAGTATGTAGAGCAGTATGTCTTTACTAATGCAGTAAGCTGAATAAATAGCTTGTGCCTTGCTTAATAGTGCAGGACTTCTCACAGCCAAGTCTCCCAACTCCCTGCAGGCAGCTTCCGAGTTATGGACTTGTTTGCCTGAGAAGAATTGTTCCCAATAATTCCCAATAAATCCCAATAATGTCTGTCTGCAGACATTCCCACAGATTGTCCCACGTGGTGATGCAATTCTCTGACGGTGAGTTCTGCAACAGCTTGAAGGAATAATTCACCTCATTTAGCCCTGGTCTCCGCTCCAGGCCTTCCAGTGTAGCACAAAACCACATGAAACTCAAAAGCTAGACCAAATGCCAACAGGAAGAATGAAAGGGTATTTTCTACTAAGCTGCACCTCAGCATCACTGCTGGGTGTGGGTGTAGGGACCAGTGCCCTGACAGAGCAATTTATGCACAGTCCTTGCCTGCAAGCAGGGGGGGATGAGGGTGAAGCACCGAGCTGAGTGCAGCACAGTGCTGTGGGAACTCCCCTTGAGATTAAACCGAGATACTGCACAGGGCTGTTCAAATTAGGAAAGGGAAGCACAAGTAACAGGTATTGCCTTTTAGACATTTGACGGGAGCTTGCAGCCCTTTCCAGTGTATTTTCTCACATGGTACCTCTAAAATGAAGTGAAAATTAGCTATGGGCACCACAGTATCTCCTGGCCATGAACTGGGACACCTTACCTGTCTTCTCATTTGGAATCCAGTTAGGAGACTCTAGTTTAGGCACTGACTACCCATATTTACATATGGCAACAGTGGTCATAATTTTGGCCTCTGAGGAGTTGGCCCTTCATGACTTGAAAAGACAACAGGATTTTTAGCCTTTCAAATCCTATACATGGTTTTAAAAATTAGCTCATGTGGCATGTTGCTACAGCTGATGCACTACATTTTCTTGTCAAGGTTTTCTGTTCCTCTGTGCATGAAAGTTGTGAAGGACTACTTGAAAGCTGAACTACAGTCTGCTCACCAAGTGGCAGGACAGCTTTCTTCCAGCATCCTAGAAAAAAGCAGCAGTAAATCTCAGGCCAAGTGTCATATGAGGTAAGAGAGTCTGCCTGACATTATTTCTTTCTTAGAAACTTTCAGTGTTGAAAGTCTTTAGACTTTGGCATTTCACCAAAATCCACAATCCCTACCACAAAATTAGAAGATATCTAAAAGAGAGGTCCCTTTCCAGGAATGACACAAACAGAAATGAATACAGTGAGAGGAAAAAATCTCCCACTGTTCAGGATAGATTAGACAGAATATTTCCCTTTTAAACTTATGGAGCGCTAGGGATTTGATCTTAGAGAAATTATTATTTTCCAATTACAATTCTCAGACCTGAGTTCTGCTCTTCCCACAAGTGATTTTTATTTCCCAGAAGCCACATTTTTCATATTTTTGCTTGCTTTCTTTGATACTGGACAAGATGAAACCAGAAGTCTGAAGAGGAGAAAAAATTAACACACTTAGCTCTGAAGAAAGTCCTTTTCCCTTTTCTGCACTTACCAAAATTTAGTAATTTACCAAGATTTCTATAAACAAAACATTTTCTACCCAGGCAAATTCTAGCAATGTTGACCATCATTCTGTTCAGTTGAATTTTACAGTATCCTTTTAGGCCACTTAATATAAAAGAATCTGCTCCTACAAAAAAAAACCCCAAAACATTGTGCTGCTTCAGTTCACATTTACAGTTCATTTTCCTGTGGCTTTCACAGAGATGAGCTGTTTTTCTATTCTTTGGTGAAGTTTATTATACTGCAGGCAGAACATCAAAGGGGAGTACTGGACTGAGCTGTAGAGTGAGCCACAAGGGACGCACTAGTATACTGGAACAGTCTAGATTTTTCAAATGTTAAAGATAGGAAATATTTTAAATCCTTTTTTACCCTTTCTGCTGGATGTGCTGCTCAGTACACCCTGCCCATGTCTGTGGAGACAGAGAGAGCTGCCAGCTCCATTCGGGACAGGTACCCTCCATGGGGCCAGCAGCCCAGTGTGGCACATGCCACAGCCAGGATGGGGATATCCAACATTGCTGTCAGAAGCAGGCTCACCTCAGACTACATTTGGGGACAGACATCAGCACACTGTGTGCTATCAGAAGAGTGGAAAATCCATCCAGGCTGATAGTGGCTATGGGTGCTGGTAATGACATAATTGTACAAGGATTTGACCATCTTCTACAGCTATTAAAATTTTAACCTGTAGCCTGTCAGGGATATTCTACAGCCCTTTGGTAATGCATGACAAGGATATGATGGGAAAATGATTATCACCTGAATTTCACTGATGTTGTGTGAACCCAACACCCTTTAATTCACTATGATACAAATTCAGCATGTGTGTGTATGTTTGTGAGCAATTCCAGCCTTGTGGATTATCCAGCCTTAGTGTTTAAGGATCTCTTTTGACAGTGGGAGAGGTGAGTTTAAACCCCTTAGGGGAATGGAGGATGAAAACACCAGTCATTGAGGAGAGCTTTCATCACAGGAGGGTTATTTGAAAATGTGCAATGCAGAGGATTTCTCCTTAGACCTTGTTTTTGGTTAAATTCTTCCCCCTCTAGCTACAGGCTTTGTTTATGTGTGTTACCAGCACAATAGCATGAGCTAGAAGGTCACTTGTCTCCCTTTGGACTGACATGACATTACTGCTAAGGCCAGCAGGCTGGAAAATGGAAAGCTTTCCAGATCTGCTTCGCCTCCTGTTAAAGACAATCCAGGAAGTTATGCAGCCTCTCTGCTGAGAGTTATAACCCAGGGTTATACGGCATCCTGTGGTTACTTGCTACCCCTTAATGGATATTCAAATAAAGAATACTTTCTGAGGGAAGCATGTTACTGTGAACCTCTGAAATGCTGGTGCTGGAAGTTTGTCCCCTTCACCTGCCCCTATATGCTCATATCTCTCTCAGAGAGCCACTGGTTTTATTGCCAATTGTCCCTCACCATCATGCTGATTGCTAGGTAAAGAAAAAGCATAAGGGCTCAAAAATAACCTTATTAAAGACCACACTGGATGCTCAGCTGATGTGAGCTGGCACAGCTGAACAAGCCAAGACAGCTGCCCCACAGCAGCAGAAGAGATCCTCAGCTTCAGACCTCCAGGAAAGTGGAGATGCTCAGGGAAGAGAGGGACTTTCAAAGGGGCAAATACTTCTCTCGTTTAAAAAGCAAACCTCAGTCTCATTTACTTCAGAAAAATGGCATTTAGATTGTAGTTGAGAAAATTTGGTCATAACAATACAAGCATTTTCCAGGGATGATCATACAGCTGAAATTTTGTCAAGAAAAGGCTGTTGCTTCAATGTCAAGGGGACTTGTTGGTTTGGAGTCTTTAAAGATGCTATGGCCAGAGCAGGAAGCATTGTCTATCATTAAAGAAATGTAACACTTTCCTTTGAAGGGCTTTTTAAATTGCTTATGAGTTCCCAAATTTTAAACCAATTCTCCATGCTGGTTGCTTATTTTCTGCTGAACTGTCTGGGAAAGGTTTCATCAAAAGTCATTCAATCCTTTCAAAAAGAGTAACTGGGAAAAACTGCTTTGCCTATACTGAAAAAATATTCCTGTATCCATATTGCTAAGCAGCTTCACGTTTTACAAGGGAAAGGCAGGTACCTGACCACCTTCGGGTCCCTCACTCAACACACAAAACTAGTGGCATGTCCAGTAGCAGAGTGCAGTTCCTGGATTACCTGAAGTCCCACAGCCCTGCTCAAGTCACTTGGAGGATGACATCCGTGTCTTGTGTCTAACATAAGTGATGAGTCAGTTAAGCCTGACAGCAAGGAAGATTAAAACATGATACAAGGACTATGAGAAGAGGCAGGGATGAAATGCCAGCAAGGCATATGGGGCCTGAAAACACTACACAGAGTAAACTGGAACTGTATTAAAAGAAAAAAAAAAAAAAGGAGCAGAGGCAATGGCTGAACCAAGTGGGATAAGGAAGTGTGAGTGTGTGTTGGTGTCTGTGTGAGTGTTTGCATGCATGAGCATGTGTGTACAGGCAGCCCAGACCTCGCAGAACCATAGAAGAAAAGGTAATGAACTGGGGAGAAAAGAACAGGCCAGGAAGTATCTGGGAGATAACAGAGAAATTTCATTAATTTTTTTTCAATTACTTTGTACATATAATTAGTTTTGACAATTAGCTTATGAGTTCCAGCATTTTATTGGATTTTGTTTGCCATGGCATACTGAGCTGATGATTTCAGAGAACCATCAGTGATGGTTCAGAGGTCTCTTTCCTAAGTAATAACTCTCAGTTCCAGGTCTAATGTGGATAATTTTTTCCTAGATGCATTGCCCTGGATTTATCTGTATTAAAGTTCATCTGCCACCTTTGAGCCAACTCAGTTTGGTGATGTCTTCATGGTCTGCACAGAACTTGACTGTCTAAAAGAACTTAGTATCACCCCCAAACCATACAATGACAGTGACTCCATGGTATGAGCTGGTTCAGTTGTCATTTTATATTAGTTGACCTGGTTAACTTTTATAACTCCCTAGGAAAAAGAAAACCCTCCAAAACCTCCTTAAGGTTTGAAGGCTAGTTTCTACTTCTCTAACCTATTATGGCTACGTATATTTCAATCACAAATTATTTATAGAAGTCAATAAAGCCAATTGTGTCCTGCAGGGAGAAGAGTGAAGGATACTGTCTCCAGCTACCTCTTAGCTTCACAAAAAGGGACTTTGTATTTGTGTTTGTGTCCTGGGATTGTTCTTGATAAATATGAAATTTATAATACAACCATAATGACAGAAGTATGAAGCCATGTACAGAGCTAAGTTGTTGCTGTGTCTTCTTATAATAAAAAGATGAAAAAGCAAGCCTGGTTCTTTCAGATGAGTCACCTAAGTTACAGTGAGCAGTCCTAATTGCAGCCCTGGGAGCTTTGTTTGCTCAGGCTGAGGGTTCGTAGCGCTCGGCAGTGATCCTGGCAGGGCTGTCCGTGCCTCGGGAGCGGCTCCCGGCGCTGCAGCCCCATCTGCCGGTACCCTCCGCACTGGGAACCCTCACTCAGGGCTGCCGGCAGCTGCTCTCTTCTCTTCGGGGGTCTTCTTTTACCAAAAATGTTACAGTATGTTGGATGGAAGTAAACTCAGAACGGGTCTCTTCTCCTGCTACCCCTTCAGCCAGCAGATGTAGTCAGACCTCTGACAGACCCCTGTAACTTGGTGATAACGTAGAAGCTTTTCATCTTAGGAGCTTTATGTGACATTGCACCTCATCTATCCTGTGCAACATTGCCGACCCTAAACCATTTATGAGCTGTACATCAGGTCCTCGAAATAATGAGATTCTACAAGTGCTGGGTTTTTATTTTGGAGTCTTCACACTTTCTAAGTCTGCCATTGCCACAAAGTCCCTTAAGAGCACCAGCAACATATCCCAGCAGCAACTCACCCTAGCAGCAGGATCCCTAAGAGAAACAGCAAATGACACAAGGCCAAGGAATTCATAGTTCCATTTGTTTCAAAGGTCAGCTCTACTTAGTGCTGAGGGGAAATTCTGCTCTTTCTTCCATTAGTGAAATCCCTCACTGGCGACTAGACCTCAAAAGAAGTTGTAGTTATACAATTAAAAGAACATTTTGGCTTCTTGTTCACCATTAAATTTCTCTCTGAGGGAACTGTCTTTTTCTACGAACATTTGCTCCAGCTAACACTCAGGCTTATTGTTTTAAAATTTCATTATTGAATACATTTAATTTTTATTTTAGGTCAGGAGATGGATCTTGGACTTGGAGCAGAAACAGCTGTCACTGCTGTGGGTAGGTCAGGTGTATCTTCGACATCTGATTATTCTGTACAAGTCCTCATCCTTTCTGTCCTGCAGCTCACTCTGCGTCCATGGTGATTTGAGCCAAGGGATGCAGGTAGAAGAGAACTATTCCTGCCCTTCTCTCAACTCTTAGAGCTGGCAACAAGTTGGAAAAGGGACTTGCAAACAATTCTCTTTCTCCTCTGCTCCTGAATTTTGGGTTAAGGCATCTGGTTATGATTGACCTTGCCTCTTATTCCAACAGCCCAAAGCTCTAAGCTGGCCATACAGGTTCCCCAGGGCTTTAGATCCCAGGCCAATGTATTTACAGTTTGAAAAACAGGTATATTAAACAGCTAAGTGCTGGATTCAATGCCAGATTTCATACAGGATGCAATCATAGCCAAGTACTGAGGTTTCATGGTCCTTTTCTATCTGGTGTGCTTCCCGCCCCATTTCCCCATTTGCCATAACTTTGTGTCTTGGGGGAACCACCTCAAGATCATGTATGCCCACGAGTGCTACTGAAGAGTGAATCATACTGCAATACATCACATTAGTTTTTTAAGTTGTCCAGCCTGTAGATCATCCTGTAGCTCCCTTTTTTGTTCTGATCTACTGTTTCTGGTGTCACAGCACTGATCCAATGACAGAGACCACACCTTGCTGAAATGACCAGGAAAACGTGTTCGGGTGAGATTAAAATATAGTCATTCTTTCAAGATTACCAATAATGCTGCAACTATAGTAAAATCCTGTATAGATCCACATGGTTCAGTTCTTGCTTAAGAGCCTCTCTTAGCCAGGCACAGTAACTCTGAACATAAGCATATGAACACTTTGTCCACAATCTCCGGAATCTTTACCAACATTTGCAATAATCCGACGGCAAGAAAGATGTGAAAACCACACCTAGACATAATCAAGTTTGATCATTGTGTTCCCTTGAAAGGTAACCTGACAGGCTAGTTGCCAAAACGTAGCTCAGGTTTCTGAACTGAAAGGTGCTGTGTCCTGGCAGGCTCAAGGCAGGTAAGTGTGTTGCTAGCACCAAGAATTTAGGGCTCAAACATGTTGTATGGCAGGGAGCATCTGAAACCTACAGATTCCTGAAGACCTTTATTCTCTCTTAAGATGCAGAAGGTAGATCAACACCTCAAACAGGAACTCCATGTACTCTATTTACAATTGGATAACCAAAATTTGTTAGAACACCTGGAAACAATGATGTTTGATCTATGAATGTTGATTTGGCATGTTAAACCTCCCTTTGACTCATAGTCCTGCACAAACAGTCATTCTACCTTTTAACCCCACATAACTAATTGCCAGAGAAATTACCACCATGACAGAGACAGGAGTGGGGTCGGGTCACACAGAACCCACACTACAGTGCTTCCTTCCAGCACACAGTGGGCAGCAGTAGGGGCTGCTGCACAAGGCACCGAGAAACTCTGACTTGAGAAGCCATGTTTCCTCTTCCTGCTCCCCCACAGATCTCCTGTGAGAGGTCTCTGGTAAGAAAGTTGTTGTTCTGTGCCCAAGTTTTCCACCTGTGAAATGGGAATAGCACTTATCTTCTTTACAGGAGCACCTTGAGGATAAGTACAGTAATTCTGAGCTGGTCAGGTTATAAGAGTGTTTAGATAAACACCACAACTGAGCAAAAGAAAGTGGGAGAAAAGAGAACAGTCATGCTGAATTCACATTCTTGAAGAAAAATGAAATACTTTCCATTGCTGTTTACTAACTTTAGCACATAAGATTTGCTCTTTTTCTTTTTTTTTCTTTCTTTCTTTCTGGTTTTCTTTGTCTCAAGAAAGATTACTGTGTCATGGTCAATTGTACAAACACAGCTAAGAAAGAAAGACAACATGCTCTCACTTTCAAGTTTTTATAAGATTGAAAAGAGCAACGTTCTATTTGCATCTGAGTCTGAGAAGTAATGGTTCAGTGCTATCTTTAGACAAAAACCTGGGAAGCTTTTCTGTATGACTTGGGCAGCCTGACAGAGGAGCATGAAATGCATCAGGACACTTCCGTTCAGAGACCGATTTCATGGTGTCTAGATAAAAATGGAACAACAAGTTTTAAGAGTTTTAAGCTCTCAAAATTACTTTTTGAAATTCAGATGAAGAAATTATGAATGTCAAAATTCTTTAGAGCTATAAAGTAAATGAAAAAATACAACAATCAGAGGAAGTGCAACAGGAGTCATCATTGTCATCTGGTTTTAGAAGCAAGAGATAAGACACAGCTCTAGTAATTACCCAGTACTTTTATTTTTACGAAGGGCACAGATTTGTGTAGTCACTGGTTCTGCCCCTCTTTTAAAATCTGTGGTTTACAGATGTATTTTAAGGCAGCATTTTACAGCAGTACAATGTTACTCACATCAGGAGTTATAACCAACGTACACAGTCAGAGAAATAATGAGATTCTGAACATGAGAATCTGAACAGACTGATCCCATGCAGATCAATAATCCTGCAGGACATGTGTCACTCTGAATTCATTCCAGACATTCAGCAGAGTCAGGACTTCTGGGAAGCATTTGCTGTGCGTATTTTCTGCCAAAATTCTAACACAAGTTCAGCCTTCTAATGTGCACTTTCAATTCTCTTTAGAAGGAGAGTAACTGCAGTAACTGTTGCTTATCTCTGCACCCTTCGAAGGAAAGTCTCCTTTGAGGCACCTTCTTATTTACCAGCAGCTACCACACAGTGGTATCGAAACCACCATGAAATGTTTTCTCAGAGTAGGGACCTGCATGGTACCTTAGATACTGCTGCACTGCAGCTTCACATCAAATAGACATATTAGATGAAAACACTATTTGGCATCTATGGTCTTATTCTTTTCACCTTAAATTAATTGAGATAGATTATCTCCCTATGTCCCCCCCATGCCTTCCATTCTTTGGAGAGGTCTAAACTTGTGTCCTTCAAGGTCATAGGCTTGGAGGAATTTTCTTACAAGGAAGAATGAGGTTTTTTAGAACCAGCTTGCACATTTTCCCTGGGAAACCTGTCTCAGGCATTACATATTATTCCTGTATCAATATTTGCATACAGACATCTAGCTTGCACATACCATTTCTGAGTCACACCTACCTTTTTAGCTCCCAGTATAAAGTAATACAAAATTAACTACTGAACTTTTTCCTTTTTTTTTGAAACATAACTGCATGTTCCAGTTTGAGAATGTCCATAGATCTTCCCCCAGGTACAGCAAAACTCTGTCCATACTAACACAAAAATTCTATTATTTCACTCCATTTTAGCTGCAAAAGTTGTTCTTCATTACTGTAGTTTTTACCTTTATCTCTTCTCTGTCCTTTGTTTGTCTTTGATACTTAAGAGGGAAAGTTCAGTGTTTCCCCACTATGCAAACAGTTTCCATGCTACACTAACCACACTCTGCTATCTGGACTTCCACAAGTAGATTAAGAGACTTGGATAGCACTCACCAATCATGGGGTTTACACCTCAGGTTTGAACTTGAAGGTTAAATACAACTGCCAGCTAAGCTCGGACAGCTCTTTAATCAACTCCATGTGTGGGATTCATCCTCTGTAGGTTTAAATAGGCAAAACATTAAGACCTGCCCCTCCACGATCTCAGCTGGCTGCAGAGACTGCAGCTGTGGCATGCACAGTCTGTGGCAGGCAGGGCACAGCCAGCTTCCAGGATACAGGAGAAACCAAACCAAAGATCAGCATCTGTCTGAAATGCTGTAACTGACTTAACTCTTCTCACCAATATTCACACAGTGTCACATGGCAAACTAGCTGTGAAACTAGTTAAACATTTATAAAACTAGCCCCAATGCAACTGTGCCTTCTCATGAAATCTTAGCCTCAGTTTGGTATGTGTAGCATCAGGTGAGTCAGAGTTGGAAGGCAGTTTTTTTGGTAGTTTCCAAAGACAAAATTAATAACCAGACTACGGCCATAAATATATTAAGTAACTTTAATGCTGCTTAGCAAAAGTCTTTGTTATATACTTGCATCCATATACTCCAGTATAAATGTATTTTATACAATATGAAGTATTTTTAAAAGTATATGGCTCTAGATAAAATGGTCACAAAAAGTTTCAATGCAATTAGAGAATTAGGGGGGAAAAAAAAAAATCAGCCAGAGTACAAAATCTCTAGAAGAAAAAAATCTTCAGAAAACAGATAGATGACAATATCCTGTTACAGTAATTCAGGACGACTGAGTGGTTCCACAGTCAGAAGGGTGCCACTCACTGCTGTGTCACCCACAAGAACCTGCCCTGGGTCAGCAGGGCACTGCCGAGGGTGGGTGCCCCTCAGAGATCCTTGTGCCTGTAAGTTTGATAAAATAACCTCCATGGCAGACACCCTTGTTGGCTCAAGAAGAATGAGCAAGCCTAGGGATGAAGGAAATCCCGTCTTCCCTTACGCAACCACTGCTGGTCTCTGCAGATTTATCAGGTGTGCACTGGCGAGATGTACTGAACAAGTTGTTTTACAAATGACAGGGAGCCTTTATTGTCCCAGCTTATCTTTTTGGCACTATTCACAAAAGCAAAAATTATTTACTAGCAAAATAAAAAATAGCTTCACCATGTGCAAAACAACATGAGTGCCAGGGAGCAGAACACGATGTTATCATTCAGTTTTGCTAAATCAATTTTCTATATCTAATATTGCATGTCATCATACACCAGGATATTCAAGAGAGGCTCAATTAAACATCATTCATGTGAAAAGCAAACTCCACAGCGGGTAGACCGCTTTGCATTCCACTGCTTTCAGTAAGATGTTGCATAGGCATCTGTCCAAATAAAAACACCTTTACAACACTGCAAGTTTAGAATGCAACAAATAACACACTGCAAGAACTGAGGTCAGACATTATTCACTATTTGGTAACATTCCATTCAAATTATATTGACTCACATAATACCCAGCAAATGCAACACTTGAAGTAGCAAGGACAAAGCTGTACTCCAACAAAGTTAAACAGTGCAAAAATTCTTGTTAAAAAAACATACCATGTATATACACACACAACACAAGTGCACTGTTTTGTTTTGTAGTATAAATAGATATGATTAAGCTAAATTCCTAAAACTAATGAACTACTGATTTGACAGTCCCAATTTTAATCTAGTATGGAACACAGTAAGATTTAAGGGTCAGGTGACCATAGCCAGACATAGGTATAAGAGCGTATAAAAAGATTTCACTGGATGGTTTTTTAAAATATTTTCTCTGTACATCAAAGTTAATAACATATATATACTAAGTTGATATTTCAAAGTCAGCTTGGGCTCTGATCATGTAAAGGGCAGCACACAGAACATCCGTGACTCTACCAAGAGCCTCAAGGCTCTACCGGTGTGGAGTGCACTGTAACGCTGCAAAACACTTAATCCCAAGACTTAACAAGGGGGGAGCTTTTTAGCTGCCTGTGCAGTTAACATCTTGGCTTGGTTTCCATTTTCTTCCTCTTCTGGTGTATCACTAGAGTTCTGTTGTCTACTAATGACGTATCTGTTTACCCCTTAACTCTTTAATACCCTACAATAAGTACACTTACAATGAATACACAGTGAAAGTAAATATTAGAAAGGGAAGAGATGGAAACTTGTTTTCTGTTGAGGAAATCCTGAATAGGGGTTATTTGCATTTAAAACAGATTTTAAGCAGGGGAAAAAAAGTCTTTTTTGGAATTAAATTACAGTAAAACAGACAAGTAGCATTTAATTTGATCTGAAGTGGAACACGTGGGCATTAACATCTCTTCAGCTGTTATTTAGCCTCCATCTCCTTAATGCCAGGGCTGTGCTGCAACCATAACAAACAGCTGTTGCAAAGGCAAAAATCTAGAGGAGGAGCAGAGAAGAAAAAGAAGAAAAAAGAAAAAAGTGAATCACACATATTGTTCTACAATATTTTGCTATTCTAAATGAATACAGGAACACAAGTGATTCCAAATTACCTCCCCCAACCAAAATGCTTAATAAGGTAAAGATAGGTTTGGGATCCTCTGAAGTTTTCTCGGGAAGTTCTCTGTAAAAACCCCATTTTACTACTGCCTCATGTTACTTATTTTCACTTGCTTGCTTCAGCAGACATTTAAAAATAGAATATGAAATAGAATTTCTGCATAAGTTATGGTAGAAAGTAAACATGTGTATGTACACTGTGTATTTGAGCTCTCTTATCTAGACTGATCAAACATCAATCTCAGACGTTTCCAACTGAATGTCTTTACAGCAAACATCAAAGAAGACATCCCTCTAAGCAGGAGAACTCTTTTCCCTGCAGAAATACAGAAACAACTCCACATCTGGCCTCCTTGGCCAGATATCCAGCCATTAGAGCAACTTCCTACGCAATGCCAGGGAAGTTTCTCCTGCTCAGCAACTGAACTGGATAGATTTGAACTGATGGTCATGCCCCAGTGAAAGTGAATGTAATGTAAACAGGACAGAAGAAATGAGAAACTGAATTTCTGAAAAAACATTTCGCATACTGTCCAGTGCTAACAATGAATCCTGTCTCTTCTAATATGCAAATTCAATCATTCTTTGCTTTACATACAAGTGTTAATTTGACTAATTAGAAGTTTTGAATAAATGTTACACCATAGAACCAACCATCACCTGTAAAAAATGAACATATATATATTTCTAATCATGGTATATAAAAGTAATTTAAAAAGACAGAATGTTAGAAACATTTTTTCTTTTTGTCATGTAGTTCACAAGTCTGTTTCAAGGAAATATTTAAAAGGATTCTAATTTTTTTTTTTTATAACCAATTACAAATTTTTTTTCTGTATGTTTTGACTTCCTAAATATACACTTTTGCAAAAAATGCAGACACTAAAGACTACATTTATCTCATTCACCATTTTCCAGTATCTCTTATTAAGATACTGAGGCAAGTTACAAAAGTGTCTTCTCCTCCACTATCTTGACAGGGATTTGAGGGGCTTGAAGAACTGAATTCTCCCTTAAAAAAGGTCGTATGGCAGCAAGAACCATTCCTTGGAGTGTCCAGTATCCTGCTGTCAGACAAAATGACTGAAGTGACCATATATTCCATGGTATTTGAACACACTAAATTAGGACTGAAGAGGTACAATTAAGGGTAGAACCTGAAATATTTGCTTACTATAAAGAACCTCCTTAGTTCAGGCCCAGCTGGGACACCACCTCTGTCCTTGTGCCTACATGGCCACCCAGGGATCAGACGTGCTCCAGTCTGTTTCTGGCAGGTGGGTGATGGTGAGCAACTCTGGCCTTGGGACACTGACAGGCCCACTTCACCTCTTCAGGAACTGCCTTGCCAAAGCAAAAGGCTTCTCCTTTCTATTCTGCTCTTGCCAACAGAATGTGAACTTTACACCTTATGTTCATCTGGTTTCATCTTAAGATGAACTGAAAGTGCTTACTGCGCAAAATTTATGGTGCACAGAGTTTTAAGGACAACAGATAACCACAGAGAGTTTTAGAAGCTTAATAAATAGATACAGTTCCCTGGTATGCAATACCCTCTGGATGGAACAAAAAATTATGGGCAGTAGTTTCAGTTCTTGAAGTTAAGCCTTCCTGGCACACCTCTACTCGCCCCTGAAGAGTCCAGCCAGGGAGAAAACTAAAAGCCTGGTATATTTTCTGATTCAGCTATGCACACCCACATCACCAAATACATTGATTCAGTGATGCTGCAACTACACTGAGAAAAATGCATTCTGAGCTTAGGCTATCAAGAAAAGCACTCTAATAATTGCAATAAGAGACGGCAGGGTCCTGACAGACAAACTTTTATGTCTGATGTGGTAAGTGCATATGTGGAGCTTCACAAAGACCTAGTCCAATTTTTTTTATCTCCATGGCATGTTCAGGACTATCTAAATGGTATAAAAAAGCAACTGAAATTTTGAGCACAGGTGTGAATTTCATACCTCATTCTCTGATAAAGGCTGTTCTTTTTCTTATAATAACAAAAACTGTTTTTACAAAATACGTTGTCTAAAAATTTTAAGCTGTAGTGATCATATATTTAAAACACTACAGTGAAAATTAGCAACTCTAAACTATACTGAAGAGTAGCTATCACATTAGCAATAGCTTATACCAGTATTTTTGCATGTTGCTGTTAGGTATTATTTGCTGCTCTCAAAGGCAATTCTTTCTCTCACAGCTCCTGTTTCTATTCCAGTTTGCTGTTAAATTCCCAAGCTGAATGGCTAGCTACAGGGGCTTGCCATAGACTTCTGTTTCCCTGATACAAATACATGAAACACATACCGAGGCTGCTATGCTTATGTTATATTCACGACCACTTAGAAGCCTCTCTTGCGTGGTGGAGTTGAATTTGCGGGGAAAGTGATGCAGAGATGTAGTTGCTGCTTGCAGTAGAAATGCTCCAAAATAAAACACAAAAGTAGCCCCATGGAAAATAAAATCCTAAAAGGCAAACAACAGAATCAGTCTGGGCTCCAACACATACCTAATTCTTCTCATCTCAGTACAAATGAAATCCAACACTGAAACATGAAACAGGAACTGATAACATTAACTTTAGATAAGCAGCGTTAAATCTATCTGAGAGCTTAACCTGGACATGTTTTCACAGCTTCTTGCAATTATAAGCAACTCACTAACATTATTAGTGATAAAGGGCAGTTCTCCCTCTCCCCAAACCTTACATTCTTTCAAATTAAGAGGCGCATGCTCATCTTCATGTACACATGTTGACATTTTAGACCACCTCAAAGTTATTGGAGTTTACAGAAGTCTCTCTTCAGACAGATAAAAAAGAAGACATATACAGGCCAACTTTATCACAATTCAAGCAGAACAATACAGTCTTGCAGTCCCATAAGACCCTTCTCAGCTATAACCAAAACTTCAAAAACCTTCCTTTCATCTTAAATTTTGCTTCTCTAAATGCTCAGAAACACCTCAGCTTTGACACAGCTGAAATGTCCAACCTCCCAATACAATATGATCCTAGCATCGAGGCATTTCCACAATTCTCTCTGACTTGGCTCTACGGGGTAGTCAGTAATCTGACGGCTCTTCATGATACTGTGGAATAAAATGTCTGAGACTTGAGAGGTCAGGTTTTAGGATTTACTTCAAATATGCTTCTCTTCTGCCCCTCTCTAGGCAATTCCCTCTTCTATGATGAGTGAATGCTAGGTGAACATAAGTTTTAAACACCTAACTCTCATTTCTGGGTTCTATTACTGACACACATAAAAAAGGGCGGCTGCCTTTGCAGGTCCTATTTCAGAGTTCAGTGTTCCAGGAGCAAGATCTAAGACATGTTCCAGTACAGTTTGAAAAAAGTCTGAAGTATTCTTCCAACATCTCCTTCCATTGCTCAGTCTGAAAAGCTGACATTTGCACTGCACTCAATTTTTGATCTATACAACATATACTTTGTGCTTATACCCGTGCAGGTCTGCAAAAGCCAGAGACACAATTTTTAAAATATACACAAGTATATGGATGCTTTTTGACTGTATTTATGATATGCAGTCTATCTCCAGTAGTAATGAATTATTTATGAACTTTAACTTCCCTTCAGCGCAATGGACTACCAGTATGCTGAGAGTGAGAACCCAGGATACTTTATGTGTGTCCAGCAGACAGCATTCATTCACACTGGAAATTACTGTGTGGCATCCTTACCTGCTGCCTGCCTAAAAGCAAAGTGAGAATGTGCTGCATCTCCCTGTTTAGAGAAATGCAGTTTCTTCATAGATGTGAGATCTTCTTTTTATTGAAAGAATTTTCTTTTCAAACTCATTACTTGTTCCATATTTGATTGCAAGCTATAGCTACTTAAATCACACCCTAGTCAGTTTTGATAAGTTATGATATAAGCTGCTACTACAGTTCCCCATTCCACTTAGAACAGGACTAACTACATACAGGAGAGATATTTTTCAGGAAACACTCTTTCATTTCCTTCATTCTCCTGCCAAACCCTCTAATTTCCTTCTCCTGGAAGCAATTACAGCGAAGCTATGTAGCATCAGTAAGGTTTCACATTTACATGGTTATGGTTTTGTGTGACCAAAAACCCCAAGATCTTATGAGGGACCTTTCTAGGCTTTTAGTAATTGTTATCATGGTGTCTAACTCTCCCTTTCCTCCACACTTGTATAATCATTGAAACCTCACACAAAGTGTATGCAAAACACTATCAGAGCAGCATGATAAGTTAGTTCACATCTAATTTAGTAAATGAGTGTATTGTGAGTCAGGCTGTAAAGGGCAGTACTTGTCATACCATCTGGTTTAATACACTGATGTACTTAGTGATGGAGCTCCATAAGGTCCATCTCTTCCACTGTGTGCCATCTTATTTTTAAAATATCTCTATTAGTATGAGCACATAAACTTACAACATAAGGTATTACTAAATGCAGGACTGCATTTATAGTAACGAAAATAACTTAGTGTTTCCAGTAATTAATTATTTATTTCCATCAGAAGGTAAAAAAAACCCCAAATTGTGAAGTGCTGCTGAAGAGTTTAGAGGCAACAAGTTACAAAACATTTGGGTACCTGAAAATAGTGGTAAAGCGGTAAAGTATCTTCTCTTATTTTTGTTGACAGCTGGAAGGGGCTGTGTTTCAGCTACCAAGTTAGAGATCAAATGATTCCCTCTGCATTTAACACGTTGATTGAGTTGTGACAGCTTTTTAGATTAAGTTAGAGATACAGTTTTTATACATGTCATGTATCAATTCCGTGACATACAAAGTTTTCCAGAAATTTATTATATACAAGGGGACAAAATTAACAGTACAACAAATCACTGCCAGTATCAAGTAGCCAATGTGCAACACGCACATAATTCTTATAAAATGAAACTTGTATAGCATTTTCAATCTGTAAAAGGCTTTGTCCTTATCCAGCAACTCTTAAATAGATGCATGATTGTAAGCTGGAAAACAGTTTCAATGAAACCCAGGACACTATTAATTTACTTCAGTTAAGCACATGCTCAAGGGCTTTGTTGCATCATAATTTGTGAGGATGTTGCAGCATAAATCCCTGTAAAGGTCTCTGTGATTGTAACTGATTATTAGCCTAATTACTGCCTGTATTGTGCTGGAAAGCTGATGCTGTATGTATGTTTACTCAATATCAAAGTGCTAAAGTTTGTTTCCAATAGAAGCCAGTCGTAATGTTACCCCTGGTGGGCTTTGAAGTTATCAGAGCTCCAAACTCATGAAGCTTTATGATTTGCTTTAAAGAACTTTTGTATCAAGGGCCTGTCTATGTATTACCTAAACAGATAAATCTCCACAGATGTTGATACGGAAGCATGCAATTCCAGCTATGATCAAGGAAAGTGTGAACAGGAAAACTAAGTTGTGTAGGAGGAAGATGAAGGTGATCAGCAGTAACAGACAGACATAATTCAGTATTCTAGAAGTTGCAGTCCTTTTGGAAGACTTTAAAAAAATATAATTAAATATTCTGATCACAGTTTTGCCACCTCTTATTATTCACTTCCAGTAGTATAAGAGAGTGTGATATAATCTCATGCTTAGCTATTTGAGTACTAAAAACTCAAAGTAAAAAACAGTTAATGACAACAAAGAAGCATGTAAATTACCAGTCAATAACCTGAGGTATCCACGTGGTTGGCAAAAACTAATGTAAACAACTTCCCTTTTTTAACAGGAAGCTACAGTCTTTGAGATCCACTGGCACAAGCCATAACAATCAATTACAGCAAGGCTCAGGCTTTGTATTCACAATGAAAAGCTGAGCAAAGAATATTTTTATCTGTAGTCTCACCAAGCTTCCTCTAGGAAGGATGAAGACGTTAAGTCTCCTAATAAGATGCTAAGTTATATCATACTGCAGGTTATTCTGTCTTTTACCACCTAAGGTCTAATAGCCACTCACCATTGCTGCCCTAGTTCTGAGGAATTGACCCAAAAGTCACCAGTAGACTTTCTTAGGAACTAGAGGGAACCTTTTGGGTGCTAAAGCCCAGTCTGTGCTATCTCAGACAACCACATCACACAGTGTGTCCACAAATGCATCCTTCCCTTTACAATATTAGATGTATCTTTCTACATCCCATTATTCACAAGGCGTTACTACCATTTCTCTAATAGTCAGAAAATATTTTCTGATTTCCAGTCCACAATAATTTCTGGCCATTTAAATTAATTTGTTGCCACACCTGGTTAAACTAGTCCTCCTCCTGCTGCTCATGCATTTTATGCGCTCAGAGAGGACAAGTGTACTCCTTCAAACAGCTTCAAAAGCTCCTTCAGCCTCCATCATAAAACAGCTCCTATATTTCCTCCGTCACCTCTGTAACCCTATTTTTAGTTTTTCCAGTTCTGAATTCCTCTCTTCGAAAAACTTTGTGCTAAAACAGAAGGCCTGGTGTTAAGATTTAGGATTAACACTTCTCATTAAATAATTTTCAGTTTATAAAACAAAGGCAATCCTTAAATAAAGAAAAAAATCTTACCGCCTGGTTCCAGTTGACAGCAATTCTATTTGCATAACCAAAGAGGAACACAGAGAGGAACACAATGGAGAGGAACCATGCAGTCACTGCCACAAACATCACCCATCCCTGCAGCAGTGGCAGTGGAACTCCAGTAGAGGCGACCAAAATCCAGACTATTGTTCCAAACAGCTGCAAGGAAAGGAATACAGAGAATAAACTGAGAGATAACTTTCACTCAGTCCTTTCTGCCTAAGAACTGATATCACACATTACATATCATCAGATGACTCTTAGGAACCAAGAGGAAACACTTCAAAAGTACTCAGAGAACCCAAGTCCTCATCTCAGAAATGATAGGCACTAAGCGACAAAAAGACAAAGCCACTCCGAAATTCCTCAAAGCTCTTAAAATACTCTTGAAAATGGGATCTACAAACCCAGGTGACCTGTGTGCCGCTGCTGAAAATTCTACCCTTACTTTAATTTTGAGTAAAATATAAGAAATTTGAAAACACGGTTCACACACACCCATACACAAATCTTTCTATATATACACAAATCAGCATGAAAAGAATGTACTTCAGATTTGGATTCAATCTCATACTGTTTAGTTTTGTAGTCCTAATCAGATGAGATACAGAAAGAAGACGAAATGACACCCATTTTTTCAATGTTTTTGTAATAAGCTTGAAGAGGACACGTAAAGCAATAAAGTGAAAGAGAAAACTAGAATACAGAATAAGGTGAGCAGTAAACTATGCTGTAAAGACTAGAAAAATACACAGCTTTCCAGAATCATCATAACTTGAAGAAGAATTCAGCAGTGCAAATTTTCATTTTAGCAGATTGCTCACAGCAAATGAGCGGTAGGGACGCTGTGCTATGATGGGCTGATGGAGAATTTATGTACTGTAGGGATTCCCTGGTTTAATCAACTCTTGGCCTAAGGAACGATACTATTTCTTCCTGGAAATCCTGCCTCTTAATAAAAAAGGATATATGGAGTGAATCACAACTGTCATCTAAGTATGCTTGTTTATTACAGAAAGATTTAACTTCATTGTCCAACCTGCTGAATACTGACAACTAAAATCAATTTTCAAGCAAGATATTTCTTTCCTGTTTAAATTCTACAGATTTACAACCAGGAACTCAGAGGTTACATTTTTAGATTCAGAGACCTTTCTTTTGTATCAAGGTTGAGTAAGAGATACCTTTCAAAGGATGCCTGCTATAAAATTAGTTGGCTCCTCTCTGGCATTACACTGCAGCAGCATACATGTAAAGATGCATTTCTAGTCTCAGTTCAAAGCTCCCATGGGTTTATGTATTAGTGTTCAAGTCGTTCTCTAGGGCTCCTTTTTTAGCTGCTGTGAAGAACCAAACTTTCTCTAGTTTCACAAGACTGCAGGTGCAAGTCTGTTACTTGGTGACCAGAGAGTGATGGGCAGTGAGGAAGCAGAAGGGATAGCAGAAAGGGTCTGTTAAACAAAAGACAGAGATACATAAAATGTTTTCAGTATTTTGAATGTGCAAACTTGCAGGGTTCCTTAAAAATAAATTTAGAACTGTACTGTAGAGACTGCTAATCTTAGCACTCACTGTTGTGCTATTTCCCTCACATTACACCTGTCCACTTCAGCTTGGCTGTCAGATGTACAATTGGTTGGCCAACCAAATTAACCTTTTGTCCCTGCTGACTGTGGGCCTGATTTAGTGCCCGGACTTGTGTTTTGAGCTCCTTGTTCAGGTGCAGTTTTAGAGCTTGGGAGGTGGGATACAGCTCACAGGCTGGGACCCAAGCAGTATTCTGCTCTGACCATAACGAAAAAAAATTAAAAAAAACCAGATGAGCTCTACCAAGTTTTTTTATCTCCCGCTAATCAGTGGCACTGCAGAGCCTCATACCCAACCTCAGCTCAAAGGTCCTCAGCCGGCTACACCAGTGAGGTCTAACACACACACGACACCGAATACAGGAGTTTGCAGAGGACGCGTAAAACACACGCGCAAAGACAAAACCGGGTGCAACTCTCCATGGTGCAGTTTTGGGTCCGGGGACAGCGTGGCTCAAAGGCCTCGACAGCTCAAACAGCCCCACGAAACCCATCCGTGTGCGAGGCTCCCGCGCCGCGGCACCGGCGCCAAGGGAGCGACCCCGCCGGGGCGGCCGCAGGGAGCGGGGCC
>VZTX01025395.1:34654-45480 GCA_013400915.1 Pardalotus punctatus
CGGCACCGCCCCGCAGGCGCCGCGCCTCGCCCGGGGCTGGGCGGGGGCCCCGCCGTGCCGGGCTCCGCACCTGGAGCGGGGCCGTGTCCGGCCGCTGCCTCTCGGCTTCCCCGGCAGCGCGTCGCTCCGCATTCGCGAGTCCTGAATCAGACCAGCCAGACTCGGGGCGTGATTTCCTAACGCCGGCTTGCAAAAGGTTGTTATTTATCTTCTGGTTACAGATCTTTGGGGCTTCGGAATTACATGGCTGCACTTTTTGGTTTTTTTAAAGGAGCCTACTCGGTTGTCCATTCAGAATATTGAAAACATTTCATGTGTGTCTTCTTTTTGTTCTGTCTGGCTTAACTGTGCACAACTGCTTAAAAGACAGAATGTTTGTTTGTAAAAGTTCGGGGTAGAGAAAGGTACATGTTCACTAGACCACTTATATTCCATGTTTTTCTTACTCTTTGTATAAGCATCTTCTCCAGATGAAGGATATGCCGTTGTGCAGCAGCTCTCTTATGTCTCCCGTTGTGACTTAGGATGGCATGTCCTGTCTCTGGGATGACCAAGACTGAGTTTCACCCAATGTTATCCCATGCAGTGACTCTGGGTGTTTATCCTCCAGACATACAGCTGCCACTTTAGAGATTACATTTGAAGAAGGTTTCGTGCAAGTGTGTGTAGCTGCTCTGGAAGTTGAACTAGCTGGGGCATTAAAACTACATTGCTTTATTTTTTGATGCATTATGTTTCTCAGATATGCTTTTGTGATGACAAGAAATGCTGCAGCCTGCAATGCCTGCCTTTCCCATCCCAATCCAAGCCCTAAGTGGAGAGTAGTTGGCTCCATTAAACAAGACTCATCTGTGTTTCTGCCATACCTAGTACATAAACAGGTTTGTGATGCTTTCAAAATGCAATAATAGCTGCTTGGCTTTGAAATTGTGGCATCTAGAGGAGGTTACAATAGTTTTCATTCTTTCTTGTGCTCTATCTTCATCCCCCTTCCTCTTGTAGCTGGATGCCTCCTGAACTCTTTAAGTAGGAGATGTGGGATTGAATCCCCCTTAGGCTGAAGAAGGCATTAAGCCCAGCCTCCCCACTTTTATGAGTGCTTTACCCCATCAGTTATCCAATAAGATAATATTTTTTTCCTGTAAACCTATTTTAGAAGCAGACTTTGTTCCCATCCTTTTATCTTCAGGGAAGGACTCCAGGATCTGGAAGTGCATGCCTACAGGGCCCAGTTTGGGTGTGTTTTGGAAAGGAATGGGGTTCAGAGTCGCACTTAAGTGATTAGGTGTAGGGGGTTTATTCTTGGGGTTGCATTCTGGAGACCATATGTCCAATTAATTTCACAGTTTGGCCCTAAATCTGTTAAGACTGCCCTGCAGAAGGAGAAATCTGAGTGGGTGGAAAACAGGGTTGATTAGCTTATGATTCAGAACAAGAAATGTGATTGTCCTTATCTTACACAAAGGAAGTACAAATAGCGCTTGGTCATAAACATTTCCAGTGTTATTATCCAGCTGCACAGTTAATCTGTATGAACTCCTGCAGCACTGGATTTTACTAATGACTACGTACCATGTGCAGTAATTTTTTTTGCTTGTAAATACCATTTCTTTTTATCTGCACATTCCTTATAACATTTATTTTCTTGAATTTTAGTGGGTTTTCAAAAAAAAGTCTAAATTTCACTTTCACGACTAGGTATAGATATAATGAGTAGCTTTTTGTGCTTTTTTCCTAAATCCTAATAATTTAAATTAAAGTGGCTGTTTAAATATTTTTTACTGGGTGCAGGCAAGATGCACTACAGTGCCATGTGGGATTGCTTTTATACTGATTCATGTACTGTTTGAAACTTTAAAGAACTGGATTCTTTAAGAGATTAGTGTCAGGATTGCATTTTTAAGTTTGCATGCAAAAGCACATGTTTATGTTGGACTGCTTTTTAATAGCATTTTTATGTGACTTTCTGCATGTTGACATGTTACAAGGTAAACTAATGATGCAGCTTCCAGTCCACCAGAGCCAACAAGTAGACAGAAGTATGTTGATTCACTGTGTGTAGGAAGGTCTGTCTGTATAACCACAAAGACTAAAAACTGCTCTTAAATGGCTGTAACAAGCTCTTTCCTCTTTGTGTTCTTATGCTTATGGCAGCCTAATGTAAAGGTGGCATTGTCACAGATCTACTAGACCAGTTGCTATCAGTTTTAGGTTATGAAAAATTATTATTTAATTCCAAGTACATTGATGTATATATTATATATAGAAATTAAAACATCTTTCTTGGAATGCTGTAATTCTTCTCTGCCAGGTGACCAGAAAAATGCAGTAAGTTATGAAAACCTGTAGTCAGGTATAATAAAAGATAGATCAGTATTTTGAAAAAACATAGGCATACATCATACTGGATTGAAAATTACTTACACAGCAATCCTATGCAGCAAGATTCAGACTACTTTTTGTGATGTATGGCATGATACTTCTGGGAGAGCTGAATGTTAGTAAGGATACTAGAGTAATAGGTGAAAGTAGTGTCAGTTTAAGAATTCATGGTCCTTAACACCTTATCTGAGTATGTTATCAGGAGCACTTCAGGAAGAGATGTAATCTCATGTCCTGTGTTACAGTGTGCACAAGGATGGTCTGCCAAAATGGCCAAAGATGTGTAAAATACAAAACCAATAACTGACAGTAACCCTATTCTCCTGTGGCTCTGATTATGCACGAGCAGATTTCTTCAAGCGAGAGCAGAGCTAAGCAAGGCTTTCCTGACAGTATTAGGATCTGTTTCTTTCTTCCAGTTACTTTCTTGTTCTGGAGGAAGTTGCCCCCAAAAGTCATCTGTGTTTCTTTTAGATTTGCAAAGCTGTTCTTTCTTAAGAAGGAGCACAGACTCTCCTAATCCTATAGTTAGTTAGAGATCAAAAATAGAAAGCCCAGAGCTGATCATGTAAAACAGGCTTTTTTGTTTATGGATGAATTAATTTAACATGCTCCTGGAAATTGCATGCAGGATTCTGATCTCATGCTGGTACAAACTCTGGAGTCATTCCACTTTAGCCAGTGAAATTAAATAGGCATAAAACTGGTTTGCATAAGATGAGTGATAAGGAAAGCCTTTAGCGTCATTTGTGGAGTGTATTTACTCAGTGGTAACAGAACTTCAGGGTCATGGTTGGACCTATGCATACTTTGAATTAGTGTGCAAATACCACCACATTGTTGAGGTTTCTTGGGAGGCAGTGCAACAGTTTTAATTTTTAACAGGCAGGGCCAGGCTTGTGAATGCATGCTGCCCCTTTTTGCATCAATACACTAAGGGAAAAATAGCTGTTGAAATCTCTCACTTCATCCAGTTAAACTGAGCTTGGGTTGTGTGCTGAGGAGAGGAGGTGAAGATAAATGTGCCACCTGTTTGGTCCACCCGTCCCAGGGATGGTTGGTTACCGAAGCAGTCCCTGGAGAAACTTAACGCAGTCTCAGAGCTGCTCTCAGCAGGGATTTCTGGCTGGCTCATAAGGCTGCGGAGGTACTCTGGACATTGACTCTTCCCATGGAAGGGTCTTCTGTGCCCAGAGCTGTGGGGTGAAAGGCATTGACCTGGCTACTTTGGCTCTTGGGGTACCCTTTAAAGCAGGCAATCCTTAGCTGGCTGGTTGAGGGTGTTTGAGGGTCCCTTCACACAGGCACCACACTGCTGGGAGGCTGGCGTTGAGCCAGGGACACTGCTTGGTGGAGTGAAGTGTGTTACCGAGGGCAGACTGAGGTTCCTGACCTGTCATAACATTGTTTCCATGTTCCTAAGGTTACCAGCACTTTATTTGTTGGACTTGGTGGCACTGCTGTTCTCTAGCGATATAGTATAAGGTGCATAAGGCCGATTTTCCTTAATTTTACTTTGGGAAATTCCTTTTAGATGGGTGAGGGTGCAGCAAAGGTAAAAATGCAGAATTTCATCATGGCATAGAGGAGGATCCTGACCTGAGGTGCTGTAGGAGGCAAGGTGGGTAGAGAGGAACATGGCAGAGCAGAGCAAAGTTACCTAATGGGAAAATGTCTCCAGAAGTCAGTGTGCAGCTCTTGGCATAGGTGAGCCAGCAGGAAAAATGGTTTGCATGGATTGTCCTCAGAGGAGAATGTGAAAGTCTCAGAGGCACAAACTGGGAGCATAACACTGTTGTAGATGAGGGATGAGTAAATAGCACAGGTGGTTTATGACAGAATTGCCCAGGGAAACCAGGAGACAGACTGCACAGCAGCAATAATTTCTTTTTCCCTGTCCCCCTCCAGCTTCATGGTATAAAAGAGGACCAGTTCAGCCTGCTGCAGAGGAGCTCAAGGAGGCTGTGCTAAGTGCTGCCACTGCAGGATGTAGCACAGCACCGTGCCATGGTCCTGCTGGCAGCTTGGGCCTCTTCTTACTCTGTCATCACTCAAGACTTGATGTAATAATCTTTACCCATAACATGTTGGCCTCTGATCTTATCTGTCCTTGGGCAGCAGTAGGTATCTATTGTTTTGATGGACTGTCGGTGCTTTCAGGAAGTCATCATTTTCCTCAGTTGCAGTTTGTTTGCCTTTTGGGGACTGTTTGTTTTATTGAACATAATTTTGGCTAAAAATCCAATAGAAGGCAAAGGATGATTAGGCAAAAGACAATGGTGGCTTTATTTTGTGATGAATGAATTAAGAAAGGAGAAGCAGGGAGACATTAAAATACGATTGTATAAAAAAGCACCGTAATAATTTGAAATAGCATAAAAATGCTGCTGCAAAGGCAGTGAGTCCATAGCTTTCAAAGCACCCTAAGTTTTAGTTGTAACAGTGATAAATTCTTTTTATTACAATGTTTACACATAATTAGGACTTACATGACGACTGTTAGTAGGATGGTAAAGAGCTCTTTGTATGTAAATATGGGCATATTTAAGGGAACCATAAGTAACTTCCATGTTTTTAGTTAGTTTCAGTTTGCTTAAAACAGCAGGGTCTTATTCTACTGACATCTGTTGTTTCTTACAGTAACTACTAGAGTTATAGGGCTGAGAGAGAGCTCTTCAGCTACCAAATCACTGGCAGACCTGTAATCCTTTTACTGACTATGCGTCCAGTGCCTCTGGTGCTCACAAAATTAATTAACTTCAGTACTAATAGAACAGTTTAAAAATAAACACAAAATATACAGGTCAGATACACTGCCATGTTCTATCTTCTTTATGAAATGTACTGTACATGGACATTTTTTCTTTTCTAAACGAAAGATGAAAAGCCATTATTGGGATTTTTCTTTCAGATAAGAAATGGTGATGCAGCTGCTAGAAGCCTGCAGGTGGTCTGAGCCATGCTTCTGCATCTTTACACACTCTACTGCTGTTCCCAAATTAATTAAAGGGAAAAATTAAGTGATCACAATTATTAGTTTGTACTGAAAGAATATTGATTTCATTATGAAATCAAATTGTTCATTAAGAGCTGTTTGAATGTTCTTATGTATAGGCAATTTTAGGGATATTGGTACCTGGAGTGTAATTTTCTTGTGTGAAGTTTACCACATTTTACATCCTGGAGGACCCCAAGGGTCTCAACTGAGATGAATGATTCATGCTATATCAGCATTTGCCTCTTTTTTTATTTTTTTTTTTTAAACTTAGATTAAGCACAAATACCTGTTCTCTAACCTTGAACTTTAGAGTATGAGCTTGCCTATCCTCTGCAATGGTAAACTCCCGTAGGACAGTCAGTGTTTTCAGGAACTGGATGTCCCTTACAAAGCATGAACCTTCCTTTAATGCTTGATTTTCTTATGTCAGATTGAGAAATGCTGCCTGTTTATGTGCTTAGATCCTCTGACAGCCAGTCCTGATACTGATGGCAAGTTCCAAACAGTAACTGTTTCTGAGTCATCAAGTGCTGAAGCTACATCAGAAACTAACATAACACATGAGAACAATATCTTTCTCTCAGGGAATTACTGTGAATATATTTCTGCAGGCCTAACTCAACTATTTAGTTCCTACTGAACCCAGCCCCATATTCTTTCACAATGTTTTGGTAAGTTTAAGCATTTGATCAAGTAGGTTTTGATTCACAGGAAAGCAAACAGGTTTGGGTTTTTTTTTCTTTCCTTTCTTTCATAAATCCTAAACCAGTTAAACTGCATTCCTGTTAGCCTGACGTCCTTCATGAAGAAATAAGTGTTACACACAGTATGTATGCAATTTCTGGATAGAAAACAATCTGTGGTTCTACTGGCAGGGTTAGCTTACAGATCATTAAGGAAGGTGAGGTGGTTTGTGCTATCCTCATGTTGAGACACACTCTGCAAAGATGTGGCTTAGACTATGAAAAATAAGTTAAAGACCAACTATCTCACTTTCCCTCCATGATTTTTAATGTGACAATCACAGAATCTACTCACACAAATAATGAATATTTTATTTCAGTCAGAGTTGCTGATGGTTTCTTGTATTCATTAGTGTCTGGCTTTCTGCTTTGTTTCCTGACATCTTTCCTCTCTTGCACATGCTTCTCTGACGAAGTGAGTGTTTTCATCTACTACAGTGAATAACTCCTGACAGTAGACTTGCACGTTGTTCTCAGAGGTGCTGGATGAGGGGAGAGAAACGGATGGTGAATTGGCTACCAGGGAAGTTTTGTAATTTATTTACAAGGCAGTAATTAAAAAAAAGCAACAAGCCAAACCAACTTTAAAGAGCAGACTACCTGCACCTTTAAACAAAATTATTTTTCTACCCCAGAATCTGGTTTGGAGTGGGACCTTATGTTCACATATCCTTCAGAGTGTTTACGGTCTGTGGCAGTGCATTTCAAATACTTCAATAGCCTTGCCTACTAGTAGTTTTGTGGAGCTATTTAAGTAGCTTAAATTTTAATCCACAGGTATTTGGAAGAAGGATGAATCAGTGGTCAAAAAACACAGCTCATTAATTTTACATAATAGCAAGAGAATAAATAGGTCAGTATTCTGTGCATTATTTTACTAATAGGATAGTTTAATTGCTGTGTAGTTAGTGTTTATGGGGTACTTTGAAGATGTAATTTGTTGTACATAATTTGTTGTACAGGACTAATATATTCACTAATTTCTACATCTAGCTATACTCAAAAAGAAATACTTAACCTCACCTGAAGTCCTTCTGGGTTTCTGGTGCACAGTGAAAGAAACCAGGCTGGGAGTCAGCTGATCAAGGGCCTATGTGTATCTCCAGTCACCTGGCTAGGCCCCCACTACAAACAGGAAAGAAATAGCCACATTTGAGGATCAATTTGGTTTGTACTAAAGTAGGTATCTGGATATAGATCATAGGAATCACTTGTGTCTGTTTTGTCCTTGGTTTTGCAGGAAATGTATTTCTGCTTCTTCAGGTCCTGAGAAAGTTCTCTCTCTCCTGTAAATTTGGACTTGCAGAAAGCTCTGGAATTCCTAAACAATTGAATTGAAATTTCTTGTTGGACCTACTGACAACATTTTAGATTTTCTCTGAGAAACTTTAAAGCACTTTCAAGACCTAGAAATTAGCTCACAGTGGGAAATAAATGCATCAGCTCACATGATAAGCATCCACCTATTCTGTATTCACGTTTTTCTGCACTGTTTTACTTAACCTTCTACTGACTGACTGATCATCATTGTTACTCCTTCCACTCTCCACAGAGTAGAGCTTCCATGCACTCAGGGAATGTTATGGGAAACTGATAGAAAGACTTCTATTGTATGAAGTTGGGAAAATTAGCATCTTTTTCTAGACAGCTTACTTCTGAGAGGTTAACAAGATAGCAAAATTTGCTGCATTTGGTAAGAGAAAAAAATGAACAAGGGTTTCGTCACTGAAATCTGCTTTCAAAAGGATATTACTTAAAATTTTTAGGATTCTTTAGGATTGAACTATGTCCACATCAATAAAACCAAAGTAATGATTGGCATCTGGCTACTTTTATAAAGTTTTGTTTGTTTTGCAAAACACGAGTAAAGACAAATGTGACAAAAGAGGATATATAATGAAATTGCATCGTTTGAGGTTATGGCTCTGCAGATACACCCATGATGTACTGCCTCATACCAATGAGAAGCTACAGACTCACCCAGCATCTGCAGGACTCACTTGATTAGGCACAGGACCTCTGTGGGATTTAAGCGTAGATATAGTACTGAGGATGCTGAGGTACAGCACTAAGGGCCTTAGGGATTCAGAACTCAAAATTCACATGTTCACTCCCCAGATTCAGCTCTGTGGTCAGCTACTGTGCCTCAGCAGTCTGCTGCTACTGTCTGCAAAACAGAGTGATGTGAGTTCCTGGTCCCACCCACCTAAAAATCAATTGAAACTTTTCCTCCCTATGTTGAAAGATCCACATGGAGAAACCTTTCCAGGCCAGGAGTGGGTGGGGCCCGGGGCTTTAGTTGGGTGCACTGCACACAGCAGGTAGGCAGAAATTATTTTACAATTTGCTGTTCTCCCTTGCTACACAAACATAAAAGAAACACAGATTAAGCTACTGCTTTGATCTTGCTCATTCTTTTTTCCCTGTTTTGAGTAGGTTATGTGTGACTTTATTTCTTTTTCCTCCCTCTTTTCTTATTTATTAGCAATTCATGGCTTCTGTACCTGTGCAAACCTATTAAATCAAGACAATCTAGAGCAATGCTTTCCAAATAACCATGTTAATCCCTCTCTCTGTGACACATTTACTAACTTTGTCATCACCCATGGTGCAAAATTGCATCTCAGTAACCATTTCAGCCAGCTGAACTACAGTTGCAATGTACTATTTAAGACTGTATGTAAAACTACATAGAGATCCCTATATATTATTGTGGCTATGGTCAAGAACATGGCAATCTATTGCTCTAGGTGCTAAATTGTTTTTTAAAAAAAATATTAAAAGCAGTGAAAGAAGAAAGAAAGAAAAATCAGCTGAATATCCATGTGAGATTGTTTGAAATGCTTGAGGAAAATATATTCTTAATGGGATACATTGATTCTGTGATAATTTTTATTACTATTAGTTTTAAAAACATTATATTTACCATAGGTAGCTGTGCCTTGTATGTGTTATGAGCCTGAGGAGAACAGGATGATAATGCTTGTACTGAATGACAGTCTTCAGAATACAGAAGATCATAAATTCCTGGTTGTCCAAGAGCAGGAAGCATGCTGAAGTATTCCTGCTATCTTAGGCAGCATTCTTGTTTTTACTGTACATCTACAAGTAGATGTATCAGGAGGTTGGTGTGGATAAACAGGGAGCTTGGTGGAGCTCCAATGCAAAAAGATGGAAGAGGAGATGGAAGCAGGGACAGGCTACAATGGAATCATTTAGAAACATTGCCTGAGTTTGTAGGAGTAGCCTTGGGAGATCCAAAGCCTGAATGCAGTTGGGAATTACATGGGAGGCACAACAAGAAGAGCTTCCAATTCTTTGTTAGTAAAAAGGCTGAGCAAGGAATATGTGGAACCACTGCTGAATGGAGGAGGTGATGTACTGATGCAGACACTGATAAAATGGAGGCATTCTAAGGTTTATTTGCCACCTCTACTACCAAACTATCCCATGCATCTACACTTAGGGAAAGGGTCCAAAGAGAGCTACGAGCAGTAGGTGAGTGTTTATCCAGGAATTACTTCAGAGTTTGACCAGGAAACACCATGGGAGCGGACAGCCAAAAAAGAAAGATTAGATGTCTCTGCAGGGCCACTCTATCACATCATAAGGCTTTTGGAGATCATGGAAGGTTCCTAATAGCTGGAAATAGGTAAACGTTGGACCCTTTCTTCTGAAAAGCCGAAGACAATCTGGGGAACTATAAACTGATCAGCATTGCTTTGGTCCCCATGGAACTTAAAGGAGTGGGTCCTCTTGAAGCACATTTCTGAGCATATGAAGGAGAAGAAGGTGATTGGAAACAGTCAGCATGGATCTACCAAAGGTAAATAATGTCTGACTGCCTGATTGTATTTATGATTCCATGACTGGATTTGTGGATGAGGGGAGAGAAGTGGATATGATTTACCTCAAATTTAACAAGGCTTTTGCAATTGTCTCCAACAACATTCTTGTATCCTAGTTGAGATGGGTGTTATGGTCTGTATGGCTCAAAATTCATTGATTTGGCTCAGAGGAGAGTGGTTAAATGAGTTGTTCTCTACCCAGAGAACGTTTTCCTGTTTACCTCATAGAGTGCCACAGGGATCTAGAGGCTGGAACAGTTCTGTTTAACATCCGTACCAGTTACTTAAAGGATGTGATAAAATCCACTTTCCTCAGGTTTGCAGATGACACTAAATTGGAGGGGACAGTGAATGTGCTGTGGGTGGGTTGAGGACCTGGGAGGAGACGGAGTAGGGGATGGGGGGGAAAGGCAGGAGCAGGGGCCAAAGCGAGCTCGATATGTCTGGTTTCACCAAAGTCCCTGCCTCCCCCACAGCGGATGCTGGGTGCCCATAGGTATCCCCCTTTTGCTCCCCCTTTATTGGCGGTGCTGCTGAAGTCCTACTCCTGCGTGCAGCTGCCCCTGGGGGAGATCGTGGAGGAGGCAGTGATGGTGGGGGAGGATCCGACACAGCCAAAGGTCCAGAACCGGACCCAGAGGCTGCCGAGGCCTCACCCCCACTCGCAGCCGCCCCCAAGGGAGACTGCGGAGGAGGCGGTGACGGTGGGTGCGGACCCGACACATCTGTGGGTCCAGACCCCAATCCGGGAGCTGTTGAGGCCCCGTCCCCGCTTGCCGCGGTCCCCGAAGGAGGCCGGTGGGGAGCAGGAGGTGGTGGGGCCAAGCCCGGCACAGCCGCAGGTCCAGTTCTCAA
>VZTX01025395.1:45860-224666 GCA_013400915.1 Pardalotus punctatus
GCTAGGGTCTGCCAGTTTTTTAGTACTAGCTCTAATGGGGAATTCTCAGGAATTGGGATAGAACTGCCACGTGAGAAGTTACACCCCATATCTAACTTTATAAACAGGAAAAAATCACGGAAACACAGTAACAAGAAAGAGCAGAGCCGGGATTTGAACTGCTTAGCCTCCCGTGTCGTGTCGCGGCACTGAGCTTAATTCACAACGCCACACGCTGGCCCGAGGACAGCGTTTTCCACTGCAGTGCTACACTGCTGAAACCTGCTGTGTAGCCGGCCCTCCCTTACTCCACACACCAAACGAATTATAGGAGATCTTCTCCTCACCACAAACACCACTTTATACGCCTACTCATGTGCCTCTGTGTTGGGTCCTTGGTCTCCAGTACCTTCCAGGCCACCACTGCCCTCGGAGGGGTTGGCAGAGGGAGTTGAAGGCCAGGTGTTGCTCTGGGCACAGAGGGGTTTGCAGAGACCTTCCTGTCCCCTCTGGGTCGCCAAAAACTGATGCCTAAAAGACAGGCTACCTGAAATAAAGGCCAAGACAAATTAGGAGTACAAAAGCAGACAGATTTATTCAAGGCCTGCAAAGACCTTGAAGGTACATTTGGGCAAGCAAAGTCTCCCATCGGGGAATACACCCCAAATGGTTGACTGATCACGAGCCCTTCACCTTTTGTAAGTTCTGTCCCATTAGCATATTGGCCCTTAATTCTGCAATCACACCCTCAGGTGATGATGTTAACCACCCTGGGCACGATCCCTATATACCACAGTAGTTTACAGATTTTTGGGCTCTAGGGCAACGAATATGTCCTTGAATCTGTATTCGGAGAGCCTTGTTTTGGCTGAATGTGCTGGGAATGGAGGACTTTGGCACTTTGTAAGAAGCACAGAACTACAGCAAGTTACAGATACATGAAGAGTAAAAAGCTAGTCATAATGAAGGCATCACTACCATACAGAAGAACCTAGTCAGGCTGGAAGAATGGGCCAAGAGGATCCTTGTGAAATTCAGCAAGGACAAATGCAAAGTTCCTGTCACCTGGGAATGCTGAGCCTTTGCATCAATGCATGCTGGGGCTGACTGGCTGTACTGCAAAAGCTCTGGAGAGTCCTGGCAGGCAGCACACGGCGTGTGCGTCAGGAATGTGTCCTGGCAGCAGAGAAGGTAACAGCATCCTGACTGTGCTAGAGGGAGCACAGCCAGGAGCTTGTGGAAGAGATTATGCTCCTACTCAGCACCTGTTAGTCCACATCTAGGCCCTGTGTCCTTCTGAGCCCCTCCAGGAGAGGCAATGAAAAATTGGAGCCCAGTTAACTAAGGCCTTCCAGGATGGTTGGAGTCAGAGCCACAAGGAGGAGTTAAAGAAACTGGATTTATTCAGCCTGGAGAAGAGGTGGCTTCAGGTGAACCTGATAGCAGCCTGCCAGGACCTATGAGGGTGTCTTCAAGAAGACACAGCAAGGCTCTTCATGGTGGTAAGTTAAGTGACGGGAGGATAAGAAATAGCAGGCATAAATTGAAACAAATATTCAGCCTGGAAATAATGGAAAGAAAAACGTGAAAAAATTATTCTGGGATTGGGTAGAATGGTTTAGGTGTCACACATTAAACACACCATAAATCGTGAATAGTCAGACACCATTTCCTGTGTTCCTGGCTCCATCCACCTAATGTGTAAAGCTAAGATACTTTAACCACCACAGTGAATTTCCATTGCCTTGCAGTGAAACCTTTGATGTAGCCCAATTCTTAATTATAGCAAGCATATTAGTTTGCAAAACTTAGCTGTAATATTTCAGTTAGTGAAGGCTCAAGCCTGTGTCCACATGGTGTGGGGCGGGCACCCACATGCCAGGTTTCCTCTGTGGGATAGGCATTTTTATTTGGCCTGGCCCATGAGTTGAGCTTGTTGGCAGGATTTATTAGCTGGGACTAGTGCTGCAGGAATGGGCTGCACAAGCGCCTGCTCACACTTACACCTGGCTGGCTTGAGCTTTGGACATCTGCTCTGCTCCGTTGCTGTCCCTCTTCTCTAGCTAGTAAAGGAACTGCCATCCCAAGTCTGCTTGTTTCAGCTGGCATAGCTCTGTCTAATGTTCCAATAACACATCGTGGGTAAAAGGGTTGGTTTTGTTTATTTATTTTCTATTTAAGAAAGGATGAAGCTGGTGTGGTAGGAGAGGGTGAAGATGGAAGAACTGGGCAGTCCCAGTCTTTCAACTGTAGAAATCCTGCACAAGTTCCTCACTCACTTCTTCGCTCAGCCATGCAGCCAGAGGCTGTGACAGTCATTCCTTCCTGTACATGGAGCATGGTCCAGGATTACTCATAATTCATGGTCACCTAAAAAAGCCCCTAAAGTTGCAATTTAGACATGTATTTCCTGATTTGGAATGTGTTGGACAGCAGCTGGTCTAATCTGAGGCAGAGCTTGAGCCTGCAGCAAATATTGCTCCTTTTTCGCCTTTTCCCAGCTCTGAGTTTCTTCCTAAAGAACAGGAAAACGGCCTTTCCCTGATGGTTGTAGCATTAAGGACACCTCTAAATTTTGTAAGCCAGTAGTCTCAGTATGGCCAGAGGGTTTCAGAATATGGACCTCAAGTCTGGTAAGCATCTTTTGGTGGCTTTTTGGGTCAGAAGTAAAGATGAAGTGTGGAGAAGTGATTGTGTCTACCCACAGGGATATTACTGTGCCACTTCTGCATGACTGGTAGGAACTGACCTGCTATGAATGAGGCCAGCAGCCTTGGCCTTGAACTTCTAAAAGGCATTATTTTTCCTCAAGAAACTTACTCTTGAATTAGTAATGAATTCTTTATCATTACCCATTAATACTTCTAAAACCAAAGTGTTTAGCTTAATGAGTTTATTACAATAGATCCTAAAAAGCGTAATTCTGCCTAATTTTGAGGAATACCAATTCCCAGAGAGGGAACAATTCAGGCTGAGTTATGTAATGTAAAGTGCACCTGTTTGCCCAAGCACTCTCATAGCATAGAAGAGGAGCAATGAAAAGAAATGTGGTCCCACCCCTTTATTCGCAGGTCTGAATGGTTTCCTGGAGGGTGTGTAGCAACACGGATAATTTACTGCTGGTAGCAACAGGAGGTTTTCTGGAGGAACAAGTGTCAGAGAAACCAGATTACAAGAATGTTTCTGAGTCACAGAGTCTCCTGGGATGCTCCTGTGTTTGTCAGAGGTGACCTTTGAGTCAAACTAACAACCAGGTAAATGGTTTGGAGAATTTTCCTGTTTAGGGTGAAGTTGAGGACATATGATTGTTTGGTTGGCTTTGCAGTGCTGTACTGAGCAGTAGAAGGGAGACTTGGAGCTGACCCTCTGCATTACCAGCTGATGGCATGTCCAGCTTTTTGTGTACCCAGAAGAAGACCACATGCAGCCGGTGCTCAGAGTGACCTGCAGGGAATGTTGCTGTCTGGTGCCTAGTGTCTAGCATTCTCCTTAGCTTCCCGATGTCATTCCTTAATTTTTAGTGCCAAGTGGGAAAGCAAACCTTCAGACTTGTTTTGCAATGGCCCTGGGGTTTCTCTTGACATCTCCTGCTGTGAGGAAAGGCAAACCATGACTATGCACTTGCTGTGTCTGAAGAAAAAGTTCTGTCATTATTCTCCAAGATACTAAAATGTGATTCTTTGTGGGCATTCTGACATGGAGATCTATGTAGCTGGGCAGTGACAGCAGAGCCTTCGTGTTCAGTACTCATCATTTTTAGTGAGTCCCTCTGAACTGCATGACTAAGTTGTTCAACCACACCTGAATCTGGGTTCTTGGGGGATAAAACCTCTTCTGTATCTTCTTCCTGAGTTACAAAAGCACAGGTGATTTTAGCATTAGACATCAAATATCACTGGTTTCTGAGTTAGGGAGTTAATATGTTCCTAGAATCACTTGTTAAACCAGCAATACACATGGTATAGCTTATATTACACATGCCTGTTTACAGCCTAAAGGAATGGTGTCACCTCCTTTACACTGTTCTCTTTCTGCTAGACTTTTGTGTGTTTATCACAGATTTTGGGGACTTCAGACTCCAGAACTACTCCAGTTACTTTCAGGTTACCTACAAGCTTGTGCAGGCTTGCATGCATATGTACCATTAATTCCTCACACTTCAGACCAGCCTGATGGATGACAGAATTGAAAACAGATAAGCGAGACCTTTTCTGCATTGAATCATGGAACCCTAGAATGGTTTGGGTTGAAAGGAACCTTAAAGATTGTCTAGTTCAAACCCCCTTACTGTGAGCAGGGCCTCTTTCCACTAGACCAGGTTGCTCAGTGCTCCATCCAGCCCAGCCTTGAACGCTTCCAGGGATGGGGCACTCACAACCTCTCTGGGCAGCTTGTTCCAGTGCCTCACCCCCTTCACAGTACAGAACTTCTTCCTGATATCTAACCTACACCAACTCCCTTTCCATTTAAACTCATTCTCCCTTGTCCTGTCACTACATGTCCTTCCAAAAAGTCTCTCTCCATCTTTCTTTTAGACTCCCTTCAGGTCCTGGAAGGCCACAGTAAGGTCACCCCAAAGCCTTTTCTTTTTTTTCCAGGCTGAACAAAGCCACATCTTTCAGCCTTCCTCTTAGGAGGGGTGCTCTATCCCTCCAATCATCTCGGTGGCCTCCTCTGGACTGGCTCCAACAGGTCCATGGCCTTCCTGGACTGGGGACCACAGAGCTGGATGCAGCACTGCAGGTGAGGTCTCAGCAGGGTGGAGCAGAGGGGCAGAGTCGCAGGGCTTTGGATGCAGCCCAGGACACGTTTGGCTTTCTGGGCTGTGAGTGTACATTGCCACCTCACGTCCAGCCTCCCATCCAGCAGCACCCCCAAGTCCTTCTTGGCAGGGCTGCTCTTGATCTGCTCATCCCCCACCTGGGCTGAACCCAGAGGATGCCCTGACTCAAGTGCAGCACCTTGCACTTGGTCTTGTTAAACCTCACGAGGTTCCCATGGGCCACATCTCAAGCCTGGTCCCTCTGGATGGCATCATGTCCTTTGGGTGTGTCAACTGCACCACGCAGCTTGGTGCCATCTGCAAATGTGCTGAGGGTGCACTTGATACCTTTGTCAATGTCATTAATGAAGATACTAAATAGCACTGATTAAATATGGATCCCTGAGGGACATTCCTTGTCACTGACGTCCATCAGGATTCTGAACCATTGACCAACACCCTCTGGATGTGACCATATAACCAATTCCTTATCCACCTAACAGTCGACCCATTGAATCCATCTCTCCAGTTTAAAGAGAATGTTATTGTAGGGGACTGTGTCAAAGGCTTTACAGATCAGATAAATGCCTATCAGACAATAAAATTGCACAGCCAAAATAAGGAGAGTATAACAAGTTCTAAGTTTGAAGTTAGCCCTACTTTGCATGCAAGATTTAACCAAATGGCCTCCAGAGATCCCTTCCACCTCAAATTATGATTCTAACAAAAGAAGGATTTTTTTCAAGAGATACTGAAAATCTTTCCTTCCAGCTCTGAAGTCATTAGGGAAATTACTGGGACTCCCTGTGCAAGTCAGAGATTAATGAAGGTCATGTTCTTTCCATCTGTGGACTTTGCAAATCACATCAGTACTTCATATACCAATGAGCTTGCTATTTCTGGAATTGGTGAAATTATATTTACCTCTGCATGTTTTACCCCTAAATTACACATAGAAATCCCCACCCTAAAATGCATGTAGAAATGAAATAAAAATTCACAACTGGCTGGATGCCCCCTGCAGACCTGTGCTGACTTTGTGGTCACTGATGACTAAACAGAAGTTACCCTTTTTTAGCCCAGTGATGTGAAGGCAGGATTGAGCCCTATCCCTGTTTGCTCTCCCTATAGTAAATGAATAAGGATGGGTTATTGTATGTACAGCAGGTGCCAGGCACATTCTCTGGCACTTTTATTTCCTCTTCTTAGGGAATTCACAGACAAAGTAGATGGTGACTTGGCACTCGGAGTCATTCCACTCTCCTGTGCTGAGCATTTCCACACAGTCCTCATGACCAGCCGGGTCATGAGGCTCCCCTTGCTTCCAGTTGCTGTAGTTCTGCAGTGGGCTGTTGTCTGCATACACAAACTGTCCTTCTCTTTCCATGTCATTCAACCCAATGAAGGCTCGGAACAGGCCGCTGTTGGAGATGTAGTCAGCAATCAGGACATTGGTTGCCTCGTCTTTAGGCATGGCCAGTGATCCTCCTCTGTCCCTGCAGTGGATCAAGGCTTCTCTGTAATTCTTCTCTTCTTTCACAATGTAATAGAATTTCTCATCTGTCTCCCTGATACCTGCTATAACTTTAAAGGAGAAGAAAAACAGCTTAATGACATGTCAACAGATGCTGAAGATTATTCTATTCTAATATGACAATTAGATGATTTTTACTTTAGTCTTAATAAAAGGGAAGGAGGAAAAGTATTCCCACCACTGTATTTATGATGAATGATGAGGACATGATCAGAGAATTATGTGACTGATGGGACTGTCAAGCACCTTGCACACATTAGGACAAGAACTATTCGGTCCTGATTGGTGTGTCTCCTGTGACACTTTAATTTTATTTCCTGGATATCTAGTACTTATCAACTTATATGGTAAAATGATCAAATAGCAAGGTCTATCTCCAGATCACCCCCATTACTTTGTATATTTTGAATATAGGTTGTGAAAGAGTGCCCAGGAATAGAAACATAGGGGTATAGATAGCTTTTCAGGCCCTTTCCATGCAGAGGAAAATTAATGTGACAGCTAAGATAAGACATTTTAAATACAGCCTGATATTCAGGACTGCTGTCACTGTGTGACATTGACTATGAAGAAAATTGTGGTTGCTCAGCAGCTTTAAAAGGCAGACCTCTCAACCATTGTATAGCCTAGTGCATTAAGCAGTGCCAAGCAGCATGCCTGGGTTGCTGGAAGTTAATTTTCTCTGCTGATGGATTGCTGGAATGGTCCTGAGTAGAGTTTGGCCGGGGACAATTAACACTCTCCCAGACAATTCAGGACTTAGCCCAGGCACAGCTTAGAATTTAGTAGAGGGGCACTCTTTGAAAATAGATAATTCAGCTTTGTAGTATTTTTAATATAGATGGGTGTTTTTCTGTGCTAGATGCCCACAGTGACAAAGAACAGTCTCAAATGCATTTAATTTACTGATACAGCCCTAGTCCTGGAAGCAGTGGTAGGGCGGGCTGTCTCAAAATCACTTTTATACCAGGAAACTCTCTTCCTTCCTTTCAGTGGGGTGGTGTGCCCTGTCCATCTGACAGTGCTGCCTGCAAACATGTCTTCTTATAACCCATGTCCTTGAGTGTTGGTCGCTTGTTACAAGAAAATGGTGCGTGCACTGAGGGAGCACTAAGAGCACTGTGTCTGCAGCCTTCCTGGGCAGCAGAAAGATCAAGAGGTGCTTATTGCTCTTACTGCCTCTCTGGAGCAGATTGGCACAAACTTTTGCCTTATATTGCCTGACTGGCCACTGAACCTGAGCAGAATGACAGTGCAGAGGGGGTTAGCAAATAATTCCTTGTGCTTTTCATTATGCATTATCTTGTGCTGTTGATAATTTCTGTATTGTTTTTGCTTTTAGTGATCTGGTCCGTTTATTCTTACAGCTGGAAGACTGTCTCTCCTCTGTAGGTTTTCAGAGTGCCTGGAAGAGAGGACCCTCTCTCTGGGTCATCTGTGGACAGTGCCATAGAGCAACAATGGTAGAAGAATAGCAATGATATCTGTTATTGGTGTCAAATAAATCATATCAAATACATAAAGATCCTTACCATTCTTTACAAACTTGATGGATGTGTTAAGACGAGCCACATTGATATTCAGTTGTCCAACAAATCTGCGGTATCTTCCACAGTCACAAACTGTGCCTGATGCAATACAAAGGATAGAGGATTTATCTGTTTAGAAGCATTTGTGTGTGTGTGCATGGAGAGTCACCTGTAGCCCACTTCCAAAGCTTCTGAAGATCTGGGCTCCACTTATGGAGAGCCAGTCTCACCTTACCCCACTGGCTATTCTTCTGTTGATCAAAGTGTTTAATGTTTTGCTCTGTACACTGCATACTCCCTTGCTAACTGGTTTAAGCAGATTAATACCAACCCAAATAATCAATAGCATTCAAGCACTGAAGTCTCAGGTTTTTTGGTTTCTGGGGTTTGTTTTTTGGTTTTTTGGTTTTTTGCTTGTTTTTGGGTTTTTTTGGTTTGTTTTTTCCCGCTTGTTTGTTTGTTTGTTTGTTTGTTTGTTTGTTTTTTGTAAACTGGAATTCGGCTTTGTAGAGGTTTTGTTTGTTCTTCTGTTCTTCTCAGAAAGAAAACAAGTTGCTGAATAGCTCCCATTAAGAACCAAATGGTCATTTTGTATGAAATCTTTTAAAAATAAACCTAAGTTCAAGGTGGGTAACCATTCAAGGTTATTAGGACTGAGAAGAACTTTCTAGTTCATCAAATTCTCTTCCTGTAAGCAAATACATTGCATGAATTTGACAACAGATTATGTCCTATCTTAAACCACTTACTTTTTTTCATCCCCATGCTCTTATTAGGAAACTGTTAAAGGGCTTAATTATTTTGATATTAAGAAACTTCCTTCTAGTATCCAGTATAAATGCATACTGCTGGCCTTTGTGTTAGTTGTTATGGTATCAAACATTGCCCACGAATTTTGGTGACTTCATGTTTTGTGTATGCTGATGTATTCATAGGAATCAGTCATGTCCCTACACTATCCTTCATTTTCAGTCTCTTCCTTATATTTCATCTATTCTCACGTCTTCCCATGGGCATCAAAATTTCATGAAACTCCAGAGAAACCAACCCTGAAATCAAAGATCCAGCAGACTTGACCATTTGGCACAGAAGGCTGCATAGCATACCTGCTTTTCCTTTTTTTCCTGAAACCCCTGGTAAGCCTTTGGCTCCTTTGTCACCTGAATAAAGAGGAAAATATATTCTCAGATCTCAGACATTGCAGATGTCAGGGAAGTGTATTTAAAAACCTGTTTAATAATACATTAACAGTGTGCTTTTGATAGGAAGCCCTCATGGACTGTACTGGAAGATGTGCCAAGTCAAACAAACCAGGATTAATTCTGGTGTATGGAAATGAGAACCCTTTAATAACTAACTTACAGATAACACAGGCATCTTGTGTGCTGCTGGTTCCTGGTACCACTTACTTTAAATATAAACTGAAAAATGATCCTGAGAGTCTGAAAGCACCCAAGAAATCTGGAAAAGGTGAGATCTGGATTCTCTCATGGGCTGCAGGACAGAGCCCTTCCCCAGCTTCAGTAGCTCTGTGGTGGATGGGGCACCAGATGTGCTCTAAGCCACTGAATTTGTGTGTGTGGGCAGCAGTTGGCACCTGCACGGAGGGAGGTCATTAAGGAGCAGTATTTAATTTCAGTTGATGGAAATGTGATTAATTTTCATCCAGCTGCTTTCTTCTTTTGTAAATTATAAAAATTATAGAAGTACTTCTCCAAATGCTCTGCTAATATAAAACTGGAGGTGACTAGCTCTTTTAAAAAATCTCATCTGTAATTTGGGTCAGGAACAGCTGGACTTTATCTGAAATTCATTTCAGCTCTTCTTTTATGAATTAAACCTTCAGAGGTCAAAAAATACTAATACTTGCTCTGCCTTATTGATGGTCATGTTTTGATGTACTTTTTACTTTATATGGTTGTAGTTTTCTAAAGAATTTTAATGTTGGCTGTCACTTTAATTAGCAGTGCTTGACATTGGACACTTGCAAGCTGGAATTTCAGGGTTGCTTCATTAAGAGGCGTGATGTTTAATCACAGATTTAAACAGTGACTTAGTGACCTTTGCTTCTGCAAATAAAGAAAATGAGAAAAAACTGTAAGGGGACAATAAATTGTGCATTCAGATTAAAAGAGAGCTTGATTTAAAGTCTCAGAACATTGGTTTACTTTTAGATAAAGAAAAGCAACTAGTGAGATTCTTAATTTTTGTCTCTTTTGGGGATTGAAGACATCTTACAAGATAACTCTCTGAGTTTTCACTTGTCTAGGTACTTCTGAAAATTAATCCCTCAGGTTAAATTCTTTTCTTCTTGCCTGATACAGAGGCATGAAAGGTTTATTAAAAACACGGGTTTGAGAAGGTCCCCAGAGAGACTGTTCCACCCACTCACCAGCATGCCCAGGTCGATGTGCTGGTTAGAGACCACAGAGTTCCCCTGGAATCGTGGCATCCCTGCTCACCTTTCAAGGCAGGTCTCCTTGTGGCAGAAGTAATATTCCTTCCTAAGTAGCTCTTTAGGAATATCAGAAAGGAATGCCTGAGCTTCTTCTCCAGATAAATAGTGCACAATTTCATCAAATTATTGTCCAGGCAGATTTGGAGTCTACCTTGATTTGCAAGTACTCGCCATTCCTGCATATGTGAGTGCCTTCTTTAAACCCCTAAATTCCTTCCTTACTGGGATGTCCTGTGCATTGCTTGTTCATGTGACCCACAGCAGTGCAGGTGACAAGGTGTGGCATCCTCAGCAGCAGCAGGACATTGGCTTATGCCTTCAGCATCCAAATCAGAGGCAAAAATTTGTCTTTTAGAATGTTCAGAGGATTTACTTCACAGGGGCATTTCTCCCTTCCTCTTTTACCACAGAATCATAGAATAGTTTGGCGTGGAAGGGACCTTTAAAGGTTATCCAGTCCAACACCCCTGCAATGAGCAGAAACAGCTTCAACTAGATCCATCAAAGAGGATTGATGTCTTAACTCATAAAATAAACTATTTTAGCCAAATAAGTTGGGTATATTGCATGTGGAAAATAAAACTAGGATATCTCAGTTAGCTCTCATCACTGATCTTTATGTATAATTTTATTTGGAGAGCACTGGTCATACCATTATCTAATATCACTCCATATCTGGAACTCTCACAAAGCACATATTTATCTTGAGGGGAAAAAAACCCAAGAAAATTCCCAGACCAGAGCTTACCCTTTCCACCAATTGGACCAATTTTACCAACCATTCCTTGGTCACCAACATCACCCACTGGTCCTTTGTTTCCTAAGAGACGAAATGAAGAGGAAATGAGTATGGGTGGTTGCTGTAATTTCTTTTCTGAGGCACTGTTTAGGTCTCTGATGCTGCTGCTTTTCCCAAGTGTGACCAGTCTGATGTGTGGCAAAGTAAAGTGGGCACAGCCCTGAGGATGTTTGGATGAGTACAGCGGAGATCCCTGCTACTGTAGGGTACAGCAGTAGGACATTGCAAGGAACCTTAATAGGACTGTTGATGGAAATGCCCAGAAACATCATATTTCCTTACAGAAATTAGAAAGTAAAATTGCTAGTGATTTACTTCACAGTCAAACCAGGCTTTCAATTTTTATTTTTGTCCACCCCAGGCACAATGCTTTCCTTCTTTGTTGGAGGTAAAATCCTTATGGCTTTGCTGGGAGTCCTGTTTTAAAGCAGGACTGCAAGTAGGGAGCTACTGATTTTGCTCTTTGTGTCTTCCCAGTCTTCTGAGCACCAAAATAACAGGTGTCCTTTTTAATTGATTAGTAAATAGTTTAAGTTCTAAAATAGATGTCTAATGATGACAGGCCAATCTAGGGAATCTTAGTTTGCAAAATGCATTTAACTTCAATAAGATGCTTTGTAAATGGTGGATTCTGTAAATTCCTTGTACCTTACCTGATGTTCATTTTAAGGTAAGAAGCTAAATCATAAGTTTGCATTTAAAAATGGAAAATGTTTTTTATTATAACAATAATAGCAGAGTGATTTTAAAGTTTCTATAAAAGTAAAAACTTTCCTGATTAGTCTTAAACTACAGTCAAGGAAGAGACATTGGATAAGCATTATCATTAAATTCTAAAGATTAATTTATCTTTTGAATGATAGTATGCAAACAAGACTGACACTGTCACATCTGGTGCTTCAAATGATCTGCCCAGGTCACACTGTGGATATGGGATATGTTTAATTGAGCCATGTCCTGAAACATCTCTGGCTCCTTGTTCTCAGCCTGGGTGCTGTTTGATCAAAGGAACTTTTTTTCTTTGTATGACTTCACTTTTCTGCAGAATACAGACAACTGAAACCAAATTTTATTGAGCCTCCTGATGTATTACTAGGCAATAACTCTCAAAATTCAGTTTCAACTAAAGGCTAATTTCAGTAAGAGTAATCTTTCTGATTATATATATGATCTGGGTCTTCTGAATCACACTCAGCCATATATATTTGTCTTAAGTATCAGCAGGAATTGCAACAAGCTCTCTAAGTATTGTTATGTTCACCAATTAATGTTTGACAGGATTGTGAAATCCACTGGTGCAACAGGAATGGAAAGCATTAAACATCACCGATCATATGCATCAGTACAGATGTGTATAACAATATTAATATACCAGTAATGGCCAACAAACCATCATAAATACCTTTTGGTCCTTTTGGTCCAACCTTTCCTTGTTTGCCTACTTCTCCTCTGTCTCCCTTTTCACCTTCATCCCCTTCCAAAAAACAGAAAATAAAACATCATGGTACATTTCTCTCAGTGCAGTAAGTACAACTATACACACTCAGAAAGTAAAGTTCACAGGGTTTTTTTTCTACTGATTTCTTTTTATTTCACATTGAAGGCACAGTAGCCATGGGATAAATTTCCAGAGAAGAGATGAGGAATCTGACCATCATTAGGAAAAGCTAAAAACTTTCCCTTTCAGAGAGGCTGTTACAACATGAGAATTATACAATACCAATTTCTACTCCTACACTTCAAGCACGGTAAGCTATAAAGCAGATAAATAAACCGATCTTTCAGTACTGGGAAACTTGTGCACACAGGGGCAAACTGCCAAGGGGAGGCAACAGGTGTTTTTTAATTGTTCCTAGCGATTTCATTCCTAGCGACTCTGTGTTCAGGGTATGCAGATGTGTTCGGAATGAGAGGAATGTAAATATGTTGAAATAGATCTTGACATAGACCTTGGCACTTAATATGACACAATTCTTGCCTTCAGTTTTTGACAGATGGCATTTGTATGTTGATGCAAGAAACTTGTTTTGCAATTACTCCAATGCTTTATTTTGAAAAGGTCATACACAGTGTAAGAGGCAAAAGCAACGCATTTGTTATAGTAGTGCATAGATTTCTCTAAATGAGATCAAGACCCTATTACACAGGTTTTTGGATAGTTCTGTATAAGCACTTTTAGTGTTGTAAGAGACAGTCTCTCACTGTGCAGCTTACAGTCTAAAGGTGCAAGGCAGCAATTAGAAAGAAATGTTATCTCCTTCTGTAAGTGGCACACAATGTTGCTTTGCATTATGCAGGAAATTGGAGGCACAACTAAAATTGATTTTCTCATCTTCTTAGTTTGGAGCCAAATCCCAAGAAGATTTTTTTTTTTTTTTTGCCTGGCAGAGGTGAGGAGGGGACACAACTTGCCTGCACCGAACAGCAATCAGTGAACACAGGCAGCATTCCAAAGCCCCTCCCGTTGCTCCCTGCCCTTGCTGGCAGTGAGCCTTGCTGTGCCGTGGGAAGCAGTGCCACGGTCTCTTGGCTCAGCCAGGATTTCCTGTGGTAGTGGCAGCCAGTTGTGTCTGTGCCTGCTGCCCAGAAGGGGAGAAGAGACTGTGGTTCAGCATACAGAGAGCTAAGGGAGGGAAGTTTGGATATCAGCTGGAGAGGTGAGGACAGAACAGCAGTGTATGACAAGACCAATGACCTGTGTCACCAGGGATGATGCCTCCAGCCCCAGCAGAGGGTGTTCCAGGAACTGGGGGCACTGAGGGTGACTATGACCCAGGCAGCCACGTCCAGCCTCTCACAGCAATGGTTTAAGGGCTCACCTGAGCCAAGTACTGCATCCCCTCTGCTCATGAACAGCCACTAGTGATTCTTCCCTCCACCAGTTAGCCTTGTGCCTTTTAAATCCATTTATATTTTTGGCCCTTGTAATAAATATCCTGTGGCAAAGAGCTCAATGTTTTTTTTAATGTGCTGGGCAGAAAGTACCTTCCTGTGGTTGCTTTAAAACTTATCATACACTGGTCTCTTTTTTTTCAGAAAAATACTGCCCACTCATTCCTGATTTACCTTCTACTTCTGTAGTTAGAGGTAGCATGTCATGGGCTGTTCTGTGGAGTGATAGCAGATGAGAAGTGCTGCATATAAATTGCAGCATATAAAATATAGTTTAGCTGTTTGGCACCTTTCCATTCCAGTTACATGGACTGAGCTGGATCTATCCCTTTATGCTGAAAAATCCCTTCCATGTTGGGACTCTCTTGTGAAGGAGAGACTTACTGTGTTGGTCAGGATGCCCTGCAGGGGGGAAGGTGAGTGGTCCAAGCTGAGGAGAATAAAGGGCTGAACTTCAGTTCATATTAAAGGGAGCAAGCAGCTGCTAAAGGGATGGACAAGGAGGAAATGATGTGGTGTGTGCTGGCTCACTCAGGCACTTTGTTTTTAACAACAGCTTCCACAGGCAAAGTAGGAAGAGAAAAGACTATAAGCAGTAAGTAATAGAAATTTTAAACATCTCTATTTTCACTGGGTCCTAAAAATACTGTTAAAGTTAGTGTATATTTCCAAAAGACAAATTCCTTAAATATTCAGCTGAAACTGTGGGTCTGAACCTGGAGCTGATGAGAGGATGTCTGCTTGTACTGGGTTCCAGCCCTGCCAAGAAGGACTTGGGGGTGCTGATGAGTGAGAGGCTGGACATGACCCAGCAATGTGCACTCACAGCCCATAAAGTCCACCCTGTCCTGGACTGTATCAAAAGCAGTGGGGGCAGCAGGGCTAGGGAGGGGATTCTGCCCCTCTGCTCTGCTCTGGTGAGACCCCACCTGTAGTGCTGCATCCAGCTCGGGGGTTCTCGACACAGGAAGGACATGGACCTGTTGGAGCAAGCCCTGAGTAGTCCACCAAGTTGATCAGAGGGATGGAATACCTCTCCTATGAGGAGAGGCTGAAAGATTTGGGTTTGTTCAGCCTGGATAAAAAAGGCTTTGGGGTGACCTAATTGTGGCCTTCCAGTACCGCAGGGGAGCCTATGAGAAGGATAGGGAGTGACTTTTTTCAAGGACATGTAGTGACAGGACAAGGGGGAATGAGTATAAACTGAAGGAGAGTAGATTCAGATTAGGTATGAGAAAGAAATTCTGTCCTGTGAGGGTGGTGAGCCCAGAGAAGTTGTGGATGCCTCATCCGTAGAAATGTTCAAGGCCAGGCTGAATGGGGCTCTGAGCAGCCTGGTCTAGTGGAAGGTGTCCCTGTTCATGGCAGGGGGCTGATGATCTTTAAGGTTCCTTCCAACCCAAACCATTCTATGATTCCAAGATTTTACTGACCATCAAACAGCAAACCTAAAGTACGTGTGGTTTAATTTTGCTGTTGACTTCCGCGCTAACAAGAGGAAATTGTTCTTTTCAAACCCATGCGTGAAGCCCCTGAGAAAAGAGCAAAAGTCACTTCTCAGTAGTTCAGAAACTCAGAAAAGACTCTCAGAGGCTGATAAAGGGCTTGTGAAATGAAATTCTGGGAGCAGGTTAAGAGGTGATCTTGTCATGGTCTGCAAACCCACACAAGGGGAAAAATGTGTGATAATAGAAAGGAAGCAGGGCATGACTCAAAGACTGGAAAACCTGGATGAATCTTGACTAGAAACACAACATGAGGATATTTCACAAATGGACCGTGTACTCTGACAAGGAAGGGAGATGCGGGAGGCTTTACATGTCCAGCCTTTCCCTGTGCAATGAATTTCCTTGTGTAAGACATGCTGTAATTCTGGGTCTGGTATAGAAGCTGCCGAGGGAGGTTCCTTGGCCTGTGGAAAACAAACCAGATTCCTGCTGACCTTCCAAACCAGGTCTTGTCATCCTGGCAGTTCTCCTCACCTCTCAGACCAGCCAGTTACATTCTCTGCAGGCTGCTCTGTAGAGTTAAAGGCTCTGGAGGGACTGTTTGCTGCAGAAGGAAGACCTCGGTGCAAGATGCTCTTTCTTTCTCTCTCTCTTTCTCTCTCTCTTTCTCTCTCTCTTTCTCCCTCTTTTTCTTTCTTTCTTTCTTTCTTTCTTTCTTTCTTTCTTTCTTTCTTTCTTTCTTTCTTTCTTTCTTTCTTTCTTTCTTTCTTTCTTTCTTTCTTTCTTTCTTTCTTTCTTTCTTTCTTTCTTTCTTTCTTTCTTTCTTTCTTTCTTTCTTTCTTTCTTTCTTTCTTTCTTTCTTTCTCTCTCTCTCTCTCTCTCTCTCTTTCTTTCTTCCCTTCCTTCTCTTTCTCTCTCTTTCTCATTTCTGAAACAGTTAATCTTTAAAATAGAGCCAGGGAAAGAAAGTCAATATACAAGTGGAGAAGTTGTGATTACTTTCCAAAGATATTTTATTCCTGTCTCAGTTTCAACATTTTGAGCCAGTGAAAGATCCAGTGACTTTTTCTGAGGGACTTTGGAACAAGCTTTTCACACCTAGGGCTGCTGGAGATGAAGCTACATTGTCCTGTATCGACCATCAGCCTGAGATCTGACAGGTGAAAGGAGTGAAAGGTGTAGGAAAGTTTGTTCTGGAGATTTCCAGAGACCAGGGAGTGCCTCTACTTTTATTAACACCTTGTGTGATCCAAATTTTCCTTAAGCCCTCTAAAAGCCTAAGGGAGAGGAAAGTAAGTTCTATCACCTGTTTCACCTTGTTGTAAAGCAGCCTGCCACACTCTGTCTTACTTTTCATATCCAGGAAAATGGGAAGAACAATAATTTGTCTCTGTGTAAGACAGGGTAATCCTGCTTTTCTCCCCATGTCATCTGAGAATAGATAGGTCATTACAAAACAAGGGTAGAAACAATATTAGTAAGTCACAGCATTTTAATGTTAATTTAAGACTAGATTAAGCCCAGTGCTTGCTGATACGGTGTATGCTGTGTCCTCTTTTAGCTGCTGTGTGCTGTGGTCTCAAATTTTGGAACGAAATGTCAACTCTTGGGTTCTGCTCCCCTCTTGTGGACTCGCTATGATTTGCAACCAGGTAGGAGAGAGAGTGAGAGGTTGGCTGACTGCTTTGGGCAGGGGTTGAGTTGACTTCGTTTCTAGTTTACGATAAGTATCCTTCCCTTTCCTCTGGGACTTCATGTGGACCAGCCATCCCACTGCATTAGCCACCTTTTTTTTTTTATTATTCTTCAGAAAAAAAATCTATCCTGCTAGTACTCTGGACTGGGTTTTTGAATTTTGTAGTACTATGCTTTGTGCAACATGAATTTTCTGATCCCTGGCCTCTTATGCTTGTTATCTATTCCTAGAGGTTAACTTCTTCCTTTGTGCTGCTTTGCACTTGGGGCAGTGTCAGGTTAAATTTAAACCTAATTAGCAGATTGTCACCTTAAAACTGTGTTTGCTAAGATGTCAGATAATGTACTGCACTGGCATTTGAAGCATGTGTGAAGAAACACTTGGAGTCATTAAATTAAGTAGACCATTTCTCAGCCTTGTTAGTATTTCCTCAAGTTGATGTGTTTCTTCTGTGTCACAGATATAAAATATCAGATTGCTGAAAGGAACACCTGAAGCAGTAAATTACTAGAGTTTTCCAGCTTGGGACTGTGCGAGGGAGAAGCCATAAGTAAGTGACTTTTGTAGCCATTAGGAAATTTTAATTGTAATTGAGAGGGAACCACAGACCTTCTATAAACAAGATCAGGAAAATGCTGAAGGTCTAATCGCCAGCAGGATTCTTATGCAGTTGAAAGGGGTTCTGTCTTTTTTGTAGTTTCACTAAATAACACAGTGTTGAGAGGTTACCTTTGGTACGAATTTAATTAGTAAGAATGTACTGACCTTCAAGTGACTTAGATTTCCCTGCTAAATCTTTTGTAGGCAATTTATCTTGTTTGTGTTCATGAATTGTGGACGTTTTCAGGTTCATAGATATTGTTCACATATATTTAGTGACTCTCTAAGTCTTGTAATCAAGGGCTGACCATGGTTCTTGGAGAATGAGGGTGTAATCCTGGGGGCTACGGAGCCCACATTTCTCTAGGGACAGCCCTGCATCAGGGTGAGAGCATGTGTGCAGCTGCCTGAAGGCTAAAGCTGGGAGGAGACTCCGAGCTGGGCTTATGCATGAATACCTCTCAGCACACTTGGAGCTATGCTAAGAGACTCCCTGGGACCACTTTGTCAGGTATGCTGGCGAGCCATGGCCTCAGGTCAGCTCCAGTTCCTGTCTCCTGAGCAAAGATACTACAGAAATGTTAACGCTCTCTCATCCTCTCTTTTGCAGGTATATCTTCCTCCAGAATCCAGGGCATGCCTACCCTTTCAAATGACAGAAACATCACTTTTGCCGGGCTACAGCACAGCTCTCTTCCTACATCAGATACTCTGCGCTGAAAAAATCCCACTGCCAGTCAAAAAGTCCTTGAAGAGCCCTGGGCCTAATGACTAATTTTCTGTGAGGGGGGAAGGATGTTTAATCTTGATGAGAATACCACATGGGTGGTATTTTCAAGCAAGGCAAGCAGCTTTGCACTGCTTGCCTTGGATGTATTTATCATTGCTAAGCATAGCCAACGTCCCACCACAAAGGCTTGGTATGGAATTTGTTACATATGTGACACGGTTCTGCTGAGCACCATGTTTCATGCTCTTAGACCCACCTGAGGTGACAGAGGGATCCTCCCCACCTCCAGAGACTGAGTGTGAAGAGTACAGGTGATTTTTGCCTCTCCTGGGCATTAAACTAAAAGGATAAGAAGATGAGCAAAATTCTGAAGCCTTGAGAACCCTCCAGGAACAACTGAATGCCTTGCCCTCCTGGAAGGACTTAACAGATAGCCACAGGATTAGCTCTGCAGCCTGGGACACGGCATGGCCCTGAGCAGGGAGAACTTTGCAGCATCTTTGCATGGCACAGTATCTACAGAGAGGGCTGTCACCAGAGGGAGTCGCAGACTTTAGGAAATAAGCAAACACAGCCCAGTTTGTATTTCCAATGTATGAGCACGTCACAGTTACATCAATGGAAAGACTGAAAATTTCCTCTAATTTCACTTTCAGTGTCTTTTAGATCCTTAGCAAATTTCCCGTAACAGTGTGCATTCTTGCTTTCCTGCTGTATGTGGCTAGTGAGGACAGGATTTCTTGATGTCAGCTGCCTGTCTGACATGATGCTGCTCCCTTCCCTGTCCTTCCTCCTCCCTTCAGTTCCCAGCACTGTCCTGCACACCTCCCTCCCCTCTGCCTGATGCTGAGCACTCTTTTGACCCTGTTTTGAAGAAATTCAGCTCCCTAAGCAGAAGAATATCAATAAGGCAAATACACATTTTTAGTGAGTAAGCTGAAGCAGCTCAGTGAAAAGTCTGGTTCGGTCAGAGCCTGGTGCTGACAATGCCAAGGTCATGGGTTTGATGCCCAGATGGGCCATTCATGTAAAATTTGGATTCAATGATCCTTGTGGGTCCCATTCCAACTCAGAATATTCTGTGATTCTGGGAAATAGTCGAGCCAGCACAAGGTGAAGGTGGGACCACATGGTCAGAATGGAAGAAGAAGATGTTTGGCCTCCCTTTTTGTCCGAAAACCTGAGAGTTGAATAGTATGTACAGCTGTAGTGTGAAATTGCATCCATGGTCACCCTCCCAGGTGTCCTGCAGGAACATGCAGGGCTCCCACATATTCCACCATTCTTACACAGGTTATCTTTCTTTACCCAGGTTCAAATTAGACAATACAAGCTCTTCCCTTGTGAAATAGAAAGAATCTTCAAGAAAAAATAGAATTCTCTGATTGCTTTTCTACTTTTAAATATCCATTGACTTCATTAGAAATACCCTTCTTTCCTATTGCATTGCATGAGGTGTACCCAAGTATTCAGCAGGCTCAGTGAACCTCTGCTGACTTGCATTATTTGAAAGCATGGGCCTTTGTGCATGAGTGGAACATACTTTATTTCTTTAGTAACAGAAATAATTTCAATCGTTTTTGATTCTCCTTTTCCTTGGTCTGTCTGATTTGGTTTTCCCAGCCCGATGCCCTAGCATTCTGACACAATCTCATAGACCCATGAATTTTGGTGCCTTCAGTGAGGAAACAGACCGCCATTGGTGAGAAATACAGACTCACTACCTTTTGAATTTATGTATTTAAGTCCCCATATACCTGCTTTATAGCTCAGGCTGATAATCTCCAGAAATTTACTGTATGCTAAAATGAGGTATTCTAAAACTATGAAAAATAGAATTATGTGTTGAAATTAAAGGACACTTCAGATAAAACATGAAGCACTAAGAGGGAAGTTTAGTTATAGATTTGAACAGCTATAGGATGTGGTAAGGCATTTTATATTTTTGGAAGGCAACGTGGATAACAGCATATCTGGTTTCTGAGAGATTTTGAGATTTTCCAGGAGTGGAACTGCGTAAGTGCAATTAAAGCTGAGAGCTGGACAGCTATGCTGGTGACCACAGTAAATGCTATTTTGAGGTACCAGCCAGTGTCACAGAGTTTATAAGCATCATTTGTCAGAAGTAATGATAAGGAAACATTTTACATCTAAACTGCTTGGGAAACTCCCTGTAATCTTCAGATTTTATCTCACTCCAGTTTCTCAACCTGGATCTGATTCAGGATTTTTGAAGTTCTTGTGTCTGGATTTCAAAGGAAATGAACCAGGACCTGGGACAAGATAGTATGTTCTAAAGCCAGTCTTCTGAAGTGCTGAGCTCCCATGAATCCATGTGAAATCAGTTTCTGGAGTGCCACCCCCTACTTCAGTCTTCTCCCCCTGCTCACATTTTTAATGGGAATTCAGGAGTCAAAGTTTTGGGTCCTCTTCTTATTTCTACCCTCATGTTGTTGCTTATTGATTTACTCAGAGCAGGTCAACTCCTGTTTCATCTATGTCAACAGCCCACTTATAACTTCCTTTGCAGATCAGACAAAACTGAGCTTGCAGTCTCCAGGGGAGGGCAGGCAGGAAGAAAGGACAGAGCTGGGGCACCCCGCAAAGGCAGAGCCCAGGGGAGCAGAGCCTGAACCCCCTGATGCTGCGAGGGAGTGACCCAACAAGGGGAGCCTCTGCTGTCCTGCGTTAGCTGCCGCCTCCCCACAGACCCAGATCCTTTCTCAGCAGCAGCAACAGCCAGCCTGCTTCCAGGCTGGGAAGGGTAGAGAGTAAGCAATAGGGCTGTGGCTACTCTTGCTAAGCCAAGCACCTGGCTGCTGTGGAAAATGAATTGTTTTATTTACGCTTGATCTCTTGGTTCTCTTTGGACCCAAGAAGCTGATGAAGTACAGAACTTGGTCTTTATTGCCCCAGTTACTCAGGTCTGGATCAGTGTTACCTGATGTAAGATTTCAGAGTTCCTGTGCCACAACAGGCCAGCTAGGACCAAGTTCTTCCTAACATCTCGGGTCAAAATGACTAGTTATGAACACTGAAAATCTGTACTAGTTATGAACACTGAAAAATTTTTTTTGGGGGGTGGTTCTTGGGTGGGTTCTCCTAGGATATTTCAGTAAGAACCCTAGAAAATGCCTCACACATTTCTATTTTTAACAGCCATATAAGCCAGCTGGCTGAGTACCTCAAATAATTTCTCAGGAAGGCAGTACAAGACAGTCATTGCAGTGGGCTATTTTCATTGAAAATAATCTCCTCTTTTTGAGAAGAGACCTGAGTGTTTCCTAGAAAAGGAAATAGAGAAGAGTGCCAGCTTTTGCCTTTCTCTTACTCTATTTCCCCCCTCCCCCCCCACGCCCCATTTTTCTGGAGTGCCCGTTTGGCAGGTTTCTTTCCCTAATTCTTTACGGACAGAGTTCAGGTTTCATTTGCTTGCCCCAGTGAGGGGGACCAGCACTGCCCGAGCCAGCCGAGGTCAGGCTGGACCTCCGCAGGGCTCATCACACCGAGCACTGGAGCTTGGACCGCTGCTGTCCTTGCAGCACAGCCTGCAAAGGCTGGCAGGACATCCACTGCATTCCTTCTGTTCATGGGAGACTGCAGTCTTCCAGATATTTTCCAGCTCTTACTCTTATCCAGGATGGCCTCTGGTTGTGCCTCATGTTTTCTGGGAGCTGGTGGGACTGTCACAAGCAGTGTGAAGACTTTTCTGACAATGAGCCTGGAATTACCCTGTTTTTTTTTCATCCCACTGCTGATGTCGTTCTTCTCTTGTGACATCTCAGGTATGAGCATAACAAAGAGATGTTTTTGAAGGGGAAGAATATGGCTTGCACAAAGTAACTTGGATGAGTTACATGTGGCCTGTGTAAGTGGCCTATCTTCACAACCCTTCTTGAACAGGTGATTTTCAGGGTGAGCATGTGGAAGGGTTGGGAGCTTTGTCCTGTAACAACTGTGAATGCCTGGAGGATTAAGTGGCACATACAGCCTGCAATAGTGCGGGCAATAAAGGGTTATAAATTCTGAACTCTCCAAACACCCCCACTTCTCCCTCAGCACTCCTTCCTCTCTGCTCTAATGTGTGATGGAAGCAGCAGTATCTCTGCTGCACAGGACTGGGGTCCATCTCTCTTGTAGCACACAGACTGAACCCAGACTATTGGACAATTTATGTCTTGCACTGGGATGGGTGAGGTGGGACAGTATAGGAAGTCTTACAGCTGTTGAACACTTTTTTAATTCCTTGCACTTCTGGTTGCTTTAGCCCATTAGACACTTCCTTGTTCTCATGGAAGGAGGAAGTTGCCACAACAGGAATCTAGCCTGTAGTGGTAGAAAAAGCTGCTCAATGCACTATGAGATCAGCACCCCTGTTTTGTGGGAGCACCACTGTATTTTACTATAGCTGAGATGCTGAGCAGATGGAGGTGAGGAGGTGAAACTTGTGCAGGGTGGGTCAAAACCCATTTTATGAGAACAATGGACAAAGGGACACAATGGATGTAGCACAGGGAATAAAAACTACAGCAGCAAAAGTCAGAGGTGTGTCCATTAAGGTTAGAGTTTAAACAGCAAAGTGCTGCCTGTAGCTGTCGTCATAAGCTTGGTATCATGTGCTCTGAGTCCATAGACATAAGATGGATAAAGGAAAACTGACAGCAGGACAGACTTTCTTCTGGCATATTAGGTAAGTCATCCTTGACTACAAGGGATGCCCGAGAAGTACCAGGGTAGTTCATACACTCATCCTGCTTGGTCTTTAATTGCCCAGATGACTGGCAATTGAAACAACCAGTGCCACTGAAGGCTGCTTGTAACTGTCCTGGATGAGCTCAGCTCTGGTAGGAACTGAAATTAATCTACACGATCACATCACATAGTCTCCAAAATGTATTTGATGACCTGCAGTGGATGTGAACCAGTAGTTTGGAGGTGATTCACTCAGTACTCCTACCAATCATGGATCTTGGGAATGGTGATCTAAAGTAGTAGTTTGAGCTGTGCCAATAAACTGCTGGTCTCATCTTGTGTCTTGATGTCAGCCAGCAAGAATAGGACACGTAATGACTAAATTCTGACTTTCTCAGTACCACACTTACAAAGAGCCATAATATCTAACCTTCAAATGCTCCCTATACAAGCTAGACCACAGAAGGCAACTGGAGTCCCAGCTACTCTGTTGTCACGAGACCCCCTCATTAGCCTTGTGACTTGTTAAACACAATTCTGTCAAACTTTGTTCTCCAGCCTGCCATTACTTAGATACTAACTAAACCAACACCCACTGGCTCCTTTGGGGTTCATTACATCTCTCTGCATTTATGCTGTGGCAGCAAAAGTTTAAGCTTGGATTGTAGTCATAAAGAAATTAATTTCCTGATTAAAAATGGTCCTTTACGCAACAGGCATTTGAATAATCCATCATAAAAATAAATGAGTCTCTAGCAGTGCTCTTGACTTGATAATCTTTTTTCTGCTTTAAATTTAAATCAGCTGCATTTTTTTTCTCTCAGTCTGTAGCCTATAGAAAAATACTAATGAATGAATGAATTACTAAAAAGAAAGCAATAGTTTGAAACTGCAATAACCATGGAGTGGAATATATATTTTAGATCTGTCACTGCAAGATAGATTTGTATGTCATGGACCTAATAAGATACCCTTCAGGCAATTCCACTGATGTTAGTTGTGTTACAGAAAAAGTAAGTTAATGCAGAAAATTTGGGTTCAGATATTTGCAAAGTATTTTGAAGATAAAAGACCTGTACATGCCAGAGTTGATCTAGTCTGTATAGAAATCTGTAGCAAAGGTCCTGTTTAATTCAACAAGAGCTACTGGATCAGATCTGGTGAATGTAGCAGAGATGTGTTTACAAGTAAACATTTGGAAATAATTTTAAGTATTGCATATCTCTCCCTATTTGTAGATGCAAAGCAGACCATTAACAGTTCACAATAGGCGCCTACTTTGGGACAAGCCCCTCAGTTTGTATCTGTTAGCTGTTTCCATTGTGTGAGGAACACACAAGGAATAAGAGAAGATTTATGTGGCTGGAGAAGGACACAAAAAGACAGCTCTAAATTAAATGAAAATATGTGACACGGTTCCTGGAACTAAACAAAAGCAAATTAAAATTTCCTTGCTTCTGCGTTTTCCCCCATTTCAGTTACAGTTTACTAGATGTTTGTACAGTCTGCAATATTTCACATCTTTCATGCCCAGCCCATGCCACAAGCCCTCCGTGTCTCTATTTTTAAAAAATCAGCCTTTATCAGTACTGGTCTCAGCATTAGCAACCTGATAATTCCTCACCTTTTGGTCCAGGTAAAATTGTGTGTGTTGAGCAGACATCTGTTGTAGGTCGATTATCAACATCAAAACCAAAAATCTGAACCTGCAAGATAAAAAACACTACAAGGGTCCCATATTTCCTTAGCTGTTGCTCTTTCTTGCTGCTCATCCTTGCAGTTTCTCAGGAAATGCCTTTCGTTGTTACAGTCTTAAGAAATGCAGCTGACTCAAAAATAAATGCTTCACTAACTGGAGCGTGGAAAGATTGGGAGCTACATGCAAGAGCAGCTAAATAAAGTGAATAAAGGAGCTTGATGATGCTGTAGTTATTTCTGTCCTGCACATTATCCGGGATATTTATTTAACACTGACAGCTGTTTATTCCAATTTATCTCTTATCTGTGAGACATTTAGCTGCTTTTTCCATGGAAAATTTCTCTAACATATGGGAATATCTCTCTTCTAATTCTTTTCCTTTTGGCACTGATTCTTAATGCCCAGCTTTTCACTTACTCAAGGGACAAAAGACTTTGGTATTGTATCCAAGTGCATACTAATTAGTTACAGGATAAATTTGGCTGGTTGTGTGCTGGAAGAGTAATCCAGACCGCGTATAACATGTAGAGACACTTTTCCATAAAAGCTTTCCTCCAAGGAGACTGTTAGTGACAACAGCCTAGCTGCCAGTCTGCTGTAGGTGGAAATCACTGGTGCTGTTTCACACCTTTTGGGTGCCAGGTACCCTCAGTCCCCAGAGTAGTAAATGAAAAGTTGATGTTACCCATGGGTGTTTTAGCCTGAAACCCACAAATGGTGGGTTTGTGCTCACAGATAGCTCCTCAATGCTAGCCCCAAGCCCAGATCATGCTGGTAGATGCAGTACAGAAAGGATACATTTCAGGACTGAAGACACAGAACAAGATAAGCTTGAATGACTGCAGCACCTTCTCCCATATCACTTTTTCTGTGCACTGGGAGAAGCCATATATTGGGACAGTAGTGTAGCATAGATCCCAACAGAACACTATCTTTGGGTTGTCCAGGAACCTACAGCTAGTTCAAATCTTGAGGTAGCCTTCAGGTTTTCAGTTGGGTGCTGGGAGCCTGAAACCAGAGTAGGAGGGCTCTTGCGTGGAGGGACAGGTTCCATGCATCCTTCCTTTTGGAAGGAGCTATGACAGAGACCTATCTGTATGCAATCCCTTCCTAGAAAAAAGCTCTAGCTTTCTCTTATGGAGAGCACAGTGACCAGGGATATGAGGATGTTCAAGATAGCCTGGCAGAAAAGAAAGGGGAGATGACTATTTGTAATATTTCCAGGAATTTTGTTAACTTCTGGTTTCTCACACAATGAGACAGCTACTCAAAAAGTGGAACTAGGCTTTTGAACTATGTAGTGTGTGAGAGTGTGTTTGCTTTCCATTCTAGGAAAAAATGTATTTCCTATGTCAATAGCTTTTGAGAGTCTTTCCTCATTACTTAAGAGAGTATTAGTTCCCTAGTCCTACATTCCAGCCTTCAGGCATACAGAATAAGTAGTAGCAGTACTGATGTAAAACTGCGTATCTTTTCTTAAAGGCTGAAGGAAGGCTCTGACTTCAGGCTTTCTTCTGTGATAAAATGTTGGCCAAAGTCCCAAGAAGGGTCAAGATACTGCTCTGCCTTTTTCTTTGTAGCCTGCTCACTTACTGTCCCCCTTTTCAAAACGCATTTTTTTTGTTAAACTGTATAGAGTGCTTTTCAGTAATAAACAGTGGTCTCTGTCCTAAAGAATGTCATCTAACTTACCCCCTCAAATGTTGCCTTGATAACGAGTACACACAGCTAGAGGGGGAGGAAAGACAAATCCAGGATTATAGTTGAGTAGTCATACCAGAAATAAACTTGTTCCTCTGTGATTTGCATTGGGCACAGTGCCTCTGACTTGTACACTGTAAATCTGTTTTATTTAACTTTTTCTTCTCTTCACTTTCCATTTTGTGAGCAGAAGGTCAATGTAAGAGCAAGAATAGAGAGCGTAGGAGTGGGAAGCTAGTGTACTTAGGTTTGGAGGAGGCATTTTGGGAAATGTTGCCAGACTGACATGAATGATGCTATCTGTTCCACAGTACTGAGAGACCTACAGTGACTTGTTTGTTATTTATCAGTGATAAAGAGGGGTAAGTGTAAGTGAGAGAGGAAACCATTTGTTTAACTACTTCAGTCACTATCCAAGACTAAGCAGGGAACATTTTTCTGATGGTGGCGTGTTAATGTACAAATGTTTTTATTCCACATTAGAAAATAAATCAAGACCCTACTCTTTTTTCCCCCTCTGGCTTCCATGACAGTCACAAGCCCCCTGAAAATACTGTCAGAAATTAGACTTAATGGACCTAAAAACTTGGTAAATGAAAACATTTTCTTAAAATGTAGGAGATACAGATTTGAATTATTTCTCTGCCTAGCTCAAACCCGTGCTTGCACTAGAGCCTTAAGGTTATTTTGCCTTATTACAAGGGTGTGTGCTAATCAGTTATGTTTTCCTGTGTGTTGGACCAGGAATACTCTCCTGGAGCTAGACAACCTGCCTTTGCAGGCAATCCATCAAAACTGATATACTACCACAAAAACCTTGGGTTTTGGCAAATCGGTATTTATCAAACCAGTTTCACTGAAAAATCTTCAAGCAGCTTCATTGCTGATGGAGATTTAATGAAGCAGAGTGCCTATTGTGCATGTTAATTCTCATTGAATCAGGCTTAAAGAAATGACTGTAGGCAAGAGAGAAAAACAAACTAGGCTGCATTGTCCAGACACAAAAGTCACAAAAAAACCACTTCCAAGGGGATGAATGTTTTACAAGGAAACCCTGAAAAGACAGAAAAAAATATCCAGAAAGATTCTGTTCTTTGAGATGAGCACTAGTCAGGTAACCTTTGTGTTGTGCATTGTCTGCTTGGAGTCCAAGTAACTTCCTTGGAAATTTGTACAACCATCATTTGCTTACTCTTGAGATGTCAGCCGTTAAATGTCAATAGACCTTATAAGGAGTACAGACAACATGCTGAAATGCTGTTCATCAAAAGGTGGCCAGATCTACAGCCTATTTTCATCATCTGTAGAGTTACAGATCCTATGGTTGGACTCCAGGTTAATACATCTTGCTTTTAACCATGGACTGATTCAGCCATAAGTGTTGATAGTCTGCTGGCATCCTTTCTGACCCAAATTCAGTATTAAGGAGAATTTTCCCCCTCTGTACCTTACTGTACTAAAAAGACTTGGAAACACCTAAAAAAAAATAAAAAAAAATAGTTAGAATATTTCTTTGCTTTGGGATCCTAGAAGGTTTCTGTTCTGGTAACAGGGGTCATGATGCTTTGGGGTGTTTCATTCTGTCATGCTTGACGCATAACCACAGTGTCAAAGCTTAGAGAAAATGGAAGAGGAAGAGCAAAGTATTGTGGTTTGCAACATGTAGGGAGCAAAGTAATCCTAGGGCTATTTTGTAAAATGCCATTTTTGGTTTTGACACCATGCAATGCCTGCTCACGTCTGTAAACACAGTCTCCACCAGTTGTTGTTCTTCTGATTAAGATATAAACAATGACTAGATTTTGAGATGCCTGCAAATAACTGAGAAAAACAACCAAACTAAGGACAAAAATCTCCAAAATATTCTGGCTTATATGTTTAGTAAACTGAATTATCTATAATCTAATGATTATAGATAATTCTTTTTGGATGTTTGAGAGGCTTCATCAACCTCAGCTGTATAGAAATATATGCTCCACCATCAACTATGATCTCCCTGGTTTCCTGCTGATGAGTTTGGCTCTCTGTTGGGTTGGGGACCTCAAGGGATGGGTGTGACCTTTTCTGTTCTGACACAGGGATGGCACTCTGGAAGAACCTTAGCTCTGCATTAGAGCTTACAACCCCTTCTTGGGATGCTCCTACCTCTCCTTTCCCACTCCTGTTGTCCTCAGCTTTTAGCCCTTGAACAGAAAAGCTGACGCAGATTCCAGCTGTGCGTATCTGCTGTGAGGCAGGGGGGTTTGGAGACAGCTGGTACCCAGGGAACAGAACAGCTGGTCAGCACTGAAATCTCAAAAGGAGCTTGGGTTGCAGACCACCGATTCAGAGAGCTGCTGGGTGCTTTATGAGGTGCAGTACTGAACACTGTACCCCGTTTTTTAAACAGACCTCAGCTGTGTGTAACTTCTTGCATGACAACTTTTTTTTCCTAACTTTTGCACTTAACAAGAATGTCCTGGCTCACAGTGAATGTGTTATAAGCACTTTTATTGTGAACACTTGTATTGAGAATCCTTCTCTGTTAGCCTGCAGGCTTTCAGTTCTACTGAAGACACCTTTGACATAATGGCACCAGCCTTTTGGGGAGGCCTAAGACAGATACTTATTGCTATTGCTTTCCATGCAATCACTCAGAGAAGCTATCCAAAAATGTAAGGCATTCACATAAGCATTCAGAGATGTGATAGAAATTAAATACTCCGTGTGGTTTGCAACTGTGTTTATCTAAGTGCAGCCTCTTCCTGTGTCAGAACAGATTTTTGCAAACAAGAGGGCAATGATTCAGTTCCAGGGGAAGACTGACAAAATAAACCCCAGCTTCTACTGACCTGATGCAGTGCTGAACAATGTCCTACCCTGGGAAAATATTTCCTGCTTCATTTTCATAAATATTTATGTAATTCCTTCTGGGAAACATGTCCTCTTCAGAAAATTAAACACGCTGCTCCCTGACATAAATTTAACTGTTTGTTTACACATGAGAGATTATGGGCATGTACCCAGCTTCAGATTCTTACATTCTTATCTCAGGCATTTCTCTCTTTTAAAGTTCTTCACTCTCCTCCTAGAGATCACATCATGTCTTGAGCTATGGAGCTCATTTCTGGTTCTGGAATTTGAGCATCCCTGACACTCTTTGGAGAGTTGTTATTTTGGGCTTCAGAAATAGGAACCAATATAATGTTCTGCAGACCTGGACACACAGCTGTGAACTGAAATAGCACTGGTGTGCAGTCTTTTGTGTTTGCTTTCTAAGTTTATAGTATAGATTAGTGGCAAGGGGTGCACAAGTTGCCCCAAGAGAACAGATCTGCTCCCCGCCATGACAAACTGAAAAAGGTTGACTGTGCTCTCTGTAACATTTTTAAGAGAACAGAAAAGCTACTGACATTGAAATACAAGCTGGCAGAACCTTGTACAAAGCCTCGGATTAGAGCAAAGCTCAGCTTTGCTTTCCAGCATGCTCACAAACCCTTCCATGAAGTAGTGAACTGTGTGGGACGCTCTGGAAAAAGCCATGTGATGGTGGCAGACATGGCCACAAAAGATGGCAGATGTTAGGCTTGTGCCCAGGAGAAAACCCTAAAATGATTAAGTGGGACATAGGTGATGAGCCAACCTGTGGATTTTGTATGAAACCTGTTATCATGCAGAGCAATGACAAAACTTCAAACCTCAAGCTCTACCAGTCCTACTTGATCTTAGTTTCCTGGTCCTAGAATTCAGCTGATGTGTCTTGCAACACCCATCTCATAGGTTAACCTTACCAGCTATTATTATACAGATCATCTAGATTTATAATTATTTTGTTTCCCCTTTTTTCTTTCTTTGCATCTCAAACTCTGCTGCATACTTTCCAAAGAGAGCTAGAGCCAAACAGCTTTTAGCACTTCCATCAGCACTTTGCAAAAGAAACACCAACAAACCAGGAGGCAGCTACCTGCCCTGCAAGATCTAGCAAAAAGGAAAGGCAAGGATGTGAGGAAAATGAGAGAGCAGGAAACCAGAGAAAGCTTGAAAACCTCCCTCCAGTGGCTCCTGGCCTTGGTCACTGCCTGGCCTCTGCTACTAAATGTGTCTCAAGATGTCTGTCCTGCCCAGTGAACTCTATTTTACGTCCTAAGTTGTTTCCCTGCTGTTTGGGGACGCACATTGTTGTGTAATGTGTTGTAACATTGGTTTCATGTCTGTGTGGGTGTCTTTCTGGCAAGAAAAAGAAAGTTTTGAACCTCATTCTCCCATCTTCCTAGTTATTGTCTGCCAGACTGTTTGCTAGTGTGAGGGAGGCAGGGTGATGGTGGTGGCTTTTCCACTTGACAGCATAACAAAACTAAAGGAAAAAAACTCCTTCAACTCATTTCATGCTCAGAAAGCTGTTTGTTTCATTGTGTTTGTTTGTTTTTAACCTGCTAATGAATTAAGTCTTTTTACAAGTTCAAGTTTTGTGTAATGAAGAAAGGTTTTAGAATTATGGGGGTTTCCTACTCAATGCTGATTATTGCTGGTACCTCTGGAGCTTTTGGCATGTGATTTGGAAACTGGAAAGCTGGATTCCATTCCTCAGTCCATATGCATGCCTCTGAATTGTGGAAACTTGCTTAGGTGTACAATATGATGTCATTATGGCTGATTGTTAGTTTAATAGTGGTTTAACATGTACAGCATGAGCACAGACTGGATAAAAGGACTGCTGTGACTTCTACCAATTTGGAGTAATTCACATCGCTTGGAATAACTGCTGAGCCACCTCTGGCAAGGAAGAAAATGAGCTACAGGGCTTATAAAAATACTTCTGAATAGTAATGACTTTGTCATTAATGGAAACTGTTGAGAACCACAGAGCTTTCAGCATTTTTCCCTGAGGAAGGATTCTCCTAGACTTCAAATTTTTGTTTGTCTCATCCCCACACAGGAAGTGACACCTACTTGGATGCTTTGCTTTTTAATCTTCTACCTGCTTTCTGGCTGCAGCAATGTAAGTATAAATACAGAAGAAAGGTTCATAAATCAGCACAATAATTCTCATTACCAAAAACTGGGGCATGGTTTTGTTTAATGTATGGAATTTTATGACAGCATCCAAAAGAATTTATGAGTTTACAAGTGAGATTAAATCAGTTCCAAAGACAGTGTTGGACTGTATCCAACAGTATTGGTAAAACATTATGTAGCACTGTCATTTCTCCAAGTGTTTTAGAGATTCCAACTTTATTCTTATGGGTTTCATGGTCACTTTCAGTCTAAGCAACAAGAAATTGCCACAATCTGCTAGGCTGTTGCAATTTGGTCAGAGCAGCATGTGTTGGGAGGAAAGAGTAGATCCTGGCAGGTTCTTGTACTGTTCTGTGTCAAAGAGATCTTACCCCTTGGGCAGTTGAAAGCACATCCATAAGTTCTTACCAGCCAGAAGAAATTAGGAATAAACTTGTGAGCAGTTGGGTTAATGGTAAGAGATTACGTCTCATATTAACTGGTCCTTGGCTTTATAGCACAGAAGAGCTTTGCCATGCAAAGCATCCACAGTGACACATCACAGATCAGTTGTTCTCTTTCCAAAGACCAACAACCTAACCAAAAGAAAAAAGGCTACACAAAGAGCAGGCAGAGGATGAATGTACAACCCATCATAAAGATCTGACTGCTCTTCTCCTTCTTCACCTCTTTTCTTTTCTGGTGCAGTACATGTCTTGATCCTTTGGCAATGAAAATGACTTCACGCAGTGAAGGAGGCTGTTTGGCTGATATCAGAGGCTATTCCAGCTTCATGCTGTTGACACGGTCCATTTACTGTTGAATCTGTGCTTACACTCCAGCCATGCTGTTGCATTCACATTCCTGGGCTTGGATTTGTGCCCTTCCTGCCCGCAGTCAGTGCGTGCACACAATGGCTTGGCTGCCCACCCTCATACCCGTGCAGCAGGATGGCACAGTGCCTGCTCACAGAGGTGGGAAGCCAATTTCACAAGGGTACAGATGAGCACTGGAAATAGATTTTGACTGGCATCCTGCTCAGTGCTGCCTATGCCAGTTCCCCAGCTGGAACTGGTTTATTTTCAATGATGACTTTTAAAAAAAACTAAAAAATTTCTAGGCTTAATCAATCTGAAAGTGAATTACTGCCAATTAGCACTAGGAAGATATTCACATTCTGCTTTAAGAATGTTTTGTGGCAGGGAATGAGTCAGTAACAATGCTTAGTGACAACTTCCTCAGGTGTGATGACTGTACCTGGTGTCATGCTGTGCCATACTGACGGGCACATGCCCAGTGAGTGCTGCTTCATGGTGGGGCAGGCAATGGAGTCAGAAACTGAATGCTGAGCTGCCCTTTTTCGAGGAAGCAAAGGACAAGAGATGAGATTTATTGACAAGAGCCCCTGAACATCAGGGCAAACATGATGGCTTTATACCTCCAAAGATTTGCATTGATCAGCACTTAATAAAAATAGAAAGAAACAGGGACCCACAGTAATAGAACAAGGAAAGAAGGGAATTAAACAATCTTAAAAAGAAGGCAGAGATGAGAAAATGAGAAGTTATGATTTATCTGTTTTTCTAATTACATAAGATTAGAAACAGACTAGAAACATCTGCTGCTTTGATTTTACTGCTCCTGAGATTCCTCATTCCTTTCCTCCTAAGTGGAAGATTTTAAGTGAGCAGGATCTGGCCTAAAGAAATCCATAAAGCTGTATTCGTTACTTAGGTTTTCTGTTTGTGCTGATTTAAAGATTTGGCTGTTTTGATTTTCTTTGGATTAGATGAGCTCAAGGGAGTTCTCCAAAGGAATGTGCCATTGGTTTTCTGTTTGTGGTTTTTAATGTGATGCAATTCAATAAAACTTCCATGCAGGCAGTCATTAATTGTCAAAACCAAAAATACGCCTAAACTCCTGTCTGCAGTTATCCATACTGTGCTATATTTGGGACACGTTACAGTTTCTGTCATTAAGAAGGCCTCCTTGTAATGCCACATCATGGATAAAACATACCCACAAAAATGATATATATGGACAAAATATAAAGTGAAATTATGGGTTTCTATACTGAAATGGAACTAGCAATGATGCATATGCCAGACATGAATGACACACAGAACAGAACTGTTGGTAAACAGAGGGAAAACTATAAATATACTTAAGACGAGACATCACACATTCTTTCAAATGACAAACTTTGTACTAAAAGGAAGAAAAAGATCACAAATCTAGACAGACAGCACTGCTAAAAGTTATATAGCTGCATGATTCATTCCCTGAAGAAATCAATGTCAGGATGACATTTTTCTTCAGGCAATACTGGCAACTGCTCGTAATTTGGGTAAACTTTCTCTGCCCTATAAAAACAAACCATCAAACCAAAAGGTAACCACTGAAACAGCTACCACTCAACCAAAAAAAAAAAGTGTTTTGAACTGAGCACAACATAAAACTGCATGAGTCAATCTACCGTAAACTTTCGGCAAATAGGATGTGTCATCAAGATCAACTTCGGTGTTTCCAATGAGCATAGGCTTATACAGCAGGCTTTTTAGAAACAGACTTTGCTCCAAATAGTAATTCCCTGCTTTCAATAAACCCTGACTGGCTGCAACTAGTTATTTCTTCTGATACATACAGCCAAAATAACTGACTTGTAAACAGGAGCCTATGGAGCTAGATTAATCACAGGGATTACGTATAGCATTCAGAGCTTTTAAAACCAGAAGGGATCATTGCGGTGATCCAGGCCACCTTCCTACTCTTGTGGTGGGGGTGATGTGAGTGGCAGAGAAGACCTTGACACTGTGTAAGCACTGCCTAGCAGTAGGTGAGACATCCCTGTGTTATCAGCATTGTTTCCAGCACAAATCCAAAACACAGCCTCATACCAGCTACTGTGAAGGAAATTACCTCTATCTCAGTCAAAACCAGCACACCTATTATTGTGGTTTAACCCCAGCCAGCATCCAAGCCCCAGGCAGCCACTCACTCACTCTCCCACCAGCAGGATTGGGGAGAAAATTGGAAGGGTAAAAGGCAGAACACTCATGGGTTGAGATAAGACAGTTTAATAGGGAAAGCAAAAGCTGAGCACACAAGCAAAGCAAAGCAGGGAACCAATTCACTGATTCCCATGGGCTGGCAGGTGTTCAACCATCTCCAGGAGAGCAGGGGCCCATCACATGTAACAGTGACTTGAGAAGACAAACACCATCACTCAAACATACCCCTCTTCCTTCTTCCTCACAGCTTTATATCCTGAGCATGATGTCATATGGTCTGGAATATCCCTTTGGTCACTTTGGGTCACCTGTCCTGTCTGTGTCTCCTCCCAGCCTCCCAGGCACCCCCAACTTCCCTGCCAGCGTGGCAGTACAGGAAGCAGAAAAGGCCTTGGCTCTGTGTAAGCCCTGCTCAGCAATAACAAAAACACCTCTATGGTATCAACCCTGTGTTCAGCACAAATCCAGAACACAGCCCCACACCAGCCACTGTGAAGAAAATTCTCTCCACGCCAGCCAAAACCAGCACACGTATGTAACACAGACCTGGGAATTTCACTGAATGATTGCTGCTCAGAGCTGCTAATGGTGATTGGAAGATGTATCATCTCTATATTACTACTTCAAGTGAGTGAAAACACAACTACCCAGTTTTAGTGACTAGTTACCATTGTTTTGTAACCTGCTAGATCTTCTGCAATGCATATTTAGTTAAGTATATTTAACATGCTTACTTGTTTAAATACACAATTGTATTTGAAGTATTTATAACTTTCTATCAATTTTAGACCCAAATGCCAACTAGTTCTACATCCTTTATCCTAAAAGGTGATTTATCTCATGATATATTACAGTTAGAGAGCAGCTTTCTTCCTGAAGTGTTACACCTCTTACCAGTGAAATTTTTCAGCCCACAGCAATGCATGTTTCTTGGTCTGCTTCCATTAGATAACAGTCCCAAGGCCCTCTGATTTAAGTTGTTGCAGCATATAGTGTTCTTGTCGAACACCACATCTATTTAAGTTTGAGCCTTTAGTCTTACCTCTGTCTTTCATTTAGAGAGGTGGCTGAGATGTTACCTCACTTTCCTAGTGACCTTGGTTGTTCTTACATGATGTTCCATTGTGCCTCTGAAAAAAAAAGAGTTAAGATATTTGCAAATATTTTTATCTGAGGTTAAAACCTCAACATTTTGCCTCAATAACCTTTTAGATGAGACGGCCAATTTGATTGATAAAGGGAAGAGTCATCCCCCCCATTATGCAATGGGGAAGACAATTTGGTTTGCAGATCAGTGCAGTGGTTACAGAGAGAGCTAAGATGATCCTGTGAGTCAGCCTACATCCAGCAAAGCTAAGGAGTTTAGGCACAATGCCACAGTATTGCTTATACAGTTGTTCTCAAGAACAGCTCAGGTCCAGAAGTTGTGCCTGTATTTTTCCTTTTGCTGTATCTCATAACTCCAGAGTTCAGAGTGCAGAGCTGATTCTATTAGATTTCCATAAAGCATTTGACTTTGTACCTGTATGTGGGAGAAACAAATCCCAGCATGAATGAGAATAAGAAGGCCAGGTAGCTCTTTCAGACCCACCTTGTTATACCTGATAGGCATGTGAGAAGGCCTGGGAAGGATGCATCATGCAAATGGGAAAAGACACAGGAGCAAAGACAATATCCCAGGTTTTTTGTTTTTTTTTGTGGAAAGAAGATGTAGGGTAAAGAGAAAAAATAAAGGGAAGCTACAAAACTGGAATGGGATTCTCCAGCATGTCTTTGAATGCAATAAATGAAAAATGCCCATTACTTCCCTGAGTTTTGTACCAAATCCTTGAATATAGCATGGAAAAAGGACTATTTAAACATGAAGAGCCCAGTTCACCTCTTCACCAGGTTCATTTCAATAGAATGACACAAATTCACAGTGGGAACAGGTATATGTAGAACATAAGAATGGACATATCAAAGGTCCTTCCATTCCAAGTGACTGTTTTTCACTTACTTTGGAAAGTAGAAAAAAATACAAGGCGAAATCACATGGCAAATAATACAATAAAGATAGTGAGACTTATGCAGAAAGGTGTCTCTGAAGACGCTTTTGTGCTTTTGCCCAACAATACAACTTTTGTCCATGACAGCATTTGTTTTTTCATGGCTTAGCAGTCTGTATTGTTTTCTTCAGAAGTTTCAGATGTTTCCAAAAAGGAGAAAAGGAGAAGGCACAAAGAAGAATTGTTAAATTCAATGTAGATGAATAGCTTATCCATTATCAACATCCACATGAGGAAGAAAGGTAAAATTTATCTCACCTCTACTGGAGCAAGGCAACATATTAGATTATTCAGTGAATCACACTGGAGGGTAGTAAAATAGGCCAACACTCTCACTATTTAGTATTTAGTCAAGTTCACAGAATATTTCTAATTTTACTTGATTTTTCTTTTTATTTTTGGTAAGACAGAAAATCTAATAAAAAATAAAACAGTCTAAATGTCAGATCTTAACTATGAAATATTTCTGATTATCAGAAGACCAGAAATTTGGTACTGTTTCTTCAACTGAAAGATTTTTTTCTTTAAGTTATAGATGTATTTGCTGGCCATCAGGGCTTTTCAGCTCTGATGGAAAATTCCTGACTACGTCACTACAACTGTTACAGTTCGTATCTGTCAGAGAATGTGACAAATGTTACCAATAATTCAAAGAATCACCTAAAAATCAATTGTTGATATGATCTTATAGCTACAAATTTTACAAATTATTAGCTTCTATGCAATTTCACAAAGCAGGGCTGTGCCTTCCCTTAGCTTCCTGAGAAAATCTGCTATCATTTGCATCAGAGACTAAAATTGCATGCTCTTGATAGTCACTTGGGAATTATTAGCATAACCTCTGTTTTTCTGTCCTTTATTTTTGTATGCTTACTGACTGGAAAAATGAATAAACATGTAACTGTAAACGGCCCTTCGGAAAATCCAGAATTTTCACAGAAGAGTCATGTGGACGATCACTTGTTCCCCGTGTCTCAACTTTGTGGTGGTCTGGGAGGCAAAAACGACCTTCCTCTGGCAACCCCCAAAGATGAATAAGTTAGAAAAACAGTTGTACATGTGTATTTTGTTTCCTGACATCAAAGCTTCTTGAGAGAGGGACATGAGCTATTATGTGACATTATTCTTTTTTTCTGCCTGTAATAGCTGTGGCAGACACTCGGCCTTTACTTTGCACATTTAAAATTCAGATTCATTCAGGAAGACCAGACAAAAACCCTGCTGAGGATTCCTCTCAATGATAGCACTTTTATTGGGATAATCTAGACCAGCAACTTGCAACTCATATATGGGTATGGAGGAAAGGAGGAAATTTTTCTCCAACCTGTGGTAGGCGGTAGCTTATATTGCTTTAATCATCGGGGTGGCAGTCGTTCACCTGCATGCCTGGGAGCCCTGACCATTTCAGCACAAAATGTTCTTGTTACTTCATCCTGAGAAGTTTTAACATTTTTGGCATTTCCAGCAGGGCTTTGAAATGTGGTTGAGGAGTGTGCACACATATATGTGGCAGGACAAAACGGAGGCGCTCTTAGTGTAAAAATAAATATATAACTTTGGTCTCACAAAATTGTTTCTCCAGAGATATTTCTGCCTCTCCCTACCAGAACTCAGGGAAGCTATGGCAGCTTGTCAGCACCACAAGCTGATGCTGGTGTAGCTCCACTGCAGCCAGCACTGCAGGAGAGGCTACAGGGATGCTGGAGCTGCTGTCTGGGGCAATGGAGGGTAGGAAAGGCTCCCTCCTCTGCCTCACTTTAATGCCCTCTCTAACCCAATTTCCATCAGTTCTCTCCGCTGACAATAAAGTGTGTATGGCTTGTAGCTGAGTGTATAAATGATTGTAAATGTAGCTATCACAAGCAGTCAGTGTCAATGTCCCATTGGTGACAAAGAGGTGGTTGCATGTGAATGGAGTAGGCTTTAAAAAAAAATAAACTAACAACATACACTTGAAACTCACACTTTTTTTAGGTGGAAAATCAAGTCCTCTGAAGTGGAGAATTTCCAGATATTTGCCTATGTGGCCAATCCAAATTCAGCCTGGTAGTTTTGTGCCCTGCTACAATCTCCAGATGCCTTTTTCATGTTTCTTCCCTTGGGTTCTGATTCAGATGAAGTTAGATCTGGTTACAAAATCAACACTTCAAAATAAGGAAGTACCAAAACTGGGGTTTCCCAAGTGTCCTTCATCCCGCAATGTTGGATGCCTGCCATTCTCCATTTAGTCATGCCCAGACTGAACACGAAGTGTCACAGTGTATAAAAACTCCTATTGAATCCAATAACCTGAAAGGATCATCGATGGGGATGCACTGAGAGTACCGATACAGCATTACTGCACTTAATGGATCAGTCATCCATTCATATGTACCTGTCACTTTTTGAGAACCTAAACCAAAGGCATGTGTAAGCTCCAAGGCATGGGAAGGAGAAAAGCAAACAATGCGTGGGCTGTAAGCAGAAATTCAGCCTTTGTACTTAACAGTAGAGTAGAACTGAAAGAAAACTGGCAGATATTTTAAAACCAATAGGAAGATAACCCATCCAGACCCCAAATCATATTATGAAGAAGCTTTAAAAACAGCTTCAGCCACAAAGAAGACTAAATATTATAGACACTTCTTTTCTTTATTTTGAGTCTTGCACCAGGCTTCTGAGCCGAGGCTTGGCAAACCTATTCCTTGATTTTGGATTTCACATAAAGTCCAGTTGGAAGAGACCTTGAAGATCACCCAGTCCAACTGTCAACCTGGTACTGCCACTGTGACCTCTAAACCTTAAATCACATCACCCAGCCCCAGATCCAGACAACTCTTCAACACCTCCAGGGTGTCATTTGTCACTGACTTGCTGCCTAACACAAGCAGATGCAGACATTCAGTGTTTTGCTTAGTTACCAAGTAGGCATTTATGGCAAATTGTCCCATTCCTATGAACTTTTTTTCATGTGGATATCAACCCCTAAGATTATTTAACAAAAACAGTATGCTACAATTCTCAGCCCTAATTAATTTTCCTTTTTCACAAATAATCTTTTTCTGATGTTTTGCATATTGTGGTGCCAGCAGAGGTGAACAGAGGCAGTTGAACTGTTAAGACAGAGTCCTTCCACAAAATTTGGTTGAATTGTTAAGACAGAGCCCTTCCCAGATGGCTTTTCTTCGTTTTAACATGCTGACTAAATATGACAAAGTTTTCTGTATCAGCAGTGTTTTGCTGGGTCCGAGTGTGTTGACCCCTTCTCATTGAAAGCTTTTTGATGCAAGTACCCAAAGGCATGTGAGTTCCAGTTGTTTGTAACTATAAACTAATGGTTAAAAGTGAGCTGAGTTTCAAAAAGATCTTACTGTAAAATATTTTCTTGTCTGAAGCAGAATGGCACTTGACCAAGTTTTCAGGCCAAAGCACCATTTTGATATATTTGAATATTGAAGAAACAATTTAGTACCTCCATGGGGAAAATTGCTAGGAGTGTTGTTTTGGTTTAGTTTTTTGGTTTTTTGGATGTTGACCTCTTTTTTTTTTTTTTTGTTCACCAGATTACTCTCACCTGCTTTACTTGTTGATTCAGCAAAAGGAGTGTACCACTGTGTTATTTTGAGAATACGTCTACTCATGAGACTTGGTGCAGAATGTGTGAAAAAGATGTGACTTTACCCAGATTCTTCCCTTATCCTTCAAAGCAACTGTTACAAATTGTGTCTTTAATTCCCTTCAGCAGGGACTTGCTGTAGGAGATGAAAGAAGAGAGGAGTAACAGTTTGGACTGCTGAAATGCTGGACTAGAGTTCTAGCCTCAGTAGAAGAATCAGTTACCTATAGAAACATCATTCAGTTTCTCTCCATCACATGGTAATCTTTCTTCAATACTGTAATATATACTAATTTTTCCTATTGTATCTATGTAAGATAGATATTATGAGCAAGTAGAAGGAAGATGTGTAAGACTCTGCATTATCAAACTTTCAGAAGGTAGGAGACAAACCTCTTTTAACAGCTTGAGTTTCTTATAGTTAAAGTGAACAAGAGCAGAGGTAAAAAGCACACCTGAAATTCGCTACATGTTTGAGATGTCACTATTTTCTGTATTAATATTGTGATCTCTGTCCTTTCTTCTACATGCTTTCTTCTATGTCCTTTCTTCTAGGGAGATGTGGCTTTTCCTTGAATAAATGCAAGGCATATTTATGGTGTCTATTTATGGTGTCTATTTATTTAATTTGTTTATTAATTGTTTTTAACAACTGTTAAATACTCTGGTCCCTGTGCTTGCTTATTAACAATGTAAATAAAGCTCTGGAACTCAATGGAATTCCTCAGGTACTTAAACGCCAGTATTTTGCATTCATTTCAGAATCAAGTTCTTTGTCCTTTTCCTTGTATCCTGCTCTAATATAGCAATTTTTACACTTGAACTTACCTTCCTTTATCAGAGAATTTGTGTGAGTATATATGTGCCATGAGCATATGTTTTTATTGCAATGATAAATCCCCAAAAGAGGAGTTTGTAATGGAAACACTGACAAGTTTTTAAATTACTACAGAACCAGAAGGCTGGGCAACACTTAAAAAAGCAAGGGCATACTTTAAAATTAGACCTACCATTCTTACCTTTATAAGGACTGGAGGAAATCAAATGAAGCCTTCAGTCTGGAGGCAATAGAAGCAACGCTGATTGTATTGCAGTGGGCACAGACTTGGTCCAAGACTTTAGATATCTTCAGTTTTCCAAAGGTATTACAGTCTAGCTTGGATCAGACAGCCTGGGGAATCCTGGAAATAAAACAAAGTGCCACAGGAAGTGGCATCATGATTCAGAAGATGACATTCTTCACCCTGAGTCACTCATGCCCTGCTGGGGTGCTCTCCTGCAGGTGAATCCCAGCACCGAGGCTCTGAGTCCTGACCACTTCAGGGTGTAAAATATTGGATGGCACTTGTCACTAGAATAGCAGCATCTATCCTGGCTTTTGGCTCTATTACAGACTGGGTAATTACCTTAAAGTTCTGTTTACTTTAATTGCCTATGGTTCTTACTTCTGTACTTCTTTCCCTTTAGACTGTGCCAGTTTGCTGGCACTGCTGTAACAGTTGCTGTGATTCCAGGGGTGACCGGCTTTGCCTGATGCCCAAGGGGACCTGGCTGGATTTCATTAATTGCTGAGTTGCTGCTTCAGTCATGCCTTTTAGCTTGTGACACCGTTGAAACAAAAGCTGAGCTGCCTTTCCTATTTGGAAAGTGCCCAGCCTACTGGAGTTCATATGCAAGAAAGAATACTGCTAGCCTGAGGAAGTCTGGAAATTTGTGCTATGCCAGTCAATAAAAATAATCTCGACACAGCACCACAGATATCAAAAAGCATGAAGTACAATAGGCAGAAGACACCATTCCCACCCAGAAGACGTACTGGACTGAAGTTAGTTCTTGTATTTTATTGTTAGTGCAGATTTTAACACTAAGAAGAAACTGTCAGCCACACATATCTATATCAGGAACACTTACAACAAAGTCATAAAGAATGAGCTCTACTCTTGCAAGTTATTTTTAAAATAAGAAAGCTCTTTCTTACAGTTATGGAATAATAAGCATTGCAATTAACATTAAGGACCAAAGTTTGCTAGGTAATAGAAGGACAAAAAATTTAATTCTCCTGAACTTCAGTTGAATTCTTATCTGGAATGACATAATAATAACTGATTTGATTTCTTTTTGGTGGAAACTACTTAATCAAATGCAAACTCATTTGAATGAGTCTGAGGCTCAGAAAGCACACACCAATATCTGGTTTCAGTAGGCTTCTAATGGTGGCTTGTAATAGAAATGCTGATATAACTTTAGCCATTGCCTTGCTATCACATGCTTCCATAATTCCAAATTAACATGCATCATGTTATCTGCTGGCTCAGCTGCTTGCTTTGTATTCATTACCATATGAGAAATGCTGGTTCCCTGGTAATTTTAGTAATTTTGATGTCTGCAAGTGGATGCTTTTGCATTTGTTCTTCTATTAAAAAGAATATAACAGAAAACACTGGTTTGCTGATCTGTAAGAAACCCGATCTCAGTAAGTCCTGGGTTTCTTTTGACTTGGTTCTGTTGATTTGAAAGAGCTGAGAGTACACAATGACTCACAAGACACGTCAGCACCTGGCAAAATCATGTCTTAATATATCTGTGTGGTGCTTGGTGGTTTCAGTTGGCAAAGAGTCATACAGATATTGCCTTTTATTGTATTATACATTCCCACCTACATGGTTTTGAAAGCCTTGAAGTTTGCTTTGAGCTCTAGATTCAAGTGTTTCTGAAGCATTAATGCAAAAGTCCTTCAAGATACCACGCTGCTTGATTTTCATAATGAAAACATGCTAACTGTAAATTTAATGAAATTATGGTGAAGGAAAATAAGCAGTGTTATTAAGATTGCAACTCAGAGCAGGTTCAAAAGCTCTGTGAGTCTTAGTGGACATTTTAATACACATGTTGTGAGTTAGGGGTCTATTTCTATGTCCTCAACACAAAGCATTTATTATAGAAACTAAAAGAAACACAGTGGATACTGCCATAATCATCAATTATTTCATTCAGTCATTTAGGAAGGGGCCAGCCTGCCTTTAGCTTTTGCCAAAACTTCCACTAAAGTCAACAGACTGTTTAAACACTCAGCAAGCATATCCTTTTGCTTTATTTCCTTGGTTATTTTTGAATATTTCCAGCCTTCTAGTGCATGTACCTGTGCACTTGTATGTGTCCTTTTAGTATTGTAATCTGAACTGGTTTTATAGTGTCCTTTGGCAACTATAGAACACCTGATCTAGTTGCTTGTTTTGTGCAATTACAAAGGAAGCAGGTTAAAGATTTTAACAGAACTTAAGAAGATCTTAAGAATGGCTAAATTCTAAATTCAAACCTGAGTTTCAGGTGTATTTCAGGTATATCTTTTCTGGAGATGGGGCTTGCCATCATTGCAGAGATGATTTCAGTTATCCTTTTATAGTTGACATTAAACCCAAATATCTAGATCTCTACTTTATGCATGATGATGCTTTTAACTTGAGATATTGATCTGCCAGAGAGGTTAACCTAAACTTCACCTAAAACAACTCTTCAGTTATGAAAACTATATGAGTTGCCTCATCTTCTTTGCTGTTAGTCTTTTACTGTCTGTCCAAAACTTCTCTCTTGCACCAAAAAAGGCCTCTCAGTTCATACAGGAGCATTTCAGACCCACAGCTCAGCTGTTCAAAAACCAAGAGCAAGCGCTGTCCAGAGAAGGGCAACATGTTCAGAGGAGGGCATGGAACTGGTGAAGGGTCTGGAGCACAAATCTGAAAAGGAGCATCTGAGAGAGCTGGAGCTGTTTAGCCTGGAAAAAAGGAGGCTCAGGGGAGACCTTATTGTTCTCAACAACTCTCTAAAAGGAGGCTGTAGCCAGGTGGGGATTGTTCTCTTCTCCCAAGTAATAAGCGAAGGACAAGAGAAAATGGCCTCAAGTGGCACTCAGAGAAGTTTAGATTGGATATTACAGAAAATTTCTTCACTGAAAGGCTAGTAAGGCTCTTGAATAGACTGCCCAGGGAAGTGGTGAAATCACCATCCCTGGAAGTGTTCAAAAGGTGTGTGGATGTGGCACTTGGGCATGGGGTTTAGCAATGGACACAGTGGGGTTGGGTTAACAGTTGAGCTCCCTGATTTTAGAGGTAATTTCCAACCTTAACAATCCTATGATTCTGTTGCAGCCCCAAAGAGCTTCACACCACACAGAAGTGACTTCAGTCCAAACTAAGAAGTTTAGGTGCATTTCACAGTGTGGCCACATCATCAGCATGAGGCTTAATTGAGCTTAGATAACAGAACGCTGAAGTTGTTCTCCCGTATTCTTCAAAGCATTACAGAATATCAGATTTACATCCTTCCACGCTTTTTAGCACCTATGAAAAACAGACCTCAGCTCATTTTCTGCATTCATTTGTGCTGGGTAAAAATTCAGTGTTTTTCAAAAGCAACGTCAAAGTGAGGAAGAGACACAGGAAGATATGTATGCCAGGGCCTCATCTACGGGTTCCATATTAAACAGTGGCTAAATGAAAAGGTTGTTTGCCATGCTATAAAATAAAGTCATGTCTCTGCGGACTTACAGCCCACCGGAACAAGAAGACAGGATGGAGTGTGCCTTTTCCAGTATTCCCCACCCACTGACCCAGAGCATGAAACCCACAGAGTTCTTGGAACTGCAAACACTGTTTGAATTCAGACTAAAACTGGAAAACAGAAACTGGCCTTTCTCTCTTTTTTTTTTTTTTTTTTTGAGTCACATCAGTCAATGCTATTTACAAAATCGGTTTACGGAGACCACAGGTGGACACTCTGACTCATTACACATGAATACTAAATATATCCAAGACAATCTTGGAAAATCCCATAAAGAAAGAGGGAATAGCCGTCTGATTTTTATATTTATAACACTGGGGTTTGGATGCCAGTAATGGAAATTACATTGTTTTCACAAAAAGCAGGTGAGGGACAGTAAGGGACTGAATGATTGCCAGGATGCATGTGGCTGTAAGGAGAAGGCAGCTCGGAGCTGGACACGGAGGTAGGTTTGTCATGCTGCCGTAGGTTGCTGTTTGCACTTGTGGCAGGCTGTGGTGAGGTTAGCAATGCATTCCACAATTGTTGGGAGTTAAGAAAATGTTATGTCCCTTAGCCAGGGTGAAAAGCACACCTGCCCAGGAAGCCAGCATAAAATTTGGTACTGTCTCAGCCCTACTTCATTGCTACATGGAGAATTTGAGTAGTACTTACAGCCTCATATCCTGCCACACATTTTAGTCTCTCTGATCTTAAAAACCCGGGAGGTCCAAGGTCTGTAATATATACAGGAAAGCAGATAATGGATCCCTTTGTATTTGTCATCACTGAATTCTGTTTTGATGGATGTTTCAGTGCCAAGCCTTCTGTTATTCACACTGCTGAAGGAGAGCTATTGCTGGACTCCCTGGCATCCCTAGCTTAGCCCTGGGAAATGTAAGAGTGTGAAACTGAAATAAGCCATATCAGTTCCTGCACGAAAGCTTGCTTTATATGTGAACTGACAAAAACAGCCTCTGTTAAGAGGAAGGAGTTAGTGATTCTAATCTTTACCCTTTCCTGAATGACCAGTGAAGTTAATAAACTTGATACCAAAAAGCAAATTTTTTACTTGCAGGTCACTCAAACCTGTGTGCTATTTCTCATTGCCAAGATCCCAAGTCACATTCTGCTTTGGCAGTGCAAAAGAGTTCCTCACTTCTCCCCACTTTGAAACATCACCAAGAACTAGAAAGAACCCTGTCACTGCTGTCTAGCTGGAAATAGCAATGTGATACTGTGAACATAGGTACAATGAGAAACTATTGATGCAAAGTCAAATGAAGCAGTTACAGTTATTCTGGTCAAAGCTGTATAGCAGAAGTGGTATCACATTTTTGTGAAGGCAGTTTGTATCAACTGGTTTGTTAGCTGAGCTGATATAATGGGGACTTGACTTTCCCCCTATTAAGATCTGCTAATTGAACTTGGCTTGCTGATACTTTAGCAAAATAGAGACAACTTCAAAAAAGTCACTCTTCGGGTAATCTGAATGACTAAAGTTCTGGATCTGGATGTGGAAATACCCAACCAATCTATCTGCTTGGCTTGCTGCAGTCAGTCTCTAATGAGCTCTCCATTTGTTCTGTGTGTGTCTCTAATTCTCCTTTCAGCCTGCTGCTAAAGTGCTTCTAATGGCAATTTCTGTTTTTTCACTGCTTTCAAAGGAGTTGATTCTTCAGCATATTACACCCATTTCCATCCATTCACCTTAAATACTATCTGCTTCAGTAGACTTAAACCAAAATAAAATATTGCTTTAAATTTCAGGATGTTGTTGTTGTTGTCTGTTGAATTTAACTCATCACCAGTGCAGAAGACACAAACAGCACAGCACAAATGGAAAAGTTCATTGCAAAAACAGAGGAATGGCAAAGGAATATCTTTTTTTTTCCCCTGTGGAAGAATGAGTATCTTTGTTTCAGCCTTAGGTTCAGCAATTTCTACCAACTCACTGTCTGCAAATCTTGGTTCTGTGTTGCTCATCATAGTCATATGAAATTATTTAACTGGTATATTGTTGCCAAGGTCACATGAAATCATTTAATAAAAACTTAAAAGTGAATTTGCCAGCTCATCTCTCATTGAAACACACTTTTGGCTTAAAAGAACGTGCTGAGTTTTAAGAATGAGCAGGACTGGGCATATTCCCAGTAATAAGATGGTAATAACAGGAAGGAATGCTTGGCTATGTTATATAGTAAGTGAACAATGCTTCCATGAATTTTATATGTTTATATTCGTAGATACTTCATGGTGACTTATTTCTGTAGCTTTTTTGAAATTACCCAATGCAGGAAAATCACATAGGTGGTCTGCAGCCATCACTAAGACTTTTGTTAAGTACCCCCAACAAAATTAGAAGGAAATGTAAGTCTTTTTGTGGAGAGGAGATGGAAAAGAAACTTTTTGAGGGTAAAGAGTAATTTTCTGAGCCTAACTATGTTTCATTTAAAGCTTTGCAATGGCTCTTCACTTCAGTCAATTTTCACTCAGTGCACAATTCAGTCTGTTACGAAGAAGCAGCACTACTGAAGATTCCCTCTCTTTCATGAGGTAAAAGGTCAAAAGACAACAAAAGTTTGAGTGCATTGGTACTGAACACCTGAAATCTAAGCCCTGCCTCAGAAGCAGAGCTCCCACACTGCTGAGCTATCAACTCTATGTCTGCTCATTGCTGTCTCTCTGAACTCATGGACCTCAAATTCAAGTTACAGAGAGTCCCACTTTCAACATGAAGGAAGAGTGTACTCCTAACTTGATGGTTAGGCTCTGTCCTGTGAAGCACAAGCCATGGACTTGGGCTCTGTCATCCTAGAAGGTCCATATGCCAGCTGTCCTACTTGAGCAAGTACCACAACCTTGGAGTTACTCTGTAGCTCCCCTCTTCCCACCAGCTTTAAATGAAGGTGGTTGTGGCTCAGGTGTCAGTGCACTCTACTTGTGTTGTGAGCACACTCAATTTATCAAACCTATGGCTGCAGTTTCCTTTTGTATGAATCCCGAACAGTCCTAGGCAGGAGAATGACTTCTGAATGCTCAGCTCACATAAAGCAGTGGTTATTGTGAGTAGAAATAACTGAAGGTGCCAATCCAGCCACAGATGCGTATTTGGGTTAGATGCAGTTCTCCTGCATCATTTGGAGTCAAAATCATCAATTTATTTGTATTTTAGGAGTCTTTCTTTCATTGAAAAGGAGGTTTGTCACTGACTGTGTGAATTGCTGTATCATAGAATCACAGAATATGCTTAGTTTGAAGGGACCCATCAGGATCATCAAGTCCAACCCCTGGCCCTGCACAAGATAGCCCAAGAGTCACACCACGTGCCTGAGAGCATTGTCCAAACACTTCTTGAACTCTGTCAGGCTAGTGCTGTGACCCCTTCCCCCAAGAGCCTTTTCCAGTGCCCAACCACCCTCTGGGGGAAGAACCTTTTCCTGATACTCAACCTAAACCTCTCCTGCCTCAGCTTCAGGCCATTTCCTCAGGTCCTGTCACTGGTCATCAGAGTGAAGAGAGCTGTACCTGCCCTTCCACATCCCATCCTAAGATATCCATTCACCTTGCTTAGCTATTAAACCACAAAACTATTTACAGGACTTCTAAGGCCCAGAGTTCATCTGAGTGAGTAAAAATGTTCTGTATTTCAATGAAAAAAGGATGAGGCCTTTCAAGAAAAAAACAAACCTGTTCTTGTCTTAAAGGAAATTGCTCTTTGACTGCTCTGGCTGCTCTTCATCCTTCAAAGGAGACCACATTTTGTCAACTAAATGATTGAAAAAATAGATTTTATACCAGACTGTGCAGAGTTGGACTCTCAAAATTGTTTGAAACAAAGTTGAGACACCACAAAACTTCAATTCAGTATAAATTATTCTTTGTGCTGCTTCCACTAAGGAAAAATGCATGAAGTATTTCCTGTGCTGAGCACAAAAATTCTTCTCACTTTTGCTGCAAGGGATTTGTGTTTAGTTCAAAGGATTTGCTTTTTAAACCATAAAATTTTCTTGCTAGACACTGTGTGTATGTGTTTGCTGTGTTTGTATGAGGCAGCAGCTCCTGCTGAGACTGGAATGACATCCTCCTTTTTTTTCTTGTCTCTACTTAGACCACTGGTCTCAATCCATGAATCAGGGAAAAGACATACTACCAAAAAGCAAGGAGAGTGTGCATGTAACTCATGAGTGCTAAATTTCCCCCAGTTCAAATCCTAGGTCCACTGGTAATGACAAGAAACTAGTACAGCCTAAACTAGCCCCCAAGGACCAGGAAATGAGCTGATCAGATCTCTTGTCCCCTGTTGGCCCCATTAGGCAGCTATTAAATATTGTCAGGTGGAAATTCCCAGGGACAGGGCCTGATTCACTTTTCCCCAGAGTATGCTGGTATCTCATAAGTGGAATATAATAGCATAATGCTGTTTGTTCTCACAGAACCTACTGAGCACAAGCTTATTGAGTATACAGTTTACTGAATTATTTACTTAATTTTATTAATTACACTGGAAAAATGCAGCACCTTTTTTTTTAAAATCTAATGCAAAGCAGTGGGTTTGTGTTTGCATGTGCTGTAGTCAGCAATGATTAGCAGATTACATTTCTCAGCAATTTCTTTTCCTTAAATTTTAAATAAAACACAGTGGAAATTTAATACTCTGATCTGTATTCTTCCTTTTACACACATCATTTCTCAGAGCTGTCAGATCTCATTTGCAAGCCTCTCTTCTTCTGTCACCAGAAAATTACATCAATATTCCACACCACCTGATGCATCCCCTTGACACTTTATCCAAAGATCAGAGAAAACATGGATAAAGTATCAACCAAAGTGAGAACAGTTATAACTGTTGGTCCTGGAAACAATGCATTTTGCAAAACATATTGTCTTTTTTATAACTTACAAGAATTGTCTCAAAGTGAAAAGCCTGGGTGTGTGCAGTGATCTCACACACCAGGTATTGACTCTAAGATATAAACACTGAAGGAGCTTTGGCAGTGTGTTGTTTCCCCTGAGTATTGGAAAGAGAACAAGCATAACACAGTCTGAAGCTAAGACCTCATTAGGGTTTTCCTGTAAGGGATGCGTTATGGAGAACACTTGGAAAGCTGAGAATGTGCATCTGAGCTAATATCTGCACTAATTTAAATTTATTTTTTTTAAAAAGGGAAAAAAGCCCAACCTCTTAAAATAGAGTGGAATGAATTGTTTGTGTTTATTTTTTTCTTCAGTTCCATAGTTCCATGGAATGCAGCTCCAAGTAGTTGAGTCACAATTAAGAGAGTCTTCAACTGGAATGACTGGAAGTCCATTGAGATTCTTTACTGGACAACCCTGTCATAAGTCAAAACTTTGCCCAGGAAAGGAAAATGCTGTGGCGATTCAGGTGTGAATTCTGCTGTTTAATGAATTTAAATCAACACCAGTTACTAGCAAAGTTTAACCTTGGGATACTTTCTTCAATACTTTTCTTCTAGACAATGAATGCTTGAAGAGAAACTTTTGATATTACGCAGTCTCAATATCTTTAATACCAAATTCACTGTGGTGAATATAGGAAACCAGAGAAAAGGGGTCAAAATTACCCATCCAATTCTTAGTTGTGGACATTGGCAAGATCCTGCAATGGCTACAGAGATCGTGCCAACCATTCTTGGAAGAAACACCACCACAGAGGGCAATTAATACAGCTTGTTTATTTTCTGGCAGCCTGCAATACTTACTGGGCCACTGAGGGAGAGCCAGAGGCTGCTTTAATCTTCAAGAATTAGCAATAACACACTGTGGCAGAATTTTAGAGATCAGACTAGATCCATGTTAGCTTTATTGCTTTTGTAAAACACTGAGACCACAGAGATGCTAGTTTTTTCCTGTATAGCCATAAATGCCACTCAGATTCTGGCACTGAACATTATTTTATTTTATTTTATTTTATTTTATTTTATTTTATTTTATTTTATTTTATTTTATTTTATTTTATTTTATTTTATTTTATTTTATTGTTTCTCTCCTGCAGCTACTTCCCCTTTGCTCAAGCCTGCCCCCTGAACTTCCTGCAACTGAACACATTTCCTTCTATCTTCTGCCTTTGACTAGAAGAAACAGCCTCAAAAGCTCAAGAAACAGACAGATGGACTGTTCTTGGTGTTTCTCTCAGGAATGAAGGTTTGATTGCCAGTGGCTCTAGTTTCATTGGAAGAGACAGCTACAGCCAAGTGGGAAGATTAAATTATTTAGGGACAGTGAGTTCACCCAAGAGAGAAGGGGTGGAGAAGACAGTGTCTTGGCAGAGTGAGTCACTATTGTGTTGGGAGAGCAAGTGCCTGGACAAGGCTGTGCTGGGAGGTACAGACTAACCCAGAAATGACTAAAACAAATGGTCCTTGAAACATGATTTGGAGCAGAGCCTACAGCACTTCTGAAGCACACCAGATAAATACTAGAAATGGTTGGAAGAGACTGCAACAAAAGGCTGAGTCTTGCTCTAAAGTGCTTGGAAAAGGATCACCAGAAAAATTGACAGGGTACTAAGGGTGACTGACACTACATGACTTACAGGAAACTTGGTACCTGATAGTGCCTGTGGACAGAGGACATGCCTTGCTTAGGTAAAAGTACTGTGGTGTATTTAAAAGCCTCAGCCATCCTTGAACTTGCTTTTTGATTCCCTGGAAGGGAATGGTGTAGCCAGGGGAAAGACTGTTGTTCCAGATGTGCATCTGGGTTTCTCTCAAGGCCTCCCCTGATCAAAGAGTCTCATTAGAAGATTCTCCCCTGCCATTGCAAAGCTACGCAGAGGATTTAAGCACATTCATTTTATGGTCATAAGAGTCCACAGGTGTATTTCCCTGTGTTTCCTCAGCTGGTTGGCTGGAATACGTCCCCCACTTTCTTGTACGGAATAGATCCCAAACTCAGTCCTGTACTTTAAACTCCTTGAAAATCTGAGCTTTGCTACTTCCCCCATACTTAATCAAACATTTCAGACCCATTCTGTACCTTCTTTCTTCTTCTTAGACCTGGTAGGTAAGGACAACCAGAGAGGCAGGAAAGGTGGCTCTACTAGGACATACTTTTTTAATCTGTTTCCTGAAAAAAGACCTCTGGCTAGTATTAGGAAAAAGTAATTTTCTGTCTGTAAGCCTTCTTCTTGGTATTACTGGCAAAAACAAGGGACAGGCTTCGATAGGTCCTGGGCAGATCTTTTGAAACCAACACCCCCACCTCAAGCTCTCTTGCAGACTTTGTGGCCTCCTGATGTGCCCCGAATACATAACACTTGCCATCAGGTCAAATAATTTATAGGAGACTTCTGGAACTGCATTCAGAGGCTTAGTGGTAGAAAACAGCAATACCTCCTTATGAACGATAAATAAAAACTCTTGCCCCTGACTCTGCGAAGAGTTTGTTAATTGGGTTTCCTGTCCACTGGTGTAAACACCCAATAGAAAATGTCTCTTAAGCACATGGCTTCATCACTTCACCTCTGCTAATGCTCTCTGTCAGTGGTGACGGGGTAAAACAGGCCTAAAGTCTTCAGGGGTACTTGGAAAGCCTCTCCCTAAACCAGGAGATGTTGCCTAGTTCTTTCCCGAGCCTTTCAAAATGGTTGTTAGAACTTGTGATTTCAGCGTCAGTAGAAGGGGAGCAGAAGTTGAAGAGTTTATTCAGGACTGTGGCTGTTCCCTACAAAGGACCCTGAGAAGCCAGTGAAGACCTTCTGCTGTCTCCAGATAAAATCACCTTTAGCTGACAAACGTTTTTATAACCTCTACTTATACAATCCTAGTGACACTGAAACCATGGCTTTTTCACACAACCTCTCCTAGTATTCAACAGTCTTCCAACCAGGAAGTATTTCCAGGGTGCAGCCTACAGCTCTCTTGCTGTCTTTTAACTTCAATTCTTTCTCTTCTGTGCTCAATATGGGTAGAGAATGGCTAAATTTGATGTTACATTTTTAGAAGACTGGTCCCTTTCTTCAGACTAACTCACCCCCGTTCTTTTTAGTTTTTTCTTTGCATAACACTTCATTCCTCTCTCTTTCCTTTGTCCATTTGCTTTCTGTTTTGGTTAGATAAATAGCTACAAAAATTCTCAAAATGGCCCTTGGGGAATTCTGAATAAAAACCTTGTAATCTCTGTAGTCATCAGCTCCTTTATCCATACTAATAAGGCAGGATGAGGTATGGGTAAAAAAACAATCCCAAGGCACAGCTAATGCAAAACATGTATAAAGCAGAGGTGAGTCTGTTTTGCAGCTTTGAAGCTGTTCTTGCTGTACAGCTATTTCAGTAAGCAGATTTCACAGAGAAAAGCAGCAATTCTGAAACACAGTGAGAACACCTCAATCAGGAAGAACTTCTTTGTGGAAAGGGTTCTTAAACACTGGAATGGACTGCCTAGGGAGCTAGTGGAGTCACTATCCCTGGAGGTGTTCAAGAAATGACTGGATGTGGCATTCAGTGTCATGGTCTAGTTAACAAGGTGGTGATCAGTCAAAGCTTGAACTCAGTAATCTTGGAGGTCTTTTCCAACCTAAATGATTCTGTGATTCTGTAATTCTCTCTGGCACTTGACCATGCTCAACAGTGAGGGAAAATTTGGGCTCAGTGGACCCAAAACCAACTACAAGCAATTGCCATTTCCCATTCATCATTACCTTTATCCCAGATCTTCCATTCATGTGCAGTGGTAGATGGCTCTATGGCATGTACCCTTCAACCCCTTCAGGCAGAGCTCTGTTTCCTCTGGAGCAACAGACCCAAAACTTTATTGGTCTGTGACAATACAAACTGAAAATACCTTCTGGAGCAAGATCTTTTATTCTCCTTATCAGCCTGGGTTATGGTAATAGCTGTCATGCCTGGCTACACCTAATGCTGGAAGTTGGAGAGTCTGTAGTGCTGTCCATAAGCCACTTCTCTAAAGCTTCAGGCTACAGAGCTTGCATATCATTTTCTATGATTGCACAGCCTTCTGAAGGGGTTTTCTGTAACATTCAGTTTAACCACTGGCTAAATATACATATTTGGCAACGTGTATTTCTGGTTAAGATTCTGAAGATGTCTGATGTAATGAATTAAATACTTTCCAATCCTGAATATATAAAATATGCCATGCTGTATTTATCATAGCTGTGGAGAGGAAGAAAGAACATTTACCAGTAGACTGGGTGAATCAAAATGCCAGGGTAGTTTTTGACAAACATTATTTAACTTGCATCATTGCTTATATGCATTTTCAATGTAGTATGATAAATGCAAAGTGGTCATATTTCTGAGTAACCTTCTGTTAGGGAAACATTTATAATTTCAGCCAGGAGTACATGGGTAACAGGATAGTCTTGTTAGCAAGATGTGTATGTGAATAAGACACAAGCCTCTAACACCATCATACAGATCAGAGATGAGGCAAATCTCTGAGTATTTCACTTTGGATCTGTGGATTTGCTACAGGAGCATCTCTTCCCATTTGCCACCATCAGATCTCTTAGTGGAATGGAAATTTGAGGTCTGTGATAGTCTCCAAAGTGGACCTTATCTGATAAGTTTGCCAGACACTTATTGCACTTGGGTCTTTTGAGAGGAATTGAAGAGGTATACTTGCTTAGCTGTCTGAATTGTCCTCTCGTGTAGGCATGTACCAAGCAGATATTTACCCTTCTATTTGGTCCGTATGGCAATATTACTTGTCATAAGCTTTTCTTCTCCTGTGTTTTGTCTGATGTAATTACTTTGGTAAGGGACAGAGGGATATATTCAAGTGATTTTTTGAATATGATTCTATGTATGAACTGACTATTGAAGCTCAGAAATCTGCTAGAGAGAAATGGAGGAGTATAAAATATTTTCAGCATATTTTTATCCTACCTTTATTCTGACATTTGAAAATTGCATGCCATGACATTCAACACTGGCACCATGGAGAAACAGAGATAAGCAACTGGGGAAGCCTGGATTCTGACTTTCTCTAGGACACTCAAGTAAAATCCAGTCAGTGCTCAGAAGGATATATCTGGTTGACTGTGATAGATATGACAGGTTTTCCTCCCTGAGACCAACTGAAAACCAGAATTAGTCTGCTGCCATTCACCCTGTTACAGTATTATAATCTGACCCAAAACAAAGTAATTTGAAATGTGTTGAATGTTCATATTTGGTATCCAAGTAATTTTTAGCCTTAGTATGGCCAGACCAAAACATCCCAGTCCAATTTTGAAAAATTGGATAAGCCATATTATTACCAGGGTGAATTGCCCCTTTCAGTGCAATAACTTCTGGGGTTTACCACCCCACGTGGGAATAAAAGTTTATTTTACATTGTATTGTCATGACTATACCCAAAACTATTAAAAATACCATTGTGGAGACAAAGACATTCTTTTTTTAAGAAAGTCTCCATTAAAAAATGAGTAACAACTTGAGTAACAACTTGTTGCTTGAGTAACAACTGTTTGGAAGATCCATCTATTAAATTAGAGATATACTTTGTCAATGAGGCTATAAAATGATGACTGAAAGACAGAAAGATATCTTTCAGTGAGAAGTGAAGGAGAAATACTCAAACTCTCAAGAATGACAGATATTTAACCTTCATGAACTGACAAAGAAAGAAAGGAATTATCTTTCTTGACATTTTCACACCAGTGATTTCCTGGAGTATTTTGTTGCAGTTGAACATAACATATTGGCAGCAATTAGGGGAAATTCTCGTTATGCAAGGCTACATGACCTAATGGTCTATTCTGGCCTATGATTTGTTTAAATACAACTAGTATTTTTTTTCAAATTTTTTCATTTTTTTTTACAATTCAACATAATTTAGCAGTTAGTCAAGATGAAATTGGGTATTCCTAGTATGGAAGTGATAGATAAATGCAGGTAATGTTTATTTGAAGATTTCAATGGTCTGCACATCTTGATGTGGTTTCTTTCATGGCTTTGCACATGAAAGATTCCACAGAACGTGAGATGTGATTGAGCTCACGGTCTGAGGCTATACATTATGATATCCAGTTCTCGCAAAAAATTACAAAGCTGCTTTCAACAGCCTACAGGAGTCCTTTTCCAGGGAAATCACCACACAGGGTCTTCTCGTTTAATGCCATGTTTTTCATTGTGAATTTCCAACTGGTCATGAAGACAATAAAGGTCATTATCAAGTGGGCAGAGAATGTGCATAGAGGGCACAGAAGACCAACATCAGCTCTGATCTTGCAGTTTGTTCAGTAGCTGCCCTGAGTCCTGCATGCACTGGGTATATTGGGTGTACTGGATGTGTTCAACAGCTACCAATGATGTGTAGAAAGCCTGATTTGCTCTCAGTCATTTTGTACCTGTTTCTATTCCTTTATGCATTCTCAGGTGATTACTCATTTGGAGAGGAAAAAGATCCCAGAAATTTGGAACTGACTTGCTCTTAGACTAGAAAAATACTTTCTGTACCTCTTGCTCAGTGGTACCCAGGACTTCTCCAGCAGCGAAAGTATGGTGTGTGGACCAGTTCATCTGGGGAATGGATGAGTTTAGAAAACTGACTGAAAGAAAGTGATACTAAACTTGCATCTTGCATCACCCTTTCTCCTTGTGCTTCATTACTTCCATGTCTGCGATCAATGGGCTGTGTTTTCAGGGCTTTTATAGCACTTGAGTCAGGCGTGATACCTGTTGCAAGTATGCCTTTCAGTGCAATACATAAAAGAGAACAGATCAGCATGTAGTGCCTAAAATACTATTTTTGTATTTTTTATATATTATAAGCTCATATTTATCCATAGAACCATGAGAGGGCAGCATTCTCTCTATCACCCAATTCTCTTTCTGCTAGAAAATTAAGAGAGCCTTTCTTTAACATTCACCTCATAAACCACAGAATAGTGTTATATATAATTCAGACCTTGGTTCAATACTCTTTGTAATCAATAGGAATGTTTCTCTTGATTTAAATAGGTGTTGGACTGAGGCTTCAGTTGTTCAAAATGACATCAGGAAGAACTGTCTACATAATTTAAATCAGAAGATACCAAAAATAAGCAGTAGGGAAATTATTTTGGTGGCAGTTAACCATGGGAACAAAATAGCAAGAATAGTGGTGTATTCTCCGTTTCTTTCTGTCTTTGAATACAGACAAAGGTGTCTCTTTGGAAAAAATGGACAAAAGCTGCCAGACTCAATACTGAGGTCGCAGAGTGGTATTGTGTGAAGTGCATGACATAAAAGAGAAGCTGATGCTCTGTGTACACAGATAAGATAAGCCACACTTTTTTTTGGTGCTGTTTGTAATTATTGAGTGGAACAGCAACTAAGGGCTGCAGGGAGTGATCTTACAATCAAAATGGGATGTATTCAAAATGGACAAGGAGCTATGGCCATAAACTAAAATACAAGAAGTTCCAACTCAATATGAGGAAGAACTTCTTTACACTGGGGATGGCAGAGCACTGGAACAGGCTGCCCTGGGAGGTCATGGAGTTTCCCTCTCTGGAGACATTCAAAACCACCTGGAAGAGTTCCTGTGTCACCTGCTCTAAGTGACCCTGCCTTGGCAGGTTGGACTAGATGATCTCCGGAATTCCCTTCCAACCTAAAGTGTTCTGTGATTTCCACATGTGGGGGTAGGACTAGATGACCTTTAAAGGTTCCTTCCAACCCAAACTATTTTATGATTCTGTGATCTTCTGTAAGTGAGCACAAAGCATTTGCATCATCTGTGCTGTAAAAGCAATCAGGTTTGCTAAACAAAATGATCTCTCCAGCTCTGGAGTTCATTAATGTGGCCAATACCATTATCCAGCCAAGAGTTTCAGTACAAGATGTAAATCAGATGACATCAGATGATGTAAATCTGTCATGTCATCCTTGGAGTAACATTAATACAATAGTGTAGCAATAAGTGATTGGGGAAGAATTAATCGTGCATTTTTTGCAACATTAGAACACCTTAAGATGGAGAGAGGGGTTTGAAAAAGGGAAGCAGAATTGTTTACTTCTAAATAATAGCTTCAGAAATGAGTTAGGTCACAAGAAGCTGCAGTTTTTTAGTCATGAGTAGTATCTCACAGTGTCTGTCCAATGGAGAGTGGCAAGCACTAATTAGCATTCTTGCTTGCAGTTTCAGCAGAGAGGAATACTATTTAATGAACACAGAAACCAAGCTATTCTTTCTATATGGTTTGACATGGTGACCCAACCCCAACCCCCAATGGGTTTATGATGAAATCGAATTTTCTGACTTGTTTACTTCATCTCCTGCTGGTGCGGGAAATTCCTGTATGTCTCTTACTCACAGCATTTCAGTAATTTCAACACCCCTAAAATGATGCACAAAGTTTTCACTGTAAATACCCTTAGGAAGTACCACAAACTGTGGTTTCACAGAAAAGTCATTGGGACAAATGCAATGGTGGGCAAATGCACATGATTCCCGAAGTTTGCCCCAAGCAACTATTCAACATATGAGAAAGCAAAGGACCTCCACGAGGGTTGGCAGTAAAACAAAAATGTTATTTGATCTATATCTACTTTCATATTGGTGGTATTTGATCTATATCTACATGCATTTTCTTTCCTTGATATGCACTACTTAAAAAGGTTTCCCATTTTTTCAGGGCAAAGAAGTTGTGTCTACCTGTGATTTTTAAATAGGACCATCATAAAGAAAAAAGTTAATTTTCTGGTTATGTTTTGAGGACTACTAAAGGTTGTTAACGTTTGTTAACTCCAAGTATTTTCACATAGTTTCCATAAAAAAGAAAAACATGAGGTATTATTAAATTTCCCGTAACTTGTCATGTAAAAATGAATTCAATAACAATTGAGTTCTGCCAAGACGGCTGTATATTTTTTTTGAGAAATAATGAAGTTGTTCAGACTAGCCTACATTTCACATGGGGTTTGAATTAGCCCTTTTTCAATGGATCTCAAAAGCATTTTTCTCTGCTATTCAACTCAGTGCTGAAGCTCCAGTTCAGGAAGGTACTTCATAGTGTGATTAAGCCTATTCACTGCAGTCGGCCACTGACACTCTTAAAGTTGGACATGTATTTATAAATCGCAGGAACGAGGCCTTGGCATACAATGAAACCAGCTGGAGTATGGGGGACCCTCACATGATTTGAGTCTCTCCTTGTTGCAGATGGAGTCATGCACTTCACTCTCAAGAGAGAAGCAACAATACATTTTATTAGTATAAGACGGTGAGTTACCAAAGTTCAGTGGTAAAAGTGACAGTGGCTTAACAAGGTTCAGTAGCAAGGTATGTGCTGCATTAGAGGACAGTGTCAGGCAAAACCGGCAGGAGACCGTCCCTTGAGTCATGAGGTTCAGTAAGGACCCCCTTGCATTCTGAACTCCTTTTCAGCAGAGATTTTCAGGTGTGGCTGGATCCAGGCTCAGTCCCAGATTTGGTCAATGGTTTATGTCTAAATGGTCATAGATACACAATAAAAACTTCATATCACTTAGCTAAGATTTCAGAGTTTCAGTGGTCCTATTCTGAATTCACCCACAGGGTATCTAATATGATAAGGATTGTCTCAGTCTTGAGGAGTAACCTTTAGAGGCATCCCTACTCAAGGGGAGATCCTAGTACACAACTCTGCTGCTGTGCAGGAGAGATCAACAAGTCCTGGGCTGTCCACTAGTTATGGGATAGCTTGATTGACTTATAAAGATATCCGCATACCAGCTGTATTTTGGCTGGCATATGCTCAACTAGCCCTCAGCTGCTGAGCAAGATTTATAGTCCTTAGTTGTGCTGTTATCTGTCTCTCCAGAGTCCAGCTTAACACAGATGGAGCCATTCTGACCACTACTGATGGCTACTGCTTCAGCAGAAAAAGGGTGAGGGAGTAAACAGCACTGTACACTGGAGTTCTGATTTGATGTTTAAAGTCATGTCTGACACTCTGCTCTTCACTGCCTCATGCTTGACCTTACCTCAATCTTATTTATTTGGAAAACATTCAAGGGATCACAGTCCATTGTGATGAATGTAAAACAGGGAAGTATGAAATGGAGTCAAGACAGGCCCCAAAAGAGATGTCACAACTTGCAAAGAAAGTGAATATAATAGTAGCAGCAAACAACATCATAACTTTAGGCCTCCTCCTTTTTGGATAGAAGATGGAGTAAGGTTGGGGAAGGAGAGGTGAAATAAGGGAAAGATGGCGAGGTTGCCTGAACATAAATGGAGATAAGAGGAGAGAAAAAACAGCTCTTCATTGTGGGACAATCAGATTCTATTAAAGAGACCGTTAATTTGGGTTCTGCTCTCTCCCATTGCTGAATCAACTCCAACCACCAGGAGGCAGGGAGAAGGGAGATGGAGAGATAACCATCACTGTCTGGTTTTTGCTGTTGCCAGAGCGGCTGATGAATCTCCTTCGCTCTTCTCACCAGCATGTCTGGATTTAATTTGCTTTTCTCTATTCTGTGCAGTGCTGCTGTGGAAGGCCATGGATTTTCACTCATTTTAACAGTCAGCTGATATATTCAATAGGGAGCTTATTTTGCTAAATAAGCTACAAAGCAAAACACCAAGAAGCACATTGCAGTGAAATAAAATACGGACTCTAATTGATGCAGTAACTTTGAATAAATCTTTCCATTGTCACAGTCAGCATGCTAAATGCCAAGACCTGTCAGCACCACTTCTTAGCTACCTACCCAAGGTAATCATATAGCTCTTCTCATTGAAGAATCCAACTGTTAGCATTTACCAGTATATGGGGTTTTACCCAAAAAGAATTTAAAAAACCACAAAAAATAAATGACAGGCTCCATTTTGCAAGATTGTCAGATCCCATCTCTTCTTGCAGAGCCAAAATAACTTGGAGACCAGTGTGGATGTTTTGCTGGGAGTGTATGGGTGGGGTGATGCCCCAGCAGAGAACGGAAGTCAGCTCATTCAAAAGCCTTACACTGGGTCAGCCTGCCTTTTTGTGGAGAAATGGCCTCGGGGAAGCACACATTGGCAAACAGCCCATGCCACACAAGATTTATAAATAGTAAATTTGCTGTCTTTAGTTATGGAATTGCGATGCTTTTTGTCTCTTTGCAACTTCAAGCTCTGCATATAAGCAGTAACAGCAGCTACTTTGTCCTTGGAGTTCCTTGAGTCTTTATGGAAGAGAGGCACCCAATGAACATTTAGATTGAAATTCTACGTTTGTCCTTCTGAGTGGTTAAGTATATTTACACTCTGAATATGTAAAGTCATTATATAGGCAGAATGGGAGGAAAAATGAACCCCCAATTTATAAGAATGCTACTGATTGCAGTTTTCTGCTATTGCAGGCCAGACATCACATGGCCCCTTTCACGGAATTAATGGTTTAATGAAAAAAAGTGTTCTGATACCAGTCTGGCCCCAAACTCTGTGCTGTGCATCTCGCTGACTTCAGCTGGCATCTCTAAATGGTATGTCAGATTGTAATCAGACCTCTGAAATTAGAAGACAAAGAAAGGGCTTTTGTGGCATTGTGTGCCAAAAAGGTTTAAATAATTTAGGTATTTGCTATTCCAGAAATAATAACATATTTTTCAGGAAAGATGGTAAATTTTTTATTTTTTCAATTTTCTTCTGTTTTTCATAGGTGGTCCTTTTCTGTTCTCCTCTTACACTGAAGAGTCAAAATTTGTCCTGGTAAATTGACCTGTAAAATCTATTTAGTTCAAGATTCTGCTGTTGTGAAAAAATCACATTTTATTTATCAAGGGGTATTCAGCCAGGTCCTATAAAAAAGTACTATTGGACTGAAAAATCTTCCTTAAAAACATTTTGGAATTTGTTCATGATGGTCTGTAAAGGTGTTTTTTTCCCAAGCTACTATATAGAAACGATGCTATTTTGTATTAAACTCTAACAGCTCAAAAATATATGAAAAGATAGTAATTTTCTATTAAATACTAAAGGACTTTCCTCCATGAGGATACAAGCAAGCTTCACAGGAACTAGTAGTTATACTGCAGAAGGATTTTTCAGGCTTAGAGAGCTTGGGGGAGGGTGTTTGAGTACATTAGTATTCATTCCACATTCTTGCCTGCTGTTCCACATGCACTGTTTTGTGCCTCCATAAACTGCTCTGGATGCAGATCAAAATTATTTAAAAGAATTCAGAGGGGAAAAAAAAGACCAGAGCAGCAGTTTCTATGTATTTCCTCATGGCCTTCATTTTCATTGACATTTACAGTTAGCCTTTTTATAGCAATATGAAAAAAGATGGCAGAAGCAGAGAAGGGAAAGGCTTTGTCTGATAAGAAAGGTTTTTACATTTTAGAGAGTTCTCACAACAAATCAGAATGCTGTTAGCTTTCCTTGTGCAGTCAGCATCAACAATTTAAAGCAGCAGCACTGAATTCTTTAACTGAAAGGGCACTTTAAAGTTGTTGTCATTATTATTACTATTCTTGTTTACAATACCTGTTTTTACATAGGAAAAAGTATATTGATCTCTTCTGTGTTAATACTTTTTAAGAGGTTGAACACTCACTTCATATCATTTTACTTTCCACTTCTCAAGACTCTTGGGTCTTAGCCAGCCGAAGAGCAGACCTAGCCAAGGAGCCACGCTTCCGTTTCCTGGAGTTGAACTCACAGCCACAGGAACACCTACTGGAAAATTTCACTAAAGATCAAGTGGGCACCATCACCTGCAATGCATGGATTTATCAAGCAAGTTCTGCTTTACTCCTGCTAAAAAAAGTAGACTTCTTACTAAAAGCTTCGGAGGAACTTTTAATTTCTTGTTCACTGAAAGGAGCCTGGTTCATGGCCTATCACCACTGACTCTAGGCTCCTTCTTCAATATTTATCTTACTAGTGATACTCTTGAATCCTGATTGAAAAGGAGCATGGTAATATGCAAACTTGTCTTACAGTACAGTCTTACAGTACAAAGTCTAGTCTGAGAGCAGGCCAGAAGAAAGAAGAATCCCTGTACCTCTAGAAATATGGAAGTGTATGGAGCTATGGAGCTCTCCATTAAAAAAAAAAAAAAAAAAAAAAAAAAAAAAAAAAAAAAAAAAAAAAAAAAAAAAAAAAAAAAAAAAAAAAAAAAAAAAAAAAAAAAAAAAAAAAAAAAAAAAAAAAAAAAAAAAAAAAAAAAAAAAAAAAAAAAAAAAAAAAAAAAAAAAAAAAAAAAAAAAAAAAAAAAAAAAAAAAAAAAAAAAAAAAAAAAAAAAAAAAAAAAAAAAAAAAAAAAAAAAAAAAAAAAAAAAAAAAAAAAAAAAAAAAAAAAAAAAAAAAAAAAAAAAAAAAAAAAAAAAAAAAAAAAAAAAAAAAAAAAAAAAAAAAAAAAAAAAAAAAAAAAAAAAAAAAAAAAAAAAAAAAAAAAAAAAAAAAAAAAAAAAAAAAAAAAAAAAAAAAAAAAAAAAAAAAAAAAAAAAAAAAAAAAAAAAAAAAAAAAAAAAAAAAAAAAAAAAAAAAAAAAAAAAAAAAAAAAAAAAAAAAAAAAAAAAAAAAAAAAAAAAAAAAAAAAAAAAAAAAAAAAAAAAAAAAAAAAAAAAAAAAAAAAAAAAAAAAAAAAAAAAAAAAAAAAAAAAAAAAAAAGCAGAAGCTAGAAAATTAAAGGTAGGCTTCAAAAGAAAATCCCACTGGGAGAGGACAAGCTTACACAAAAGCTGAGAGGGAACTTTATACATTTTTGGAGGGATGAATAAAGGTGGATTCAGTATATCTTGCACACACATATATGCATACAGAAGTCAAATGCCCAATGTTTAAAATTCACATTGCATGAAATGCAGCAAACTCTCAGTGCTAAACAAGGCATAGTATGGTAGATGCAAAATCTTTAAATCAGTGCATTCCCTTGTGGACAATAATCACTGATGCTGGGCAATCTGTTTAAAAGTCCTGGTCCCTGCTGGGTGAAGCACTGGAATCTGTGCTGTTGCTCTTAGGATGCCACCCTGCTGTGTTTATGGTGATGAAGAATAAATATGCATGAAGTTGACAGTTAGTTTGGCTTCCACCAAAGCTTAATTTAGCTCACTTCTCAGTGCTGAATAAGAGAAATTAAAAACAATAATTAATAGTTATTTTAACGCAGTGAATAAAGATCAGCAAGAGCAGCATGTGATAAAAATGCTAAATCTGGGGAAACTTCAGAGCTGGAAGATAAAAACTGTGCAATGCATTCCACATGCTGAGGAGGTACAACATACTTTGCAGGGCACTGATGGACTAAACAAAAGAAAATGTCTGGTCAGAGGAAACAAAGGAATGCACTGCAGCATCCAGGAAGGATATAGCAGAGTCCACACCAGCTGGAATGCTTCTCCTGAGAAGTCTGAAATTCCTTCCATCTCCTCCCCCTCCTGTTTTTGGTTTTCAAACTTCTCTGCCAAGAAAAGGACAAAGCTTTATTATGCCTGAAGTCTGGCCACAAACAAAATTACCTAAAAGGTGCTTCAGAGCATTTAGTACACGAGCATGTGCTATTTCTGCAGGGGCATGGCAAGCTTTCCCAGTGACTTTTGCCATCATCCACAAATTGCATACTCCTTCTGTATTACTTTACGAAGGTTCCTCCTTTTTTTTCTTGGCTTGCACCACTGCACTCAATTTCTTTGAAGCCAGAAGCTGCAGAGCTGACATTGTACAAGGAATTTCAAATAAATTCTGATAGCCATTTTGGGGAGGAAATATTACGTGTGCATTATTGATTTTGTTACTTTATTGTGATTGTTTCTGTGTGTAGTTGTAAATTGTAAAAATTGTAGTTTTAAATTGTAAGAAGTTCTAGGTTTTTTTGGGTGTGCTGAGCAACCTGCCTGAGGAAGGCAGCATACTTAAGAAATTTTGGAATGTTTTTAAAAGTACAGCAAGTAGAAGGCAGAGAAGTACATTCATTTTTTATAATATGTATACACATATATATTACATATGTATTATATATACTTATGGCCTGCCCATCAAACAAACTCATTGCTCCCAGAGAGGGTGGGTAGAGTAGTAAGTAAAGAGTCTTGTAATTTCATTCAAGAAGGGTGATCTGTGAATGATGAAGACAGAGGTAACTGGGGGAAAATTGTCAAGCTGAGGCTGGCCTCAGTGGCATGGAAAAGGAAACAGAAGTCACATGAAAAGAGACATGAAGATAACTAGTAAGGAAAAGGACCATGTCACTCTCAAAGGTGTGGACAAAATGCTTTAACTCATTTCAGTGGGAAAAGAAAAGGCTGTTGGAGAAATTCAAAGCAGCATGGCATTGATATGACAGACAGCAAAGCCATGGATTTTTTATAAATCAGGAGAAGAGCAATGCTCTGTATCTGAAATGACTTTATTTGTAATGTTATCTATGTTCCTACATAACTCATAGAATTGTCATGCAGATTGCTTGATATCTGCAGCTGAAGGATATTGCTTTTACACCAAATATTCTTAGTTTGTTCGATTTCTTTAAAAGACAGTACTTTCTCATAGTGGCTTTTCTGTCCAACCTCAGCAAAGTCTACACTTGAGGTTCCCGTCTCTTACCTCACCTGTATTTCAGATTCTTCAGCATTGAAAGCCCCCACTGTACTGTAGATGTTTACTGTCACAAGAGGCAGCCAAGGTCTGGCATCCAGGAGCAACCAGCTTCTTCTCACAGATGACAACTGCCTTTAACTACTTTCCTGGTTGAAAGGGGAGAGCCTAGCAATCCACAGGTGGTGAAACCATTTGGATGTAAATTATACAGGCTGTCCATCAAGCTGCACAAGCCAATAGCAGGTTCACAGTTGAATGAACCCAGTGTCTGAGAGATTTGAATTCAGAACATGTAGCAAAAAAACCTCAGATCTTCATGCAAAATTCACTGAAGGCCAAAAGTGGCATCATTTCTGGCCTGACAATCCTGTGTATACGGAAAACCAGAAGGAGTGAAAATTGGTGCCATGTTAATAATGCCCAAATATACACAATGAAGTCAGACTGAAGGCAATGAAATTGCAGGCGCTCCTCATGAGCTAAGAGGACCATTTTCCTTAACCAGTGACCTTCAATTACAGAGTAGCAAGCAAATTAGTAGAGACAAAAAAGAAAAACCTGTTAGCCAGAAAATCTCACTGGCTAAAGCTTGTCTTGTTTCAGTTCCAGTTTCCATAGCTTTCGGTAAAATATGTGCTGTCTCTTTCTCTTTTGGAGTACTGGTATTAACTGGAAATGTTGATTCTGGGAACAATGAATTCCTTCTTATCAAATTGTAGGGTTTATGACTGAGTTTTTCAGAAAACTTTAAAGGTTTCTGAGTGCTTGAAGGATCTGAATCATTGCCTCAAGCCTCCTGATGTCACAAAGATCAAGTTAGGAAGAAATTCAAGGCCAAGTATGACAAGGGCAGGATTGGCTAAATAAAACTGCCATTTCTCAGCTGGCAGCTCTTCAGCATTCCTTATGCTCATGCTGGTTTGCCTGTTGGCTGGAGTGACTGTGAAGCAGGCTGGGATGTAAATTTACAATGCAGTGGTTTGGTGGTCCCCATACAGAGAGGGGAGCTTATGCTGAACCACAGTCAACTGACAGGTAAGAACCTGATCTTACCCAGTTCAAATTGTTTATACAATCTGAAAAATTCAGAAACCCAGATGATTTACATGGTGTCAATCCACTTTGAAAGGGAACTAGAGAAGATAATACTATCTGTAAGCAAAGGGTGTCCACACAGGGAACCAGCACTCTTCAGATTCACAATCTGACTTAATTTCCTAGGTAGACAAGCCCAAACAGCAAAGAATATATGACCTTCTTCACTTTGAAGTTGGAGAAAATGTTTCTTTTTTTTGAATTTTTTTTTTCATGGCTGTAATGCTATACACCTTTTGTGGCTCTTAATTTTCCAATTTGTCCATTGCAACCATTGCAATTCTATAATCCAAATCAAGTTCTGTTTTGATAGGATAAGCTCCATATTTCCTTCTCTGGACACAGTTTGACAAGTGGGATTTTCCTTTTGTATGTGAGCTGCATGTATCTGCCTCAGATTTACAAAACAAGCCCAAGTCTCAATAAAAAAAAAAAAAAATATTCAAACCCACCTACAAGATAAAACAAGCCACACAGTTAAAACAAAGTTAATCACATAGGCACAAGCTTTCTTTTGACGACATTATTAGCAAAATACCTTTTCTCTTCCTTCAGTATATATTGGCATGAAATCTTTGCCCTGCAGTTTCTGAGTTATAGGAGAGATAAAGGATGGGGAAATAGCTGCAGAAGGTTTTCTCCTACCATAGCCAAATTTGAGACATATTTTCCTGCTACCTGCACCACCACACTGCCTGCAGATTAACAGCTTTCTTTAAGCCTCTATTTTCAAAGTGTTCTCAGGGTAGTTCAGATCATCAGCTCTTACAATTTAAAAAGAAAGATTAATTTCTAAGGGACAGCTGTAATAGCATGGTAGAATGCCAGATTGTTTCCTTTTTGCAGCTACTAATTGTTTGCTTTCAGAGCCAATCTATCCTTTTGAGATTCCTCTTTCCCTTAGTTTGACAGAAATCTCTTAATGACGAGTCTCTGAGTGTTCTCTAAATGCAATATGTGGTGAACTCTTAAGTCCCAAGCCTGAAACCACAGTCTTCCCACTGTTTGTTGCTTGGGTCAATAAACATCACACTGATATACTGAGATGACTCAGCAAGGCAGTGTTCACCTGGCAGCACCAACTCACTGGTTGGAACTTGTGAATTTTTCCAGATATCAGACAGCCTGGAAGAGCAAAGTCATTTATAGACCTGGTGATTATAATGATGCATGGGAACAAAAACAGATTTACAACAATAATAACATCCAGGACAGCAATACAAATAGTGAGGATAAAAACCAGGGAAAGACAAATACCTGTCTGGAAATATGACTGCTAGTGAATCAATACGTTGATGTCCTACCAAAAGCACGACACTGCAGATTGAAACCAATGTAGTGTCAGTAACCTTCAGTCTGCCCAAGGCAAGTTGTACTTTTCCTCCGGTCTCATGCACTGTTAGAAGTTGCAGTGGACCATTTCAGCCTAGAGGGCTGTTTCTGCACCACTTTTAGCTAATGACTATTAAAATAAGCTAGTTGTATTCTTCTAACATGGAATGGACTACTTAATGCCTGTAATACTCAAATTTTAGGTTTGTTAGTGAAAGAAGAAAACCTGATTTTTCAGTTTCTTTTCCTATGACATTTTGTAAACTATGCTATGAATAATTAATAGTTTAAGACACTTAACTTTTAAAAAATAGTTTCAGGCTGTGTCCCTTCTCTGTTATGGCATATAGTCACAAACATGGTTCTTTTAAACACTGCTGAGAACAGCTTGGTCGTAGCATGGACAAGTGTTTATTACAGGGTTTACTGCCTTGTCCTATGATTCTATGCTCTGCAAAAGCACATCTTAACTAATTCCCAAAGGCAAAGTGGGAACATTGTAAAACACTTGTGAAAACATTCGAACTGCAGTTTAAACCTTGTTAAAGCACAGTTCTTCCATGGAAAGTGACACTGAAAATGGCAGTGTGGGATCCTGTATTTATTGTGTATGTGTGATTTCAGGACCAAACATGCTAAGTACAAGCATATAGTTCTCTCCTAACATCCACAGCCAGCTCTACAGACTCCAATGAGATTAGATAGTTGAAACTTTCATTGTCATATATGATTAAGATGATGGTCTCCTTAGCAGCTGTCCAAACCTGCTGTCGCCATTGAGACAGATACACCTTGGCCCCCTTCCTTTTAGCTGAATGAGCTTGAGGAGGATCTGTTTTCTTCTCATTAACCTGTGTCAGCTTTTTCATTGCTTAGTGAAGAAAAATGTCTTTTCAAAGAAGTCAGCATACCTACCTGAACAAAAATATGCACAAAAGAGTTGTGTTGAAGAAATCACTTCTTAACAGTAGCCCCATTTTCAGCTAAATAATTTTAAAGGCTTTTAAATTTGTTTTCTGGTTTAGTTCATTGCATAAAATATTTCCATTTACACAAAATTCTGATATGAACAATATTGTCCTTACACATTAACCTATTTAAATACAGTCTTATAAGCAACAGTTTTATTTCTCTACAGAGCCAACTGTTGGGCACTTATGGTTAGTACCAGCAATGAGAAGACATAGCCCCATCCAAAGCTCATTAAAATTGAGTGTAAATTGACCACGGGGAGCTTCCTATGGATTTGGTGCTTTTCTTTCTGCTGTATCTGAGATGGAAGCAATCAACCTCACCTACTTCCCAGGAACCCGTGACTTGACACTGGAGTGACTCGCTTCCAATCAGAAGAGACACATTGCCATGTCCAGCTCTTGGCCTCTGAGAGGATAAAGGTAGTTTAGCTTAAACTTCTGCTTAAGAACTTAATAACTTCTGCTAATGGAATTGCTGTAGCATTATGGTTGACATTTGAAGTTGGTCCCTATATGGAGAATACCATACTCACACATAGCTATCCTGACATGCTCAAAGATGTCTATGTCAGGAACAGTCCTTCCCCCTGCCTCACAATGAAAATGTGGGAATGCAGAGGTATAACTTGTTTATTGGCACTACAGTGCTTTTCTCTGGGCAGTATGTTCATAAATATATTTAAGAATAAATGCTAAAGTACTACAAAGTTCTGAAAAGATTACAAGAACAGTTACATCACCCATTCCAGGTACAATACCAATCAGGCAGTGATTACTACCCAACAGATGTCAGCAATACTCCCTTAGGTGGTGGAGTTCCTATGCCAGTTTTCAGATCCCTTCTTACGGCGAACTTACCACTGATGCAAGTGTCCGGATTATCACCCTTACAAGTGTAACCAGCATCTGTTTCAATCTTAGGTTATGCTTGATGCATGTTCAAATGCTTATGGATTTGTAAGGAGACATGTGTAAGGCTGTCCTTGAATACTGTGGTTTCCTGACAGTGTAGCTGAATTTTTATGAAAAAATATACAGGCTTTTTTCACCTCACTCTTTTGCCAATCCTGCTCAGCCTTGTGACTCAAAAGGGCAAAACTTCACAGCCCAGTACCATCAGGGGCCCCAGTTTCAAATGCTTGAGAGCTGGTATATCCAGAGCTGAGGTTTTGGTCTGGTCTGTGAAAAGGGAGAGAAAACCATCTGTGAAATCTGGAGGCTCATCTAGGTTTGGCTTCTACCCCAGGATCCCACAGGCTCCCATAATCCTTTATGGCTATCTGCAGGTTGGGACAAGAAATCCTTTTCCTGTACCTTTACTCTGCTCCACACCGGGCACACACAGGTTCCCCGGGGCTTCCATGGAGCCCTCGGAGCAACCCCGGGAGGCACGAACAGCAAGATTTGATCCTTATAGATTTAGAAAAATGCCATTTTCTAACTAAATCTGGGAGGAAGGAAGAACAGCCCCCTGAGCGGGGCTTCCTCTGTGGGCAGGAGCACGCTGAAGACACGACTCTCGCTGGAAAATCACAGCAAAAGCCCCGTGCCGCCGCTGCCCCGGGCCAAGCCCTCGGGCCGGCGCAGGCCGGCGGCGCCCGGGCAGCCTGGGCGATGGGCGGGCGCCGTCCCTCGCACTGCTGCCTCAGCAGGGAAGGGGAGCGAGGGGGACCCTCCTTCTCCTCAGCTTTCCCCGTTCTGCCCTTTGCTTGCAGCCAGCCCGGCTGCTGGGGGGAGCCGAGCCGACAGACCGGAGCGTTCCCTCCGGCCCCGCTGCCGAGGGGAGCGCAGGGCGGCACAGCCAGACAGCCAGACGGAGAGCAATTAAACCCTCCCCTCGCCAGCCCCTGACACTCCCTCCTGCATTTTCCAGTCTGTGGTTACGGCGCTCAAAGAGTTCCATTAAGTCACCAAGTTTTACAGGTTCCTTAAAAAAAAAGGGGGGGGGTAAGTGGGGGGAGGTGAGGGGGAGTGCGCGAGAGAAAAGTTTGGTCATGGCAGGGAATGTGTGATCAAAGCTGAGCCCAAGCTTCCTGTTACACCGGGACTATATATATATCGTGTCTTTAATGTTGGGAATGTAAGCAGCTGCTGGAGCCTGGCGCTGACTCTCTGCCTGATTCCCAGCGCGCTGAGGTTTCTTCCACCGACCACAATGAACAAGTTCCTGTGCTGCACGCTTGTGGTGAGTCCCTTCGGAGAGGTAGATGGGCTCTAGGATGCATTGCAGCTTCAGACATCAGGCTGGAGAGACACACGGCTTTTGTTTGGGGGTTTGTGTTTTGGGTTTGGGTTTTTTGGGGGCTTTGTTTGTGGGTTGTTTTGTCTTCTCTCCGTTTTCTTGGTAAACCCTGTTCGTTTCATCTCTCCAAACTTTCCTGGTGAGTTTGGAATGTGATGGACACTTCCAGCTCCAAGGAGACAGCAGGGATTTTCATCCCATTCTCAAGGTAGTGGCATGATTTGCTTTTCTTTTGCTTTTTTTCCTGTCTTCCTCCCTCTTTTAGTAAGGCCTCATAATATTGGTCTGAAGCAAAACCCTTTATCAAGTATTGAATTTAGAAACCGTAGGCTGGGATGCTTGTTTCTGATTTACGAAAGCTCCATCCCTGCCTGTCTCTAATCTCAGCTGCAGTGGCACTCTTGGTATCTCAGATACTGGGCTGGCTTTCTTATCCGGGAAAACCACTGTGAGCTCCACAAAAAAACTCAACAAATGTGTGGTGATTGTCTTGGCTTAGACAATTCAGCTTCATGTGCAAGAAAGTGATGAATTAGTAGCTGTGTCAGTAGCTATTACAGAAAAAGTTGTGTTATTAAATCTGGTATAAACCCCTGCTTTAATAAGTTTTTGTTTACTTGGTGATTTAGTGAGATACTTCCAGATGCAAATTTAGAGATGTTAGCAGTGCAGTAAATCTTTCAAAATGTTATTTAATCCATTTAGTCATATGGAATTGTATATGAGATCAGTTTAATTAAAACCTGCTTACAGACAGATCCTGTGTAACATCTCTTTGGAGGCTATTCATCTTTTGCATAAGGAAACTTTCAAAGAAAAACATTAAAAAATAATATGCAGAGCAGGCTCTTGCTCATGCCAGCACAGTAACTTGCTTCTGGGTTGTTTTGGTGAGTACAACGGCATTAATGTTGTGGCAGAGCATTAGAACTGAGATCCATTTATTCTGAAAGCTTTTTATACATGCAACGAGATTTCCAGGATCTGATGAGTAATGCGTGTTTATTACTCTCTGTACAACTTTCTGAAAGAGCTTTTTGAGAAACAAACCCGAAGTAATTAATGGTGCAAGGGAAGCAAAATTTGTCAGGCTTGTGGTTGGCAGATTGAAACACAGGACAACTTTTTCATCTCATGTCTGATGTTGTCCTGCTTTGTCAATAGGAAAGCACAGGAAGTTAATCTGGGAATTTCAGCAATAGCTGGTTATCAACTTGGCTTCTTATCTGTGGCTGTCATAAAATAATCACATCAGGATTTTGATTTTGATTAAATGCACCGTGCCTGTTCATGCTCTCCCATAAAGTAATAGCATTTGGTGAGGTTCAGCATAATCCTCTGGCAGATGAGTATTGGAGCTGAAATACATCAGTGGCAGTACATACCAAAGAGCATCATCATTCAACTGTATTATCATTATTATTATTATTATTAAGCAATTTATTTTAAAGTATTGTGAAATTAAAGTCAAATTAGTGAAATTTAAGTGCTCTCAGATGTGCTAGAGCTCAGAAAATTAGCTTTAGTACCTGTTTTATAAGAATCCTTTTAGGAGGCACGACTTCAGTTCGAAGTTCTGCATGTTTGGCTCACATACCTTCAAACCTAGTCTGGAGACATTGTAGCTAAAAAGACTTTTGGGGCATGATGTACTTTCAGCCTTGGTGTCTTTGCTAAGGTTTCAGAAGGGTTACCTGCTGTGGTGGTGCACTTACGTTTGTGTTGTTTGCCTGGAATACTAAAGCTGCTTGCAAACATTATGAAATTGGACTGAACAGAAAGAAATTCCCCAGAGCTGAATCTCATTACTTGTCACGTAACTATCTTGACTCTTATACTTGACCTTTCTCTATTTTGGATCTCTGGGCACATGTGACATTCTTTTTCTGGCCTGCTGGTTGGGTTTGCTGTGTGTAGGCAGCAGTGGCTTTGCAGCCCGCGAGGGTAGGAGTTATCTTTCTGTCTGACTTTCTTTCTGTCTGTCTGCATGTGTCTTGGTTAAAAATAAAAAGCTAAGGTTACCAGAAGAATTTTTAAAAGATACTGTCACAGTTGAAGCAACACCCACTGTTCAAATCTCATGGAAAACTTAATTTTGTTCCTTCTGTAAAAACACCTGTTTGCACATAGTACTGGATGTACATTCTCTAGCTAGCAGGCAGCTGTTAGTAATTTTGTCAGTGCAAAAGCAGACTGTAGTCACAATGGGAACATCCCAGGTTTGGCTTAGCTCTAAAACTTGCTGTCATTCTGGTGGATAACGTTCCAAAATGTAAGACACATATTTTGGAGAGTATCTGGTTAGTTTTTCCTGCTTTCTCTCTCTACAAGCTTCAAGGCAAATGTAACTCATATAAATGAAGAGTTTCAATTTAGTACTTCTTTGATAAGATGTAAAACTGCTCTTCAGCTGAATTTCATTTTCCTGCTACTGAAAATGAAACAGTAGTTTGGACTCCTAAATTGCTTTGTGAATGACAACTAATGGTGCCTCAAAAAGTCTCTACAAGACTTGACTTTCTGACATGTTGCTTTACTGGTAGAGAAATGAAGACAGTGTTTCATAGCCTCAGTTTTGAATACAGGTCACTCAGGAGAGTCACCAGTTGAATTCCTTACGTAAAAGAGCAGCCTCCTCTTTATAAAGTGTCTTCCAAACAAATGTAGGTTCTGTTATGTCCAAAGTGAGTGGATTACAATGAAGCAGTTGACAGAATGGTGGAACAGCTTTATAAGTTGAACTAAAACCAGTGAAAATGACCCCATGTTAGCTTGCATTGTGTACCTGGCATTCAGCTGTGGTCTGCAGAAAGGTCCTTTGTCCGGGCAGCGCTCTTGTGAGCCTGTAGCAGCCCACGGGTCAGCAGTGCTGCAGAACTGCTGGCCCAGAGAGGTTAAATCTGGTGATTGCATGGGCCTCCAGAACAGCAAGATGAGAAGGATGAGAGCTGTGTCTCTCACAGATGGATGGGAGTAATTCTTCCAGGATGACAAGTATTTTACAATGGTTATTTTCAATAGGTGGACAGGGATCTGATTCAGCATGGCATTGTCACATACTGGATCTGAGATACAAGCTGTTGATGAGGAGGACCTTGATTATATCATCTAGTGCTATATTTTGCTAGTGGAATTTCTCTGGGACTGTGCATGATTTCAGTTAGGAATTCTGCCTAAGGGCTGGGGATATGTGAAGGCCTCCTGCTTTTGCTTTGTCCAAATACTTTGTGTAGAAGGCAAAGTAGGAGAGTTGTGAGGTTTTACTTTGAACCCAATGCAAACACTAGGAGCAATCTGACAGATGTCTTGAACGATTATTTATCACACAAGAAAATATGCTTTGGAATAGTTGTGGAATGCAAAACAGAAACAGATTTATCTTTCCCAGCAAATTAAACCTTCTCCTTTGGTCTACAAACCAAAACCACAAAGCCAAGCTATATAATAATATTTTCATATGCTGAAAAGCCACTTTCTTTTCTGCCACAAAGCAGTGATTTAGAGGGATGATGCTTGAAGGATTTTTACTTCATGTGCTTTGTCTTCTAGTTCATTTTAATTCAACAAGAGAAATCAAGCAGCTGTTTGCCTTACATTTAAAGATGAAAGAAAAGGGCGTATATTTTTTTTATGCCCATGATCTGAAATGAAATTTTACAATCACATTATTTCTTTTTCAAAAGCATTTTCTAAGGACTCAAATAAATGGACTGCACAGGCCTTTTATGTTAGCATTGTGTGTGCTGACATAAGGATGGTATGGAGAAATATAGCTTCAGGCCTAATGTGCTGAATGACACAATGAAAGAACTGCTCTCTAACCTTGGGTAATTCATGTTGAATAAATTCTCAGTATTTACTTGCATCACACTGACTTACACTAGACTTATATTTCAATATTTACAGTTCATCCCAATTCCTTACACTGAGGCAGCCATCCTGAGAGGTGCCCAGAATTTTCCCAAGGGAGGTAAATGGAGATTGAGTTCTTCAGTCCTTTCAGAACCGAGCCCATGACACTAGAACTCAGTTTCACCTAATAGGTAGGTAGATGTAGTTAATGATAATAGGTTTTGTTCTGGTTTTCTTTCGCTGTAACCATTTTGTTACTGATAGCATTTCATACTGATAGAACAAAAAAACCCTAACCTTTGGTAGTTTCTTAAAACTGAGCCTTGCATTTTACTACCCCTTGAAAAACTGTTTACAAATGAATCAGACTAACAGTTAATTTGTCGAGATTAAAAAGATACTGAGCATTATTGGCTTCCCTCAGTGTTGGGATATAAAGGATTGGCTGAGGGATTAAAACTGAAAGAAACTGCCTAGATCTTTTCAATCCATTTGCCAGCTCTTCCAGGAAACCAAATGTCATATTTACTTTCAGGAAGGCATTGAGAACTATATTTAAGATACATGGGTTTCTTACACCTGCTTCTTAGTGAAAAGCTGTTCCCAATCTGCCTGTGAGGAGAGAATCCCCTTTTCATTTGCCAGCATTATTCTTTAATGGAGAAAGTTCTCTCTTGAGTTCACTGTCTGTCTACTGAATCCTTAGCTTCTGTTGTGACTTGCCAAGCTATTGAACAAGTCCAGGTCCTCTCCAAGAAGAAGCTCTCCATTTCCTTCTAAACTTTCTCTGTACTGCTTCCCAGTGACTTAACCTTTCCTAAACAAGGATGAACAGAATTTTACACAACCTTCTGAATGATAAATCCATTAATTTGGCCATATGCAGCACTGATGGATGGCAGCTTTGGTTTCTTAAGGGTTATAGGATGAACATATTCATTGTCCCTACTTCTGATTCCAGTAGACTGAAGCTGGACTTGTAGTTTCTTTTTTCTTTCAAACTAGCACGATGCCTTTTCCAGCAAGAGCAAAACAGGCCAGTGGCAGCATAATTACGGAAGAAATCTTACTTTCTATGAAGCTTTTGGGGAGACCACTGTTCAGAACTAGTAAGTTCTGATCATGGAATTTTCCTGTGTTCAAATAGTGCTGTTTCTTACTGAAGAGATTCAGTACTTAGTATGTAGACCTTTAAATATGGGCATTCAGATCAATCAGAGGTTTTGTGTAGCTGAGAATATGCTACCAAGTTGGTTGTAGCATAGTTTAGGAGAGGAAATGTCAGGAATGGTATAAAATGCATTTAAATACCATTTTAATTTGTCTTAGGAACATGGTTTTGAAGAGCCTCTCCTGATCATCCTTATTTACTGTATTTTAGTTTTCGCATCAGAGCAGCCCTGGAGTGTACAAAGTGGATTTACCAAAGTAAACCGGACTGATGAAAGTAATTCCAGACATGGACCCCAGAGACACACCAGATGCACTGTAACCACTAATGCATGCTTCTCCATGAGAGCAGATTGAAGTTAGTCCAAAATATCCCCTCAGAATAATACATAATGTGGATGTCAGGTGCTCTGCACCATCTGTTTTGCTCTGCAAATCTGCTGTAACAGGTGATGCAAATTCCAAATGTAAGCACAAACTCAGTGTGTGTTAGGCCAGGAGAAAGGACAATTTAGTGATGTTCCCCTCCAGCTTATTCTGTGAACTGGGGGACAAAAAGGATCTTTTAATTCTGTTTGTGCCAAGTTGTGTGGCAGTAAAACTAGTGAAAATTTTATTTCATTATCTTCCACCATTGCTACTGATTTTTTTCAAAACATCTGAAAAATAGATAGCCTTTACTTTGGCACTTGATGTAGGTTTAAAGATAACTTTTTATTTGAAGGTTGCATATCAATATTTAGAATACTCAGTTTTGCTATGTGTTTTCAGCCTGTGTAGAAGAGGATTTTGCAGATCTTTTTCTTAAGTATTATCAAATAACCTACACTAGTCTTATGAAATGTGGTATTGGGGATTGAGGTCTAGAAATATACTTAGCAACATACTAATGGCTGTATTAGGTCTAAAAAAAAAGAAATCCAGAAAAAAATGCCCTAAACAGATGCATATGCTGTCTACAACAGTGGTTGATACCTGATGCATAGAAGAGATGGAAGAAAAAGACAGAAAAATATCACTGTTTTTCCAAAACAGTCCTCAAGACTCAAGCAATTTTTGTTTGGGATTTGTTGATCAAAAGGTGATGTTTATGTTTAATAGTCCTTTATTATGTTCATCCATTACTATGTCAGGAAACATCTTGAACTTGACTGTTTGCAATGTCCTGTGGTAGTGAGTTGCACAGCTCACTGTGCTAATAGGATCATAGCAGTCAAACAGCAGTAGTAGCTCTATGTTGAAAATTATGTATAAAATGCTCTGGTACAATACTGAGATATTGATTGCATTTATATCTTTAGTTTGACTGAAGAATCTTTTTGTTGTAATTGTTTACTAAATGAAATAGTTGGATCCTGCATACATATGGCTCAGCCACTGATCAATGGATTACTGCAGCCACATAATGTGTGTTTCTGGGAAAAAAAAGGGAAGACAAATGTGATGTGCTTTTCTTTTAAAAGCACAAGGAAAATCAAATGGGAAAACTGATTGTTCTTTAAGTGATGCTGATTTATTAATCCTATTATTATGGGGTTTGGTTATACTCATTTAGATTAATAATATTCTGGTTGCCATTATTAGTTCATAGTTATTAGTTCTTCCAAAGACAAAATTCTGCACGTTTCACACATGTATTGTTCAAGTTTTGTTTTGCTCAATTTTTAAAATCAATTCCTCTCAAATTGTGTTGAAATGTTTTCAATTTTTATTGGCTTGTTTCCCACAGCTGTAGGTTCTTCAGGAAGCAAGCGTCTTCCATTTTTCCCTACAAACCCCTATGCTTTCATACTCTCATTATTGAATTCTAATTAATTTTAATGCTGAAGCATCCCTGCAGCAAAACTCTTTACTTGCCTTAAAAATGGTTTCCAGTGTAAATAGCTGGGTGAAGAAAAGAGATAAAATCTTGTTGTTCTTGCTCCTACATGTTGCAGAGTAGAGTTAACAGTCATGAAATTATTCACCTACCTGTTTATCATGTGAAAATGTGTCACCAAGGGCAGAGGCACAACCCAGAACGGCAGATGGTACTGTAGTGACAGCTTTGGATTTGTTGGGAGCTGTGCACTGCAGAGCACGAACACTAGTGTTTCTGCATGAGGACGTGCTGCCCATATGACTGGTTGCTGTCCCTAATAATTTTCACAGGGTCAGATTTTCACCTCTGTGGGTATTGTCTTGGGTTTCCACAGACTCCAGCATGAAGTGTGGATTGATGCCTGTCTTTGTAGCACCTGTGCCACCTGTTGTAGTCTGATATGTTCTGTGAAGGGAATGCATGTGTCCATGCAAGTCTTGGACTCTGGGATGCCATTATCTATTACTGAATTAAAATCATAGGAGAAAACCTTATGGTTCACATCAACAACTAATGAGATTACCAGGACTTCCTTATTACTACAGTCATAACTGTAGATTTACCAAGGGTGGGGGCATTTTTCCTCAATGTAAAGCCACTCACTATTAAAAAATGTGCTGCACCCTTTTTGTTAAATAAATCACATGAAAGGAAAATGGAGTTGTTCATCAAACTTCAAAGACTAATAAGGAATTTCTCACAATGAAAGGTATTGTGCATTGAGACCACAAGAAAAGTGAGATCTCCACCTATAGAATTCACCTACCTGTTTATCAGACTTATCAGACTTAGTCAAGGATAGTTACAAGAGGCTGTAGGGAATATCCATCTATCTGCATTTCATTCCTCAGCCTAAGTATAGCTGTATAAAAAGCGGATTCATAGACAGGCAACAGGAGAATGCATTTAAGAGTAATAGCTTAAGCAGTAAGAGTTCTGAAGTTAGGCACCTAATATCACTTGGTATTTACTGTGACCTGTGTTAGTGCAGGTGAAGTTTTAAATTATCCTTTCCAAATGTAATAAATGGCTTTAATGGCCATGTAAATAATGGCTTTAGAAGGGCCATGATGTGGCAGAAGTGAGGCCCTTAAATGAAGCATCTCAAGGAAATACAGAGTCAAAAAAGAAAAGTAATAATAAAAAAAGGTTAATTCCACTTACACTTTGGCGGCATTTGGAGAAGAGGGAATAAATTTTTGAAATTGAATTGGCAACTCTGTATTAGCTGACAGGGATTAAAATAGCAACAAAGACAAGCCAGTTAGATCTATAATTTGATTGGATACATAGAAAAATAGCTTAATTCAGAACCAGTTTACTTCATCTTTATAAAATGTACAAGCTTTGGAAGAGAAGTGGCACATGCAGCTGTGCATGCAGTGCTGAGACAGAGCTGGGTTATTGCTGAGGGGAGTGAGCTGTTGCCAGACCCCCCTGAGGCTCAGGGTGGTTCCCAGGAGTTATTTTGGTGGTAGACTGGTAGAATCACAGAACCAAATTTTCAATTATAAGGCCAAAATGAAGTGATATAGAGGTTATCTCTGCAGCAGGGCAGGGTAACTCAGATTAAGAGGTCCCAAATCACACCAGCAAAGCAGACTGTTGTAGGAAGCAGGAGGACTGTAGCTGTCATGACGTGTGCTGGTACTGAACCAGGTGCTCACAACAGCTGTAAGCCTGGGGTTTTAGGTAGGAAATGAAAGCATTGGCTTGGTCTCTTCCTGCTCATGCAATTAAGTCCTTAATGTGCTCTTCATAACCTGCGTCATTCTTTACTTCTATCTCAAGCTGTGTCTTCACCTTTGATGTAGCTGCCACATTACATCCCAAGAGCTGCTGCATGTCACTGCAAAATTAATTGGAAGGCATTAATAAGTAACTTCTATTGTTCTAGCCATTAATTTCTGGTAAAAAGAAGTAGTGTAAGAGAAATAGTGTAAGGAATCTCCTTTAAAGGTATCTGTGGTGATGGTGCAGTACAATGGTGAGATTCATATGCTCAGGCACGATTTCTTTTGCATCTGAAGAACTCAATACTTAAGAACACAGGGGTGCATAATCCCCACCTTGGCTGTGCATTGGACAAGTTCTCTGGTGCCAGGCAGTAAAAGGCCATTGCCCAGTGATATTAAAAGGGTGTAAATCAGAGAAGAATATGATCTACATCTCTGGAAGAACAAGGAATCACTTAGGTCTGGAAGATTTGCTAGATAAGATCCTAAAATTTTGCCATTCTAAGACAGACACAGGAGAGGCTGGAAGCTGGCCAATATCTTGGAAATTTCTAATGCAAATATTTGTTTGAAGATAGTGACATGAGTAGACTCATAAACTCATTAAAGTGCAGGTTTCTTTGTGACCATCGTGCTCCCCGGAACTAAAAGGAAGTGATGTTTTATTTTCCTGCTGCTAGCTCTTGGACATTTCTGTTAAGTGGACCATCCAGGATGACTCTCCCCCCAAGTACCTCCATTACGACCAAGGGACATCTCGCCAGCTGCTGTGTGAGCAGTGTCCTCCTGGGAGCTACGTGAAGCAGCACTGCAGCGCCAGCAGCCCGACGCAGTGTGCCCCGTGCCCGGCTCAGTACTACGCCGACGAGTGGAACAGCAACGAGGAATGCCAGTACTGCAGCACCGTCTGCAAGGAGCTGCAGTTCGTCAGGCAGGAGTGCTCCAGCACGCAGAACCGCGTCTGCGAGTGCGTCAAGGGCAGGTACCTGGAGCTCGAGTTCTGTCTGAGGCACACGGAGTGCCCACCCGGCTTCGGTGTGGCACAGGCAGGTGAGTCCCGCTCCTCAGTACGAACAGACTTTAATTAGAGCTCTGCTGCACGGCCATGACTCGTGGCGGTTACAAGATTAGGAGAGAGGCTTGTCCAGATGAAGTTGCAGGACCGTAAATTGTAAAGCAAATTGAACCTGCTCTAGTCTGCATCATTTGGACTGTAGCCAAAGATAGGTTTCTCAATGGAATACCCTGCTCCTGCTGTAATATATAACATAATAGCAGTAGTAAATGTAGCAAATTGCGCTCTAATGAGAAACATGATGGATTGCCTCTTTTAAAGGAACATTATCTGGAATGTAGTATTTGTGTCTGTGATAAATAATAATGTTTTTCATTTTGAAATCTGCTGTTTCAAGCAACTATATATCTTGACAAACACCAGGAGCCCTACATGTTTGACACCAAGTGTATAATTATAACAACATTAATATAGCTCTAGCATCACTGCAATACGGGGTAATAATTAATTATCAGCATCCTAAATGGAATTCTTAGGGAAACTGTTACTATTATCAAGCAAACAACCATTTCTTTGTCAAGCAGGCTGGCATAGTGCTGAATGTCTGATGGGGATGTAGAGCAAAGCAGCACTTTTCAGTGGAGTGTATTCTTCATTTAAGACAACATAAACTGTTAAACCAATAATATATTCTTCCCTGAAAACAAAATACATCATTTATTGTTTGGCAAATGCCATGGCCCAATTTAGCTCCAATATTTAACACAGCCTGAAAGAATTGTAAACTTGTTGTGGCAGAGCTTGATAACTGCCTGGAGAAGAGCACTGAGGAAGGAAAGGCAGAAAATCAAAGTGTCTCAGACAACCAGTCTCCAGACTACAGAATGATCTCCCTAGGAATGACATACCTGCAGTGAGAAACACTAGGCTGGCCTGTACATTTTAGAGCTGAGCTGAATGACAGGCTGGGAGTCCTTTTCTGGGTTATGAACCTCTCATTGCAGAGCAACTTTGACGTAAGGAGAAATGTCACTGCTGTAGCTGCTCACTAGTCCTTGAATAATTGGTTGATGAAGCATTAGCCTGATGTCCTTCTACTGTTAAGCATTTCCACTGGCAGCTACCACATTTCCATATTGTAAACCTTCATTAACCTAAACTATTATACCCAGGGCCTTGGGTTAATGAGGTTCCACTGTATCTCAGCCGCAAGGGGCCAGAAACAAAGTTCTCAGACTGTTTGGGAGGTGAACAAAGTATAAATTGTCCGAGCAGCCAGCCTGCTGCATCCCTGCGAGCATGGTGAAATCTGGCAGACAAATTTCAATCCCTCAGTTCAGAATTAAGGAAACTTTTAAAGAAGAAAAAATGTTGAATTTTGTAATTTATTGGAAAGTTGGTTTCCAAAAGACCATCAGAATGAACCAGCTAAATCCAAGCAGACTTCAAACAAGGAATGAAAATATTACAAAAAAAATGCATCCCCCAGTGTTAATGGTCAGTTTTTGAGGTGAGGCAACAACGAAGAATTTAATAACAATGTACCACACTGTGTTACTGCTTTCTGCCATATGATAACCTTGAACTTTGTAACGATGCAAACTCAGGTGAAATAGAACCTAACAGTAGAAAAATATTATTCCACTCCCACACAGGGAGATGGTGTGGTCCAGTGTCTCATTTAAGTGTTAAAGCATTAGAAATCTGTTTCCCTGATGCCAGTTGCGCATGATTACACTGGGATATCGCTTTCCTTTTGTAGTCCCCTTCTGTGAGTACAGATTAAGGCTTTGTTCCTTCTGCCACGGCCGGCCCTGTACGGGGCGGTGTTTCTAGCAGCACTGGGGAAGCAGCACTGCTGCGCGGCAGCTCTGTCTGCCCGGTGGCAGCTGCCGTTTCCCAGGGAGGGATGGGGGATTCCAAGCCAGTGGAGGGAGTGGCAGAAGGGCAGACAGACAGCGGCACTTTGTGCCCTGAACAAGAGAAGAAGCTGGCAGAGCTGAAGGGTACCTTTATGCTCAGTCCTGAGAACACTGATGGATTACTCAGTTTATTCCTCTCTTGTGCTGCAAAGATTATATGGGAAGCTCTGAGCAGAACGATGCAGCATTTGCAGCAATTCATTTCTTCCACTTCCTTGCTGCCAGAACACAGCAGCAGTCTCTCTGTAGCAAGGAAAGTTGCTAAAATTCAGCTGTCTCAGGACAGCTGATTGCTGCCTGCACGGTGCAGGTGTTGGCTGGAGCTTTGTCCAGCCCAGTGCTGCAGGCACTGCACATTGCACAAGAGCGATGATGTGGCTGCAGATATCACAGGATTTGGGAGTGGGTTTGCAACATACAGGGTCTGTGACAACTGTATACTTCTTTCTTTTCACTCGTTGTCTGATGAAATGCTAGGTCAGGTTGTATGCAAGCACTATATTTTCCAGCTGATTGAAAACTAGAGATTCATACTCTTTTTCACTAAGGATTTCCCAAAATAAATAAAAGATTACTAAAAAGCTAACATTAAAATAAATATCCACATGTAAATACTTTAAAAATACACTAGATGGAGATATTTTCTTAATCAAATATAGTTTCCAATTATTTCAAATAAATTTTAAGCATGTGCTTAAGTTCATGTTCAATAATGCAGTATTGCATACCAGACTTCAGGCACTTGTTAAATGTTGGATGAATAAGGATGAATTAAGAGTGAATATACAGCAGTTATTGGTGCTGTTACTTTCCTGCCACTGGTGGTTAGACTGCATAGTTTCAGATTTCATGCATTAGTTTTCTTCCTCTTTGTAAATGTGCTAGAACCATATGTTGTCATTCTGTTGTTGTATCATATATCTAATTCTGAAGTAAAACTATGTATTATAAATCACCAAGCAAAACATCTATGTCTATTAAGTATTTTTATTATATTGGACACTCTGCTTTCTTTGCTTTTAATAATGTTTTATTCAAGCCCCAAAAAGAATTTTAAAATTGTTGTCTTTAGTTGATATTTAGTTGGGTTGTGTTTTTATCTAGAACTGAAATAACCCATTCAAATAAGGTTCTGGGCAGTTATTGCAGAGTGAAATTCAAAGCACATTTTTTTTTCCATTAATTACTTTACAGAATATTTGTACAGTTGAAGGATGAAGATCAGACATGGTGTAATGTCTGAATATACTCAATTAATTGAGGTTTTAAAGATACTAATTTACTAAATTACTGTTTTAATCAGTAATCACTGATTTTAAACTTGATAACAAACATATTTAAGAGTACTATTTACTGTATTACACCAGCAGGAACATCATTCTCTTAAGGTGTCTTCTGTCTCTTTTTTCTTTTCCCAAGAGATTTCTCGGTAGATCACAAACATGAAAAGCAGAAGCATGACAGTTTAGAGAGGAATATTTTCCTTGCTTTCTGTGTTCTTTTTTTTCCCTCCCATATTTGGGGTTATATGTAATTAGATGCATTGTTTTCCTGTTTCCACAGGTACCCCTGAGAGTGACACTGTATGTGAGAGATGTCCAGAAGGATTTTTCTCAAATGAAACCTCATCCAAAGCCACCTGTCTTAAGCACACAAACTGTAGTGCCCTTGGTCTCAAAATAGCTTTGAAGGGAAATGCGGTTCATGACAACATCTGTCAGGAAAATACAGATACAACACCTCAGAAATGTGGAATAGGTGTGTATCATATTAAGGAAGAATGCTCTGAAAATATACCTTTAGTTATAATTTAAATTAATTTATCAAAATTAATGATAAAAATGCTTTGCTTGTTAGCTGTTTGCCTTCTATGGTAATGGGCATAGTAGAATTTTAATTATTGTAGCTCAGACCAAATAGAACTCAAGCACAAAGAGAAACAGCACCATAAAGACCACTTTTTAGTCTGTTTATTAAACACTTGATCTTATAATTCTTGCTGCTTGATCTTTTTTTCTGAGACAAAGCAGGGTAAGAGATCAGAACAATTGACACCTTCTCTTTCTCATTTCAGATGTAACCCTGTGTGAGGAGGCTATGTTCAGGTTTGCTGTTCCTACTCATCTCACACCTAACTGGCTGAACACACTAGCAGACAGTTTGCCTGGGACCAAGGTTAGCACAGAAAACATTGAAAGGATTAAACAAAGGCACAGCCCTCAAGAGCAGACCTTCCAGCTTTTGAAACTATGGAAGCAGCAAAACAAAGAACAGGATATGGTCAAGAAGATTATCCAAGGTATCTTATTGTGATAGCATGTGCATTATAAACAACCTTCTAAATGGTATTTTAAAAATTGCTTGGGATCAAATACCCCCTGGGGATGTGTTGTGCTCAGAGAAGGGCCTGCAGGGCTTTGACTGAGATACATTGATGCAGTAAGCATAGTGAAGTGGAGGGGAAGCAGGAACAGAATTCCACTTCTCCAGATCAGTCAAGGACTGCATTCTTCCCAGTAGTCCACTTTGGAGTGTGTGTTGTGCCATGACCAAGGTCCCCTTTTGAAACTGCACAATATATGAAGAATTCTGATCAAGTGAGGAAAGTGTTTCCCACTGTTACAACTGAGCAGCTGAAGTTAGAAGGAGCTGGTTGCCTGCAACTGAGAGTGCAATTTGTCTTCTATAAAGTGGAGGTTGATATTTGGGACTGAGATATCTATCCATAGGGTGGGGGCACATGAGGAGTACACAGACAGGCTTTCCCTACTTTTTCCCTTCTGTTACCTGTTTGTCATGCTGATTCACTGCTTTGTTTGTGCTGAATCTACGAAGACAGGTTTCAAAGATGATATAGTGCTGCAGTGTTAGTATCTAGGTTTTTTACAACAGTCAGGCCAACTCTTTTCATGGACGCCACCATCAACAACTTCCACATTCGAATGACATTTTGTCCACTCAGAATAGATTTTAAAAATGCTGCAAAAATGTTTTTTTTACCCCTCTGCTACTTAGTATATATGCTTATGTCAGACTGTGAAGTGTGTAGAGTACTTCAAAATTCAAAATTACTATTTTACCAAAGCTTGCCTAGGCATTTCTGAAGAGAAAGAGCTAAATATTCATTCACTGGAACCATACTAGGAGTCCTATCACATTCACGCATTTTACAGGATAGGTGAGCCTTAAAAAGCAAAGCTGAGAGAATGATTTGAAGCAAAGAAATTTGGAAAGTAAATTCACCTTGAATTTTTGGAAGGTTTTTTGCAGGCTACAGTAAATGTAATGTGCTGTACTTACCTCTCTTCTCTTTTTGCTTTCTATAGATATCCATCTTTGCGAAAACGGTGTCTTAAAGCATGTTGGCCAGCTGAACCTCACCTTTGAACATCTCAACATGCTGATGGCAAGCTTACCAGGCAAGAAAGTGGGAAAAGAAGATGTTGAGCGCACAATGAAGCTATGTCAACCCACAGAGCAAGTTCTGAAGCTTCTCAATCTATGGAGAATAAAGAATGGTGACCAAGACACCGTTAAAGGTTTAATGTATGGACTGAAGCACTTGAAAATGTACCACTTTCCAAAACGAACCATCCAAAGTCTGAAGAAGGTGATTAAGTTTCTTCACAGATTTACAATGTATAGATTATACCAGAAACTCTTTTTAGAAATGGTGGGGAACCAACTTAAATCTGTGAAAGTAAGATGTGTCTAACTCAAAATGAGTTTCTCTCTCCACTGACTATTTTTGCCTAATTACTGCCAGCAGTAATTAAACTGGAACGTTATTTCACCACATTATGATTTACTATTTATAGAAATGCCTGACTGGAATAGTTCTAAGTCTCCTGAAATGGTTTTGAAGGCTTTTTTTCTTTAATAAAAATCACTTTTGTAAAAGCTATTAACCTTATCAGTGATGATAACACTAAGAGCCTGATTCTGCATTTTTGCACACTCGGAGTTGAAAAGTCCCACTATAGTCACTAGATGAGAAAGGAATGCCAGACCAGGCTCTACTCCAGTATTTGCTATTTATATTCTTCAAGAAGTAAACATTTTTGTTGTACATATTTATTAAGTTAAATGGAAATTGTGTGAGACTGAATTTTAGGAAGAGAAATGAAAAGCACGCTGTATATTTTCTAGTTAAACAAAAATGATTCCATATATTTTTCTGGCAAAATTTTGTAGCATGCCCTGAGAGTTATTAATTTCTTTACATTTTGTATTTAAAAAAAAAAGTATTATTGCTTAGTATTATTTGTATAAGTTGTGGTATCTTTTGGTAAGGATGTTTTAATTTATCCAATGATTTAACTCAAATACGGTGAAAATACAGTGCAAGTGACCTGAATATTTAAATATTCTGTGAGGACGTGAATGTACCATATTTAAGAAGCTGGATTTTTATATAGAATTTCATAATCTTATTTTATAAAACAATTAAATTTTTCAGTTTACTTTTTGACTGGTGTTTTACTCTTGACTCTTAAGTAGGAACTAATTATAAAGACAGACTATGTGGATTTTGCACCTTATTTTGGGCTTGGGTCTCTGCTACTCGCTGTCTGGTCTAGTAGTTAGTATGTTAACCAAGTAAATACTGACCAGCACTGGGTTTTCATGGTCACTGCAAAGGTAGAAGAAGCTAAAAGGTATTAATGGTTCCAGTCTAACCGGCCCAGGTGGTTGTGATACGACCAATTACAACTCCATAGACACATTCGGCCCAGCACCACTCTTGGCCTGGTGTCATTCTTGGAGAGCTCACAACCTTTCCCCTAACCACAGCTTGTAATTTCATGGAGGAAAGATGATGCATGGCCCTGACAGGCTTGGAAAGCCTCACATATTGCCATTGTGTTTAAAGGCAGGGAGCACAGAGAGGTCACATAAGAAAAATAGTTATTTACCATTTCCCTCAGCTACAGAATGAGGCACCTACAAAGCCCTAAGCCCCATAAAAACAGAACAGAGTGTATGAGTGTTGTTATCAAAAGCTCACAATTTTAAGGACCAGTGGTCATTCACAATGCAAGCCAAAGGGTTTGGTGGCTTCAAAGAGAGACTGTACTCTTGGGTTTTTTTCTTTAAACCATGTGAACAGAGCTTGAATATTCAATATATTCTTTTCCATTGTGTAAGGAAAGGAAGCCCATGAGCATTTAGCCTTGTATGACAAATATTCTTCTGTTACAGATGAGAGGATCTTAAGCAAAGAATGAAAAAGAGATTCCTGGTTGATATGATAGGTGCTCATCAGAATTGCGCTCCTTACAGAGAATACAAATGGGACATACTGATTTAAAATAATTGGGATTCATTTTTCACTGAATTCTCACATCACTTTTTTATCAAAAGGAATAAACTCCCTTTTAAATTTCACATTCTATTAGCATCTCATTTATTGGTGTAGCTGAGAAATGGTGCTGAACATAAAAATTTCCTAGTTTTGTGTTGATTCATTTGGGATAATTTACATATTTCTACAACAGAAAGTGGTTTTACATTTAACTAAAAGATTATAACAACAGAGTCTCAAATTTGCAAAATAGATACCAGATGTTTCCATGACTCTGACAGGTGTGGAGGTTTGGGGTGTTCGAGGTGTTAAAGTGATAATAATGATCTTACTGGCAACAACATGAAGATCACACACACCTTGTAAACAATATCATCTTAATCCTTTCTACATATACAACAATTTTGTAATTGATAGTAGAGTTATAGTATCAAGTGGTAATATCATTTAAAAATGTATCACAGAGAGCACTCTAGAGAAAAGCACAGTTGCTTCTTAGTACATGGGTTTCATACATTTATACTTCCATATTTCAAGTAGTTATATGCAAATCTTATTGTAAATAATACAGTATTTGTGGTCCTTCAGGAATGACAATAGTCAAGAAAGTGCTTGGAGCCAGACCCTACAGTTTATGCTATAACTATCATGTGAACATGCTGTGCTTCACTACAGTAGAGTATGGTCTGGACTGGATTTCCTGGGAAACTTTAGCATTAAACTATTACCTGTGCCTTTTTAAAATAGGATTTTTTTCCCCCCTAAATTTTAAGTTACACCTGTTTAATGAATTATATCTCTGAAAGCTGATTCAGTGAATCAGTTGCCCATGCTCAGACACTTCTCAGCAAAGTTTGTGCCTCATTTATCAATTCAGCTTCACTCAGCTGGAATGACTTGAACACATCCTGAGCAGGCAACATTTAAACTGTATTCCCTTCCCCAAAGAGCCTCCCGCCCAAAATAGCCAAGACAAACAAAAGCAAGACCCAGGATAATGAGGGAGAGGGTGAGGCAAACAGAAAGTGGGAGGAATGCTTGGAAAAAAATATGGGTTTGGGGGTGGTAGCTTGTTTTATAAGGAAGGCTGCAGGAGGAAGAAGAAGTGCAGTGGGCAGCAGGTGGGAGAGGGGTCCCTGTGTCCATGGCATGGCGGAAATGCTGCTGTGGGGAGGAAGATGTGAAGGGAACAGGGGAGGTGCGAGGGCAGGGCACAACCAACCAGAGCTGGGCCTTGGGGCTGACTTGAAGAGGGATTCTGTGCTCACAGCGCCCTGTCCTGCCAGGGTAACAGTGCCTGCTCTCCTCCCAGCCTGGCTGATGACCAGACTCAGGAAGTAAATATTTTGCCAGTCTCTGGCTAGGGGTGAGGCCAGCCTTGCCTTGGGGTGGAAAGAAGGAGAGGAACAGGGAAGCAAGGGGAGTGTGCTGCCTCTGCTGCCCCAGCCAGTGGCACAGTTTGTCCTGTCCTGTCAGTTTCCCCTTCACTGTGAGAAAGGAAAAGCAGTTTTGGGAATATTTAAGGGACACAGTGAGATGGGCTTTAAGGGAGGCTCTTCAGTTGTCATCTGTCCAGCTCTCCTCTCAAAGTGTGGAAAAAACCCTCAGCTATCAAAAAAACCCCATGGGTTTAAAGAAAAACCTTATGATTCCAAAATCTTTTACAACCCTGCTTTTAAAACTTTTTTTTATATGCACTTGCCTTCCAACAATGCAGTCTCTCGAGTCCCAGAAAATGTTTTGGAGTATGGGGGAAATTAATGAAGAAACTAGATACTACGGTCCATAATAATATTTTTTTATGCTGTGCACATCACCAAACACAATAGTCCCTGACCTGGTCTCTGACAGTGGCCCATGAATACTTTCATAGTAAAAATCAATAGTATAGTCTGCTATAGACTGAATGTTTTATAAATAAAGCCAGGTATCAAATAGTTTAAAAAAGTTTAGAGAAGCGAATAATGACATTTCAAAGTGATGCTTGGGAACACACACAAAACTGTAACCGAACACCCCACACACACCCTCACACACACCCTTGTGCTCACACACACCATACACCATGAACACAATTTAGACTGGGGCTTCAACGGGCTGTGGTGGGGATTGCAACTCAACCAAGCCCTTCATCACCCTCAGACACCCACCCTGCCCACCCTGATATGCCCTATCCAAGGCAGAGGTGTCGGGTTTGCTCATGAGTCACCTTCAAAGTGCCCAGATTTTCACCTTTAAAGTAGTTCAAAACCATGGCTCAGAAATAAGCAAATATTTACAGACAAAAGTACCAATAATTTCTGCAGACTATCAGGAAATATTCAATTTTGGACAAATGTCAAATATGGGAAAGGCCCACCCTTCAAAATATTTATTTGATGAAATAACATGGAGAAGAAAAAATTGGACAAAAATAACTGGGGAAAAAAAAAAAAAAAAAAAAAGAGGTTTGCATTTTTCTTCCTTTACCTTAGATGATAAAGCAATATTGGCAACTTGCTCAGTAGTGAAGAGAGATAAAAATATACACAAAGCTAAGGCTGTGGTCATTATGTGACTATTCCCAGTGGAGTTCAGGGACAAGTCTATGGGAAAGGATGATAAGAATTTACTCAGAATTGCAATGAATTGAATAATTCTATTTTTATATTAGACTTTTGAACTGAACAAAACTTGAGATGAAATAAAGCAGATGAACGCAATGTGAACGTAGTTTATTCCACTCATCATCATCTTCGTTCCTTGTATTTATGGCAAGTTTGCGTAGGATTCCTCTGTTTGTCTTTTCATATTTAAAAAAAGTTCTTTCATACTACCAGGCTATTTTTTTTAAATCATCCTGACCTTTAGTACCTAGGAGGTTATTTAAAAGGAACCACATGATGAAAGACTGTGGCTTTGGCAATATTTCTTATATGAAGAAGACAGGGTGTGGTTCAATAATGGTGAAGACAGAACTTTCCAGAGAATATTTTTCTCCTTTATTTCTTTATCTGAGAAGAAAAGTCTTCATTCTCTTTTAAATAAATAAATAAAATTTCTAGCAAGTAGGATATATATATATATACATATACATACACACATACATATATATATATATATATATTCTGGGTATGCAGAACTTTTTCAGCAGACAAAATAAGATTTCTGTCCATTGAGAGTATCAGTGGGTTGGTATTTGTGTTGTGCTACAGCCTTGCCTATGGCACTTTAGATGAGTGAAACAATACATCCTAAAGCATGATTAATCACATTTAATACAATGGAAACTCAGTGTCAGTAAGAGATAGACCAAGTTTTGCATTTGTTGAAGGGGATAGACTCAGACATCAAAGACCAAGGTACTTAAACACCAGAAGGTTTGCAGAAGCCTCTTTCTCCTGGACAGAGTTACGGAAGACTAACAAAGGCTCACATTTTTGGGAAGGGTGTCCACATTTGGGAGATGTGTCAATGCTTGAAGTAGGGTGTGTTTTTTGGATTGCAACAAAACAAACTCAGAGTAGCTGGCAGGCTGGTGAAGCCGTTGGGAAATTGGGCTATTCCCGTCTCTTGGAGCTAGAGAGAAGCAGCTTGGTTTGATGCCGCGTGGGTTGGGACCCAACACAGGGATACAAGGAACGGGCACTTCTGCTGTTGGGAAGTGTTTTTGAAAGTCTGAGAAGACAGACAGGCTGAAACCTCAAGAAGACAGAGGAATGGCGCAGAAAAATTTTGCACTTGGTATCTCAAAACCAGACTTTGTCTCTTGAAATAATCACAAAACCCAAGCAGTTAGAAAAGAAGAGATTTCTTTGGCATTTATTGACAAAGACCCCATAGCAGTATTTGGATGATTTTGTGGTGACAGAGGATGCTCAGAGGCAAGCAATGGCAGCATCAAAGCAGTTCAATGCCCAGCTGTAGCTGTGGTGACCCAGTGATGCTCCCAGGCTCTCTCTGTACCCTTCATGGACTTAGACACTTTAAACTCAGCACAAGGGTGTTCAATCCCACCAAGGAAGTTGCTGCAAAGGTCTGTGTGCCAAAATTGAGTCCCTCCCTTCCCACCCCATCACTGTCAGTGAAACATGGTCTTACAGCTCAGCTCTCCCTTGTGGTGCAATCCAACCAACTGATTCCTTTGGGTGCAGATAATTGCTTCACTTTCCTGCCACACCTGGAGCTGCTGGTGCCCACCTCTCGTCCAACAGCACATGCAGAAGGGAGGTGGCAATCAATAGGAATAAACTTCTTCCTCCTCAGCCTCTGGGGATCCTACCTACCGCTGCTGGGAAGGGGCCTGACAGACTGAAGACAGGGCAGGACACACCAGCCTCCAGCCTCCACCCTGGAATGGGGCCACACCAGTGGCTGAGTGCATATTAAACAGTCATAGAAAAATGGTCAGGCAGGAACTGCATTTGCATTAAACAGGCATAGAAAAAAATGTGCCTGCTCAGACAAGAAGCGATGGCCAGGAGCCACAACCAGGGAAGTATCAAAACTCCTTTGTACAGCTCTGTCAATTCAAACTCTGAGTTAACCATTGTTAATTTAGTGCTCTCTTCAGTTAAACTAATTGTAGAGTGTTTCTACATGCACAAAGAAATGAATTTCAAAAAGAACAGTACTGGGTGAGACACACAGGTCTGACTGTTCATGTCCTATCTTCCTCGCTCCCTTAAAACCATTCTCATCACACAATAGCCCTATCACAGCTCTTTCTGCTTTCATACTGCTCACAGATTGTTGATGCAATTCCTTCCCCTGCTCTGGCAGAGAGAATGGCTCTGTTCTTGCATTGCATTTTACCCCTCTCCCATTCAGCCTCTTGTCACCGTGCAGAAAACCTGCAAGGTACATACTGAGGCTGCAAGGAACAGCAATTAACCACAGAGCCACCACACTCTAAACAATCAACCCTACAAAGAATATTTTGTCACTGCAAAGGCTCCATCAGCAGTGATCAGGATGGCAGAGCACTGTGCTATTGCTCTGTGTTACACTGTATTTACAAGCTGCTTTGGAAGTGCAGAAATTGCACCTATTCCCACAGAAATGTCCCTGCTCCCTCTGACACAATGATAAGAGGGTGGTTGTTGCAACATCCCACAGTGTAATCCTGAAGGGTTTAGGACAAACACAAACACCCACAGAATACAGAATAAAAGGACTCTGACAAATAAAAAGCCTGGATTATATGTAGAGTAATGACTAGGAAAACCCTTAAGCCAGGAAAATACAGCCCTGTGAAGAATCATCATTGCTCCCACAGTGCAGGTATTATAAGACACATGCCCCAGTTTAGCTGGAGCAACAATAAATCTGACACACACAAAAAATGCATCAGTCCTGTTGCCTGGTTAGCCTTGCTTAAGGCTAAAATACCTACAAGCCCATTCAGCACAGTAAGATTTAATGAGCAGTTTCCCAGGTTTGCTCTCATGCCCCAGAGATACCATTCCCACAGTAAGTGTAACTGTAGAAATAAATGTATACTTCTAGAATTGGCTATTTATACATGAAATCAAAACAATTACAATAATAAGAATAAAAAAACTACAGTTCTTTAATAACCACCTCTGTTCTTTGTCTATAGGAGAACGCTGGGTTTTAAATTCAGCCCTGGAGATATTTTTCACTCTCTCTGGAGTAAGTTAATGTTCAATCCTGTGATGTCTGAAGGGAACCACTTGCCAACACTGGAGGAAGGCTTGGAGTAATTTCCTCACCTCCTGGGCAGTTTACTACCTTCTTGGTAAGGTATCCTGTGGGAAGATAATGGGTCCTTGGACCTCATCCACATAATGCTCAACGGTTGTTTTTTATGTTCCAAATGTAAGGTGTTTTCCAAAAAAATTCCCATTGAGACATAACAAGCTGGCAGTGTTTCCCTGAAAAATCCCAAGTACTGAATCTTGTGGGAAAGGATGCTGACTCACTGGTATTGATGGCTCAATACTGAGCTCTGATATGAAGAGTTAGGACAGTTGCATTATTCAGGCAGGAAGAAGAAAGCAATAGAAATGAGAAAGCAAGAGGGAAGAAAAGACAGTTTTATGTTTCTTTATGAAGTAATATTGTTAGAAGAGTGAGGTTAGGCTTATTTGTCATACACGGCTTTAACTGACATGCATGAATTTGATTTATTCAGGTTTGCTATGTTGTGTCTAGGGAAAACAAATTCAGTGTTGAATTTTAAATTCTGGGACATCTAGATCTGCTTTTAACCCAAGCCATGAAGAGAGTCTTCCTCTCCTCTCTCCTCACCAGACTCTGAACACCCTGTAGTACTCTGTTCTCTGAGTAAAGCCTGAAATGGATGAGAAAACACTTCTTTAAATGAACATGTTAGAACTGCCCTTTGTGGGAGGGCATCTGAATCATGGTATGGTTTTATTTATGTGTCATTTACCATGGCTTCAGGCACACAGCTTATTCTCAAAAGTAAAAGGCAATCTTCAGCCCCATGTCAGGCATGAGAAGATGTGTCTTACTTTATACATTTTTTTGCAATTATGATTTAAGGTTTATGCCTGGAATCCTTCACATGTCCAAGGCTTATTTGTTTCTGTGGGATTTGTAAATGTTTTAAAGGAAAGAGCTACTGAAAAATTAAATTGCCACAGGCAAGTAAAATAGAGCCAGTCTGCACCACTGCCAGCACAATTATTGCCAGCATAGATAGTCATGGCTGCAAAAGGAAATACTTTCAGCTGCAGTGTTCAGACAAAGAATTATAAGGAAAAAAAATGCTATTTTGGTGTTTATTCAGAGTAAGAAAATCTCCTTGCTTCTGGAAAGATGGGCTGAGGAGAAATGGATACAACTTAGTTTCAGCTGAGCTATACCATGCGGGATTACCCAAGCAATAACCGCAGGCTCTGGGAGTCAGCCCAGCACCAACATCCTGCCTCCCAGCCTTTTCATCCCCAACGCTGGGTACTGACCAGAGAAATTCTTGTGGAAGCTCAGATTTCAGATCCACTGGCTTTCCACTTCTACCTCCCAAGCAAACATTTGCTGGTTGTGCTGGAGGGGAATTTTGAGTCCACACAGACACCTGATTATTCAAAAACTTTCTGGGTTATGCTAATGTGTCTGGTTTCAGTCTGGTCTCTGCAAATTTTCTGCAAACCTTGGTTCGGTTCCTCTTTTCTTGTGAATTTCTCTGTGAACAGAAATGTCAGTGGATGCCTGATTCTGGTCTTGCTCAGACTGATGTTGCACAGCTGTCTATCTTGATTTGTAGCTTTATTTTCTTTACTGACAGCATAAGTGAATGACTGGGCTCTGCAGCCTACCCCAGATCAACCTCTGTCTTCCTCCTGCTACAGTTCCACCAGTAGAAAGTGGTCCCGGACAATATGGAAGAGTAATGAATGAGCTGTCTAATTCCTGGAGATGCATTTCCAGCTAGAGGACAAATCAGGAGTTCCCACTAATGAGCAGCCTCTGGGAACTCCTTTGAACATAGCTTAACTTCTGGAAGCAGCAGGAAGCTCAAGGAAAGGGTTAGTACCTGCTTGCTGCTTGTTGATGGCAAGAACAGAGAAAAAAGTAATCTCAGCTTAAGTCCATGGGGACACTTCACCAGTTTACCCCAACAGTTTGGTTTCCTTTAAATGCTTGATTAAATATCAATATGCTACAAGTGGAGAAGCAAAGTATTTAATATTGTCTCCATCAACTGCAGTGAACACTTCACATTTCACTGCTCAGACCAATGACCTTGTGCTCAGAAAGATTTGGCACCAAGGTTTGTTTGAATATGGCAAGAGAGGGAGTTTTGGCTCTGGTGGTCACTGAGTGCATCTGCCTGGCATGATGCTCTGCTCCACTCCACAGCCACAGAGCCACCTCACTCACAGAACTGCTGCAGCCACGATGGGCAGAGCCCAGCGGAGTTCAAACATTTTATCTGATGTGAAATTTCCCCTTCCTCTGCCACAAGGGGTGAGGGAGCCCCAGCTGCAAAAGTCAAAGAGTTTAGATTATTCACATGGGAAAATTTGAAACCACTCTTGAATTCAAAGCAAGGGGTTAAACTAAGCTTTTCCTTCTGAAAAGACTTATTTATTTGAAGTTAAATGGGCAAGTCTCTCTCCCCCCCTACCAAGTCAAACAAAAGAAAATGTAATATGCTTAACTTAAAGCATTTTAAATTAAAACAAAAGAGAAAACCCATCAATTCTTTTAATAATCCTGTTTTTATTTTCTAAGCATAAAAGAGCTGAGCTGAGATAACATGGATGTCAACTCCACTTGACTGCAGAAAGTGGAATGGTTTCAGTTCACACAAAAGCTGTATATGCCTTTATTTATTTTATTCACGTTTGCTGTGTTGTGCCTAGGGAATACAAATTCAGAATTGAATTTTAGGGGAAAAATTTATTTAAACCTTCAGAAAAAAATAAACTGTGTGTTTATGGTTATACAACAAATTATTAGATCTGTTTGCTTAGAAAGCAGGGGGATCAAAAAAAACAAGGGTTATCTTATACTACATAAGTACATTGTGGATATATTTTCTTACGTTAAATGGATGCAGTAAAGGTTTCCTTTAGCAGGCACTGTCACAAACAATTTGTGGGGCACAGACAGAACTACTTAGTTGCTCTGTGTAAAAAGGACTAAATGTACTGGCCTAAAACTGCCTAGAATGAAGAAGGGCTAGAGAAAATGGGGACTGAAGGTATCCCTACGTTCCTGACTGTAGCAAGTCTCTTCTGGCAGTTGCATACATCTGCTGGAGAGGACTGTGAGGAATAAAATGAACTCATTTACCCTTGGCTTAGATACATTTTTTTTTAAGCCCAAATTTTGTTACATTATGGTATGTTCAGTTTGTACAGGTCCCCTGTCTGTGGCACATCCCTGTCTTTCTTTGCCTTGCAGGCTGTTTGTTGTGGGATAGCTTGTACAGCCTCTTCATACAGTCAGATTAGTGAATCAAACCCACTGACCATCATATCCAAAACAAACAGGGTCCAAAGTTGCAAAGTAGGAAGGATTTTGCCTGCACTCCAGCATCTCTTCAGAAGAGAAGCCAAACTTTTAAGAGAATTGGCAGAAGGTATTAAAGGAGCTTTTCTTACCAAGTGAGAGCAAAAACTGGGTGTTGATTACCTTCAAAACAGCTCAAATACAGACATGCTTACATGGCTTTTTTTTACCTGGGTTATCCATTACTTTTTATTTCAGACAAAAAATTACTTGATTCATGTTCAACACACAGTGAAAGTGGCTTTTATTTGCTATTGTGTAAGACTGTCTCTTTCTCAGAAGTGTAGCTGGTTTTTATTACATAAATGAATAATTCTGGAAAGACTATGCATGAAGGAAATAAGTTACTTAGCCCTTTCTGGAAGAAAGGCCCTTCATTTTTTAATAACTGCTGATGTTTCTGCTTTAGAAAACTATGTGCATTCACAGAGCCCTGAATCAAAAAAGGCCTTTACACTTGTGGAGTGTAACTTGTCCTTCTTCCTGTGGCCCTGGAATAGATGAGGACTGATGTAGTGATGAAATGTTTCAGAAGAGCTGACACACTGAAGATATTTGAGCCCAGACCTGTATCCTGGATCTGAGCCACCTTTTGATTCTGGCACAACTGTCAGTGTCCACGCTTTCAGCTCTGCCCCAGTGTCTACAACCAAGTACACCAAACCCTCTCCCACCCTTTTTTCTCCCACCCATGGACTCCTCAGTGAGAGGGAAAGAAAAAAAAAGTGTGTTTCCAGTCTGAAGCCTCACTGGCTTCGTGGACATGCAGAATCAGTCTGAAATGTGTCTTCTGCAGGCAGTTCATCCAATTGTCCATACTGAGCAGCAGTTCCATGGCTAAATAATCTTCCATTACAAAATGACTGAGAAGAAAAAGAGGTCTGAGGGAAGTGGAGGAGAGTAGGACTGCAAAAAGAGCAGATAATAGTGAAGGAGCAGGTAGGATAAAATAGGAGTCAGCATAATTAAAGGAGCAGTTTGGAACAGGACGCTGTATCCTGGCTCTCACAAGGCACATCTCATGCTTCTTAGACACCCTCTTGGTTATAAAAGAGCTGTTCCAGAGGGGGCTGTCGGTGACCTGCGTGGCTAGAGGTGAAGACAACAACTGCACCCTGTGAAGGAAAACCTGGAGGAAAGTAGAAGTGAAACACACGGACAAACTGAATGAGAATCCAAGCAGAAGGAAGAAAGCAGCAAATTTCACCTTCTTTCACTGAAAATATGCAGGCTGGATATGCATTGACTTTGCACCTACTCATTTACTATATGACTCCTAGTTTTCTGAAGGTTTTGTATCCACTGAGAAAATCAGGAAAGCTGTTTATTGACCTACGGTGTGTCAAGTATCAGGAATCACATTCCATAAATAGCTAAGGTTAATGAAAGACTTCACAATAGCAAAATACCAGACAGACTGTCCCAATGAGCAATGCGCACAAACTGAAAAACAGGAGATGCCTTATGAACATCAGAGATTTTATCATGTTCCCCTGTGAACATGAAAAAAAACCCCGAACAACTATTTTTACCCTGGGGGTGATTGAACCCTGAAATAGGTTACCAAGGGAGGTTGTGGAGTCTCCATCCTTGAAAATATTTGAAACACTTCCAGATGCAGTCCAGGACAACTGGCTCGAGGTGACCCTGCTTGAACAAGGGGGTTAGACCAGATGACCTCCAGAGGTTCCTTCTGTCCTCAACCATCCTGTCATTCTGTGAATGCCATAGTGTATCTTCGTGCTGTGTTGGACCTTGGCCAGAAGGAGCAGAGGCCATACATGGTCTAGGCCTGTGTCACCAAGGTCCAGGTCACCTGGCACCATCTCCAGAGGGGTTGTGGCATGTTTCACAGTCATTGTCCTGCTGGAAAAGCAGCAGGGCAACAAGGTGTCAAAGACATCGGGACCCCATTTTCCTCTGCCTCTCTGGGACTGTTTTTCCTTCCCCAGGAAAGCCACTTGCTTTTAAAGTCTGTACTTGAGGAAAAATTCATCTGTTTATTCTAACAAAGAGGACTTGAAAATACATGGTGTGCATGTATGCTTAGGTCAGAAGTGCACCTGCCTCAGATGATAATTATTTTGTATTTTTAGCATTATGGTGAGCAAATCTTTCTATTTTCTCCATTGGACATAAAAAAAATATAAAATCCTTCCTGTTACACACCCAGTACTCACAAGAATTGTTATTCTGAAGGCACCATCTACTTCATTAACACACATGCGCAAGTTGCTTTAAAGCAGACGGATAAATACAGCCTGGCTTTGTTTTAAGCTTTTCATTTCTTTACTAATGTGACATTTCAGTTTGGTTGGAGTGATTGCTAAATTTTGCACTCCGTAATTCCTCAGGTCAAATGCTGAAATTCTAATGTAGATCTAATGTGTTCGGCTCAACATTCGGAAATAGACACTAGGTATATCCAGAATGGCGCTATTGTTTATCTTGATTTTTTTATTAAATAATCCTCAAACTCTCAGTTTTGCTGAACATAATTTACAAGAAAATCCCTCATTTACATACATAAAACAAGCTTAAGTAAATGTCTTTAAATTTCTTTCATGTTTTCTTTTTCTTATTAAGATAAAGTAGTGATAAAAATGAATTAGGAATTAAATGATTTCTCATACAAGCCTTTTTTCCAGTCAGTAGAAGCTTCCAGAGATTTAAGATGAAGGGATTCTACCTCATTAGGCAGCTAAGTGTTGCCAATCTGTTTACATGGAGAACAAATAAAATACAAGAATTAAGATGGTTTCAGGATTCAAGTGAAACAGCTCTGCAAGATGCTATAGAAAGCAATGCAGTGGAGCTTCTGTTGAAATTTCTATTTATTAAGATATGACAAATCCATTTGCCAAATATCAAGCTCTCTAATCTGGTGGTAGGGATTTGTTCCACTTATCCAGCTGTGGCAAGTGTGACCTTGACTGGACTGAGGCACTCCACAAAGGCTGTGAGACAGTGCCAAATGTCCACACTGTTGTGCCAGCTCTTTGCTTGGCACAGGCAGACCAGGAGTCTGGAACTCTCTACTGCTCTGCCCACAGGTTTAGATATTGGAAGAGAATTATATCTCTTCCTTCTTCCTCTCTGTGTACTGGCCTGCTCTCCATTTCTCACCAGCTGTCTTTATGGGTTGTGTTCAGTAATACTCCCAGGTGGTTTTTTAAAACATGCTGGTTTTACATTCCTTTAAAAAAAAAACCCAACAAATTCCCATCAGACATAATTTTACAGTCTTATTACTTATACAAATGTTGAATTCCCCTCATTATTCCTATTGACCTTGGCTTTACTTAAATCCTGTGGTTGTGCATTAGTGCTTCTGCATAATATAAGATCATTTCCCTTTGGTAAGATTTACAATACAGTGCTTTAAAAATGACTGAGTATCTCCTTGTTCTTGCCTGAAGGCAAAGAAGGTGTCCTTTACCTGACTGGCCATTCTTATTTGTTTCCAATTTAAACAGTCCTGTGACTGCTCTTTGGTGTAGTGCTTTGCATTGCCCATGAAGATAATTTGCAGATTAGAGCAGTGGACTCAGGCAAGAGAAGAGGAAAATGGACAGGAGAGAGCTGAGTATGGAGGAGTTGAGTATAGGAGGGCTATGAATGTCCATTGAAACTCTTTCTCAGTATGTTCTTTCAACATAAAATTTGTTTCTGGGTGTTAGTGCATGCATGTTCCCCAACCAGAGTAGCAGGGAGCCTCTGGTGAGTGGGACAAGGAAGAAGAACAAAGAAAATTGGATCAGAATTCGGCAAATTTTGAAAACAAGAGAGGTGAGAAAGATCTGCTGGCCTGCCTGGTGCAGCAGCATCTAAGGATCTGATCACCAACCAGTTGCAAAAGGACTCCAGACAAATAAAGGTGGGAACAGACCAATACTGTATGTGATTTTGTTCAAGAGTGAGCATGAAGTTCAGACAGAAGGGTCACTTGTCACCCTGTCTGCCTGGTTGACCACAATGCTCTTGGCTCTGCATGTTATGAATGCTGGGTTCACTTTTCTCTTGTTTTTTGAGGTTTTTTTCTTCTCATTTTCTTGAGGTGCTAGGCACTACTTCACTGTCCACTCAAGCAAAGTGCACTTAAATCAGCATCTCTGCAAGTACAGGACCAGCATGGAATTTTCCATTTTGTTAGAAAGTATTTGTCAAAACCAACCCATTTCAGTGAAAGCATGCATGCCAGCTTTCTTGGGAAGAATTTTGCAGTGTCTACCTGGAATTTCCAGTGAAAACAGGCTGCTCAGTCTCCATGACAGGCTGTTTGTCAAGGCACATACTAGGGGAGTGAGATTTAAGTCTGAAGTCAAGTTCTTGGCTCCAAGAAAGATACCACAGGTGGTATAAAACAAAATAGCTCTGAGAATGCTAAGAGAAGAAAGACAACAATGTGGCACGAAGGCACTTACAATGGGGAAGAACAAGCTTCAAGTGCACGGACTGAATACAAAATACAGACCTCGCTCAAGTCTGCCACATTTCGTGTGTATTTCCTAAGCTCCAAGGTGTTGAATTATGGTAATAAAGGTCAGTAAAGAACATTGAAAAAATGTCAATACCCCTTATAATTCTGGATTAACTGACCTCCATGGGCATGGCTGGCATGCAGAATAATGTCTCAGCTGTGCAACGTGACGATATTAACATGTCTGTATCTATATAAACTTGCCCAATATTCCTTGATGGTGCTCACCACACACTAACACTTCGGGATCTTATATCTCCTCTATCCAAGAATAGAACCCGAGAGAGACCAGACTACAGTTGAAATTATTCCTGCCTGAGAAGGAAAGATTTCAGAAACAGCATATGCTGAGAGCCAAAAGATTTGTGATAACCAAGTTTTTATGTCAGCCTTGGTGTTACTAACATCATCTTTTTACTTAGGAAGTCCTTAAATTGTTTCACAAAGAACTGGCTTAAACTTAATTGAACTTAAAAGCACAGTTGCCAATTAATGGTGATGTTCATTTAATTTTTTTCGAGATGCCCTCAAGAAATGTAACATGGTTTAATTTATTGTACCCATCTCAGTCTGAGCTGGTTGTGTCTGCATGTTTCCCATCTCCTTCCAAGATAAAATGCAGTCAGCTCTTCCAACACCAAACCATCTAGAGGCCATGGTGCTGCCTTTCATGCTTTTACTGTTAGACTCAGCTCCCGTAAGATACTGGCTGCTGTTGTTAAAGCACCACAGACCTGCAAATAGACACAAGCTTGTTGCAGAGTCATTTATTCCCACAGCAAATGAGAATTCTATTAAATCTGCCTCACATGCAAATGATAATCCATCTACTCATCATCACAAAATTTTCTTTTAACATGAAGTGTTACACAATCTGTTGACTGCATCATATTTTCCACTGCACAATCTCATTAAAATAGCTGTACCTGAATGCTTGGAGAAGCAAGTGCGTCCTGCAACCAATCATTAAGCTGAAGGTAGGCATCAAGATGGATTTTCCAGGATGATTCAAAGAAATGGCTTGGCATCTTTTGCAATTTCCTGCTTTCACTCATTTGTCTTATCCTCCCTTTGCCACTTCAGTTTATCTCATCCACTTTATCTGGCTCTTTGAAGGAACAGAACTGCTACAGCAAGAAGGAAACCAATAAAACCATTTTCTGAGATGCTGACAGCTCTGTGACTCCCGTGCACCTGGAAAAATCAAGCTATCAGCATATTTCTTTGTCCTCTTGATAGTCAAAAGTGGTGATCACAGTCTATACGACAATGTCAGTTACTCTTGCCATGAAGGTCTGATGATAAAGGCATGGTTTGGGCCATCTTGCAAGACAAATCTCCTTTCTGCCAGGAAGAAAGCACATATTTATGTCTCTGTCTCATATCATGCCCAAATATTCTCTTTGGAAAGATACAGAAAGTGCATCTCTCTAGGAACACTTGGATCACACTGGAATCAAGAGATGGTTCTGGCATCAGATCACAATTTCTCCCACTCTGTGGCTCCCATCAGCACTGAAACTCTAATCCGACCTTCATCAATTTAAATTGTATTTCAGAAATATAATGGTGATAAGCGCTGGTTTTCTTACTGACATATCAAACTCACCTATTACTGAGAATTGTATTGCAAGACTGAATGATATTCCATGAAGCTGCATCCCCAGAACATGGCTTAATGCCCTCTTTCATTGTATGTCCTGAAATACAACCTTCGTGTCCCACTTAGGCAGGTGTTGGAGCATGTCCTGGCCCCCTGTACAGACATGGTCTCTGTCAGTGGTGGCCTCTGAGACATGTCCCAAGCTCAGCTGGGCGATTGCCAGCTGGCCCTGACTGTCCCTATGCTGAGGACACCACAAGCAGTGGGAACAACCATGTACTGGTGTCCAAGCCCTATGGATTTCCCAAGCAGCCTAAGGGTGCTCTGCACTTCTGGTGTGGCAGTGGATCATACCCACCCTGCAGCACCCCCTGGAAAACACAATGGTCTTTCCCCAGAACTGTGTAATCCCCTATCTTTGTAACCTAACCCTAAATCCTACCCTTCCCTACTCCCCGTTGTTTAAGGGGACTTCTCCCCGCCTCCTGTTATCTGGCCCCAGATCGTCCCTATAACTGGGGGCTCTCGGGGCCATCTTGTCCTCTTTCTACCTTGGACCCCTTCAGAAATAAACGTCTGGAATTTCCAGGAGAGAGGGCCTCTGAGTTCTTTGTCTCTGGAGATGCCAGGGCTAATCTGGCTCAGTGGGTGAGTGAGAATTGTGCCTGACACCGGCACGGGTGTGAGAAGAGCCGTTTTGTACAGCACCAGAGGCAGTGCTGGCTGGATTGATCTCTCAAAGCCATAGAGACACTCTCGGTAAAAGCAGAGGCTTATTCCAAAACCCCTCCTCGCCCACGGCATTATTCTGGTGCCTTGGCCAGGCCAAGGAAAGCCTTTTGCCTTCCCCTACAATCTCCATTCACCCCTCCCACCCTCTCACCAGTGTGTCCTTCTCCCTGGCCTGTAACCCAGGTATGTACTCGCAGTGTCAGTCCCCCAGCCCGGGTGAACCCTCCACATCTCCCCGCTCTCATCTCTTTCACTTCTGCCTCCCACACATTAGTTGGCAACCAAATCCTTAGGCTCAAAAATCGGAATAAACTAATCTGAGTTTGTGGTACTAGTGGTGAATCAGGTGAAAGGACACAAGTTCCCCCCCCCCCAATTCTGTCTTTCCATGACATTTCTCATCTCCCAGCTGCCTCCTCTCTCCCACTAACCCTTCCCCTGCAGCAGAGAGAAGCACCACCACTGCAGACCCTGCCCACCCTGCATATTCTCCTAGGGCCAGCGGGAGGATGAGCGGCCCAGCAGCACAGAAGCGAACAGCGCTTTCAACACTCATTTCTCAGTCCAGCCACAGCAGCCCCGAGGTGCGCAGTGAGCTCCGCGCTGGGTAGGGCTGCCACAGGCCAGGGCTGCTGCTTGTCCTTGCTCGTGCCAGCCCTGCCCTGGGTGCAGCAGGTCTTTGTGCCACCACGGCCATCTCAGGGATGTGCCTGGGTGTGCGAAAGTGCGATCAGGGCGAGCACGGGCACAGCGCAAACGCACACTTGGGCTGGGCAGCCAAAATCACCCGTTTCTGTAGAGCAGAGGCTATGGAAGCACGGGACTCTGCAGAAAAGCTCACCTCTGCAAACTCTGCAGGCCAAAATTCAAACGTTGCCCCTATCTACAGTTGTGAAAGCTCTCTCTTGTTTCCTGTTTTCTACAAGGGACTAAACAATTGCTATTTGAGTCAAAATTTAATCCTTGTGTTGCAGTAATGGACCATAATGACCTGAAGGTGTTTTTGATTTGTTTTTTGCCGTAGCAAGACAGATGGACTGAAAATAGTGATTTTTCCTTGAGGTTCTCAAAGGAAAAATCAAATTTTATTAAAGATACCATAGAGAATGATTACTTTTTTCTCATTTTATTGCTCCACTCTGCAACAACAAAATGCAAGAAATGCAACCACATATCTAGTCATACAAAGACAATCTAAAGCACATTACAAATAATATATGATTCACCACAGTGCAATATCATTTATAATACAGTTTTAATAATCCCAGGAAAAAATGGAATTCCACAGCCTATGAGATTTTCCTGACTTGTGTGTAACAACCATGGGATTAGTTTTCATCCAGCATTGTTTCTATGAGGCTGAAACAAAACAATATTAAGTTAGTTCTGGGAGGAAGCAGAACTTAGAGTATGTGTAAACTGAGTACAATAAACTACAGTAAATTTAGAATAAAAATAATATTAAAATAATAAGGAGGCTTGACCGTAAATCAATGAGTTAGTAATTTTTGTAAATTCAAATGTCTGTCATAGCCCAGGAAAATTAAAATCTAAAAGTGGTGGAAACTGTTCATTTTTTTGCCATCTGGCAAGTCTGGGGTCCAAAGACAATCCTAGACTTTATTAAAGTCAATGGTCTGGCTGGATCATCTTCCAGGTACAACAGAACAGCCTGGGCAAAAACCAGCAGAAATGAATCAACCCAGTTACTGATCCATAAATAAATATTAATCCTTGAGTTATTGGAGAAATGCTTTAGAAACTAGAATCTCTGAAATGTTTCATGTTTTCTTTGAACCAAGCAGTAAATTGAGACAACTCTATTTGACAAGTCTATGCTGCTCATTTCCCATGCTGGAAAAAAAAATCATGAATAGGCACAATTTCATGGCTATGGGCCCATGAGTGCATTTCAGCAATGTCATATACGACCTGCTGGTTACAAAGGCCTGTAGAGAACTGGCTTTAAAAGTTAGCAAAGGTATGGCAGAGAACAGTGGTTCCATGAGATGGACAGACAGCACGAGCGTGTTTGAGTGGGTTTAATGCCCAGCTGTATGCACTGTCAGCCCAACTGTGTGCACCATTAGAAATTTTGTCAATGATAGCAAACTGGGAGGTGCTGTTGAGTCTCCTGAGAGACAAGATGCCTTGCAGGGAGATCTAGATAGATTGGAGCTTTGAGCTCCACTGGGATAATGGGATAAAATTTAACAAGTCCAAGTATTGGACTCTGCACTTAGGTTGGAGTAATGCCAAGCACAAAAATAAACTGGGAGAGGAGTGCCTTCCTGAGGAAGGGAAGTGAAGAGGGAGGTGATCATCTTTTCTCCCACATATCCAGTGATAGGACATGTGGAAATGGTTCAAAGCTGCACCAGGGAAAGTTTAGACTTGACATTAGAAAGTGTTTCTTTAGCGAGAGGTGTTTAAACACTGAAACAGACTTCCTAGAGAGGTGGTCAGTGCCCCAAGACTGTGAGGGTTTAAGAGGCATTTTGCCAATGTCCTTATTAACAGGCTTTAACATGGTCAGTGCTGAATTGGTCAGGCAGTCACACTGAATGATTGTTGTAGGTCCCTCCCACACTGCACTATAGTATTGTATTCTTTTGCACTCTGTTCTATTCTAATTTACTCTTTTCTATTCCATTCTATTCTACACAGTCTGCTGAACTGGTGGGATGGATGCTCAGGGAACCTGCTGTGTGCTCTACCAGCAGTGTGCAGTTCCTCCACTAGGACATTTTCTGGATGCAGTGATTAAGTATTTAAATATGAAGGTGCTGCAAATTTTTTCACTCTTTCCTTGCCAGCTTCTGCCACCCAGCCTTCCTGTCATCATGTAGGGACTTTGAGGGACAGCTGCTGATGTAAGCTGTGAGACAGGCTGGCATGGCAATCAGCTGAAAGCCAGGTCCTCAGTGTAAAGGGGAAAACCTGAAAGACAGGCACTCTAAAACTGGAGAGACAAGGGAAAAATAATAGCAAAAGGCAAGACCTCCACGGAAAGTTGAAATGTAGCTGACCTTTGTTGAAGATGGATCAATAGCCCCTATAATTTCTAAAAACATCTCAATGTGTTTCTTCAGGCTACAGCTGGATCCAGCAAAGCCATCAGCATCTGTATGAGTGATGCAGCTGGACCAAGGCCCGTGTCCAGCTGGGACGAGCCTGTAGGGGTATGTGGGGTGACATTTGCAGCTGGCTGGCATGAAGGCACCATTTCATTCCTTGTGCAGAGGGCCATGCCAACCATGCTGCAAGGCTATCCGGAAAATTATGCTTTGAAGTGAGAACAGAGCCTGCTTAATCCTCGTTAACACAAAGCCTCTGTTAAAAATGATGTGCACATTTTTAAGTTTGTTTCAAGCTGGCTAAACCATGAAAAGGGGACATTCTTTATTACCACTTCTCTTGAAACGAATTAATTTCCATTCCCCCTGAAGTGAACCTTAGAGAGTGAGGAAGAATCACTCCCTAAGAGCTAATGGGGAAGGCGTCGCCTATATAACACCACCAAAAATATTCAGTTACTCTTTCCCCACAAAGCCACTGAGTAATTTAAAAAAAATAAAACATCAGAACACAGGGCAGTTTGCTTCTCTGTAATTTAGAAGCATAAAAGGGAACTGATGCTGTAATTATAGGCTGAAAACCCAAAAGCCTCATTTTTTAAAGTTGTTTCAGTGGATTTTTTTAAAATTTGTATTAGGTCCTCCAAAGCAGGGAGAAAACCTCCAGTCAAGGGCTTTGTTAAAATTTGAATTGACCTGAGAAAGGTACTGGAGGGGGCCCTGACAGACCAGAGAAGCTTAGTGTGTCACAAGGCAGAGCTCCAAACCAAGACTAGGATTTGCTGCAGGCAGAGGTAAGTGAACAAGAGGAGATTTGCCATGTCGATGGTATTTTCTGTCACACCAGATGTGTAGTCTCACTTCACATATCAGACACTTGAGGCACAGAAATAATGATTGATAAAAAAATGCTGCTGAAGAGACAAAAATAAAGCTATGCTAACAGACATTCTGTGTTTTTTCTTAAACCTGCTAATGCTTTGGTTTCTGATGTAGTTAGTGCATATATAGTGTAGTTAGTTATATATGTGTAGTATAGTTATATATGTGTGCATACATTGTATAGTTAGCTATTCTCAAAATTAGCCAGTTTAAGCTCAAAAGCTGCAGGACATCACAGCCATTTGAGAGTTGCTATGTCTTCAAATAAATTAAATGAAACTTAGAGAGGAAGACACATTTGCAGTGAACCTTTTCAGGGAAGCAAAGTTGGACAACATAACATCAAGATTACTGTGGCTTTTCCAATGAAGTTCCTTGTTCTGAGTTAAGAGAAAGCCACCTCCAGTACCTCTCTGTCCTTTCTGAATAATTCAAGCTGATGTTGTTGGTCATTGTCTGTTGGAAACTCAAAGGAGATGGTCTCCTCCCTTGCCTCAGGAACACAGTGTCTCTTGCTTATGCCAGAACACTTTTTTAGGCAAGGATTCTGACTTTCTCATTTCCTTTCCTGTTTTGTTTTGCAGGGATTTTAAGCTCTTGGCTTCCAAGATCTCTTTTGCCTTTGTTTATTGCCATTTAGATTTTATTTGTTTTTGTTAAGATGCTTCAGGCACAGATGGCCATAAATTAAAATGCATTATCATTATAATAAAGCTGCACCACTGCTGAAAGCCAAACTGGCCAACATAGACCTCTAAATAGAGGGCTAAGTGAGAAGTTGGATGGTATGGACCTCTACAACATGCAACACGGCAGAAAGTATCTAATCTGAGAGATGGAAAATATGGAGAGGAGATGTACAAAGGGGTGTTCATATAAGCTTCTGGTGGCCTGGAAAGTTAATCTTTGAAAACTGGGATGACCATGAAAACTGAGATGAATTATATGCTTATAAAACTGTGGTTGTTCTAAACTGTTGGGATTAAATGCTAAAACAGGCAGCATACTTCGACTGTCATCTCAAATGAGCCAACCAACTTGAGAAAGCAGTGACTGCACTACCACAATTACAGGGAGAGGTTGCTTATTGCAGCAGCCATCTATGAAATGAAGAGTTCAATGATCAAATAAAACAGCCTGCTCTTTTTTTCAAGCTTCTCTTTGAATATTCAAATTAAAAGTTTTCACTTCAGTGCTTTGAATAGAAAAAGAAAAAAGAAATACCCCAGGTGGTAGTGCTTGTTATTTCACTGCTGTGTTTAACCCAACTTACGGACAAACATTCAAAGACTTAGCAGTTCTCTTTGTAAGTGTGAAAACACTAGGTAGGATCCATCCTGCACAACTGGGAACCCTGGAAATTGTGTTATAATTTTAGAATCGAAAAAAGCAATTCTTCAGTGCCTAAGTTGTCCATGAAGTAAAGGAGATGCCTCAGAAGGCTTTCAGAAAAAATTCTTTTTTCTAATGCAGATGCAGGGAAGACCTCCATCCAAAGAATCTTCAATAATTTGCTTCTCTCCATTTATGGTACAGGGAATGTTGTCCCCTAAAATGTATTAGATTCCAAAATCTAGCCATTAGTTAGTTGTCTAAGTTAAGAGAGCTGGATTCAACTAATGAATGTTTTTCGTTCTATGTACACTTTTTCTCTGAGGTGCCTTCCATATGAAGACCTAAAGGTGTTTCTATATATAAAGATGCACCACACTCCTATGTGTGTGGGAAAGCAAATATTTCCATTTCCCCATAAGAAAACTAACCCACAGAAAAGGGACAAAATTACCTAGGTTAGATAAGCAATGCATACTTATGAGCTCAAGTACAATCTTGACCTTTATTTTCAGGAGTGAAAAGGAATAAAGTCCAAACCTGTGGTCAAATGCTGTCTGCAGAAGACTTAAAACACAACAAATAATCTCCCAAGCTCACATCAAATTTAGTGAGAAAATATCTCCTAGAGCCTAAGGCCTACAACCCACAATCTCTCACGTTAATGTATCTTTTTAATTTGTAGTTTATTAGTCTTGTTCATGTTCCTCTACTTTAAGTAAAAATCCATGAGCTACCAGTAATTTAGGCCATCTGGTTGCCCTTAGGTCTGAAATGTTTTCTTACCATTTCTTGGCTGGTTTGATTTGTTAGCCTTTTCCAATTGAAAAATTATGGGTCCTAGTTTTTGTTTGGTTTGGTTTTATTTGTGAAATATCTGATGATCTTACAAATAGAAAAGCTTAAAAAAATATTCCCTTGGAAAGAAGTTCTAAAAGTCATGTCTGATTTGCCATAGGTTTTTCCCTTGATATAAATAACATTTCTTTTAGCCAATAGGAATCAATGCAGTAAATATTAGAGGCTGATCTAAAACCATATGATAATGACATTTGAATTCCTGCTGTCATTATTTTAATGGAAAGTCCTACTTTAAGTTTTGCTAACCAGGAAACAGGCAGCACTACATACTTCTTTAAATGCCATAGCTGCTAAATTTCTGCATGAAATCCCCTTTCTATGTTTAGCTGTGGAAAGGTACTCTGGCGTTTATGCATACATGGATGCCTTGCATCACTGTCCAGAGAGTATGACAGTAAACATCCCGTTCTGCTGAGAGGGGAAAAGCTGGACCACCAGCAGTCCCTCACTTCAGCTTTTAAATATAAAAACAACTGTGTGGTATTATTTAAAAAGCTATTAAAACCAACTGAAAAATAGCAGTAGCTTCTTCAAGAGAAATGAGCATCATGGCTTGTTTTACTGCTACTCATTCTGTTAAGTACAACTCTCAGCTGTTCCCCTCTAGGTTTCTTTCAGAACCTGGCTGTAAGTCCAACTCAAAGGGTCTGTTCTGGTTACTACAAACACTGATGCAACACTGGTCATCTTGCTATCTTGCTCCCTCCCTCACTGCAAAGGGATCTGACAACTCCCTCAGTCTGGACCACTGCTCTGAGTGGGTCCTACTAGAAGCTGGAAGTCTTAGACCTCTCTGGTCCTGGCTCTGATCTGGTTAAATGCTCACAAAATGCATCAAGGTTCAACTTTTTATAAATATTTTGGGGCAAGATAATTTGGGCCACATTAACTGAATCATCTGCCACAGTATTTTCCCCTTCTCCAGAACTACAATTCAGTTATTCATACGTGTTAATTAATAATCCTTCAAGGGCCAAAGCATTAGTACATCATTTATTCCTTGCTGCCAGGAAAATTATACAAGGGACTTTGTATTCATTGCTCTGTTGCCAGTAGAACTGTACTCAAAAAACAGAAAATCATGGAAAGACAGACTGCCCATTCTGTAAAAGCATTGAAGGCATACATCAGACTTTGCTTATCGTGTCCTTGAACAAAAACACACAGCCTTGATGGTCAAATGGGAGACTTCAACAAATAAATCTCATATAGACTGCCAATTCATTTGGGAAAAATAGAAGTCCTTCCCAGGGCACTTTTCTTTCTTATCTGATATTGGAGCTTTATGACTGCTCTGTTCCTTTGACCACAGGCCTCGTTAATGAGCACTACTCAGCAATGGTTACATCACAGCTTTGAGATAATGTCTCCAGCTGTGATTTAAGGACGGCAAATATATCCCTCCTGCAAAAATAAACAAAGGGAAGCTTTCCCAGCAGTTTCAGTTCCAGGCTGGTGGAGAGGACATAATTCAGTGCCTATGACAGTGCTCCTCTGCTGCTGCAGCAGCTGAGCTGACCATGCAGCATCCAGGGTGGTCAGAAGGCTTGCCTTCATAGACAGACCACGGAGCTAACATTTAGGTCAGTTCCTTTAATTGTTCTTGTCTAAACATTCTCCAATAGTGGCTGGCTTATATCAGTGTTTTTTTTTATATGAGTCTAAAGGACCTGTTTGTTTTTTGTACATCTCTTCTGCCCACGTGTCACTGCAAAATTAATCAAATGGAAAACTTGCATAAACATTTATTAAAATGTTCATTCTCATTCAGCAAAGGTATCTATTTATCAAAGTAATCTGTTTTCTCATGTGGAATGATCTTATCTGTCCACATGAGGAACCCTAAGAGATAATGAAACATAATTAATGTAGAGCTTTATGAATTCATTACATAAAACTCTTGCCTGTCAGTGAAGAATAGTTCATCTCCATCCTAAGATGTGTATTTCTCTCTCTGCCTCCAGATAAGGCACAAAGATAGTATTTGTTTTGAGAAGGTTTTACATTTATGTCCAAGTGATGACTTGAATATATAAATATAAGGGTAATTCCTCAATAAAACAGTTTCTCCTACAAGATTGTGTAGTATTTGGAAAGCACCCAAGTAAGATCTTCATAAAACTGTCTGGTTTTCTGGTGGTTTTGTCCTCAAACAAAACAGATGTGCTCAGGTTTTGCTGCCCTCCTCCAGTGCAGGCACAAGTACTGTGGTAGAGAAAAAAAAATCTGGTAACCAAGCCTTTGATATAGAAAAACCACACAGAGTTGAGTCATAAACTGTGGACACAAGACAACTAATTATGGGTTGTGTTAGGCATGGGGAACAGGTTAGCTGCTACATAATTACAATTGAGATGGCTGCAGACACAGTCAAGGAAACCCAGTTAATAGAAAGAAGTAAATGAAAATGCATTGGTATCTGTGAAGGAAAACAAGTCCTGTCTGTTTTCTTTAGCTTCTTCAGTAATTTCAGATGTTCTCAACACTTTATTGCTGCTTAAACCTTATACTTACGAAGCCTAAACAGAGGTTTATATTTCACATTCTGCTATTTTTTATGTGAATGGCAGGGAACAGGTTAGTAAAGATTTCTTTTAAAAGTGCCCTGCACTGACAGTTGAGTAAAACCCCAGAGAAGAGTGACACAATACCAACTGGGAATCTGGGAAATGGAAACTCCTGTGAAATAAATCATGAAGCGGTGAAAAGGAGATGGGTGGTCATACCAAAATTTCTGGTAGTCAAAGCGCTATAGGGAAAGGAGGGGCACTGGGGGTGGGATGTGTTGAAGGATGCCGTGGGCAGCAGAGCCTGTGGCTGCCCTGGGCTCTGCTGCCCTGGCAGCCCTGCCAGAGCTAGGGCAGAGCTGTCTCCTCTGAGGCCACCACTTGTGGAGAAAAACCTTCTGACAACCTCAAAGGAATTAGAAAAGTGAGGTGAGCATCCAGACGGGCTGCATCCCTGAGGTTTCCCTGAAGGCCTGACTCAGACCAGTTTGAAGGCTTCCCCATTTCCTCCTAGCTTGGTGGAAACTTTTATCCTGGTTCCTTGAACTTGCCCTCCAAAAGTACACACCATTTCTGAGTATACAGCTATATATAGCCTGCTTCTGCAGCGACACCTCAGTGTCACAGGCTGTTTCCTGTTGACACCAGCTAAATGTGGCATTAAAGTCTGAGGCTAGGGGGTCTCTACCCAAGCGAGTAGGCAGGCAGCCAAACGGACATCTAGTCTGCTTGACCTTTCTGTGGTGTCACAACTTGTGCAGTGGAGTTGCAGGCAAACACTGTGGCTCTCTGGGTTCCTCTGTTTGCCACAACGATTACATTTTTGGTGCTACTACGGGGATGCCGTGGGTAAGCCCGGGTGGTGCAGTGCATGACAGCAGCACAGGGTATCCCTCTGCCACACCAGGCATTTCCTTCCAGCTCTGTGGCTGGGAATGTACTCTTGTGTAAGAAACCCAGGTATGATCCTGGCCCGTGAGGCACTTGTCCTGGTTTTTGATCAGCAGCTATAAATGTACAGGTCTCCTCTTCAGATAATCAAGGCAAATGTTACCATGTCCTTGAGTTTTCCATAAAAATTTCTGGCAGTTTCTGGGTCCTATATGTAGAGAAGAAGATTTCTCTCTTTAAAGTACATTGACAGCAATGTATTTACACAAGTTAATAATGTGGGAAATTTCCAATGTGTACAAATCATTTAGCATCTCACAAACCTCTGTAGATTTTATTACTGAAAACAACTTAGTCATCTGCAGACTTTAATTAGCTGGCTGCCTGCTTCCTCCTTCAGGTCATGCAGGCCTGAGATACCCCCAGTCCCAGAAATATTTCCTGGCTTTATACCACGATTCATTTCTTTTCTGAGCCAAGGAAACAACTTCCACTGTGTAACCATTTCCAAGTCTTTGCCAAGGGTTTGCTTCTTGCCCTATGGTTACTTATACACCAGCCATTTGTACTGTGGACATTTGGAATATCTATTAAAAAATTATGAGGCGCCTTTTTTGACCACTAACTTAAATTGTGTCTTCCAGATCACCTTTTCTGCAACTTGCCTTCAGGCTGTACTCTCCAGTCACTGCCAAATTGCTGTTTCTCCCCTCACCAAACCTATGATTTAGAAAGACAGAAGCACTTCTGATTCCCCTCCACACAAAGAAACTTTGCATTTCAAAACTTCAAGCATGAGTTATGAGCTTGTAGAGTTTTGCAGCCACTGAGTATTAGAAATAACAACTAATTACAAAACTGCAAAGCGAAACATAATTACTAAGGAAGAGTATTTAAATGTCACCATAGTTTTTGACAGATGAGCATGTCTTGAAAATAAGGGATTTCCCAGAGGAGAAATAAAGGTTCTCAGGTTATTTTTTGATCTAAAGGCAATTTTTATACTTTTCTTTTTATCACCTCCTTTGAAAGGAATCACGACGCAGAGAGGCACAGGGTTAAGGGTGGAATGAACATTAAAGGCTCTTTTCACTGCAACAAGATACTGGACACCTATGAATTTTTTTGCTGTTTCTCCTTGCAGTCATGTGATAGGATTCAAAGCAAATTTGGGCCCTGATGGATGACAATTGCTGCTCCAAGAGAAAAAATAGAGATGATTTCAGAAAACCCTTATATATCATCAAGGAAGGACAACATACATCAGGGTTCAGGGTTCCATTACCAAGTATTCTGATTAAGAGGGAAAAAAAAAGGTTAAAAAAAAAACAAGAAAGCCAGCACTGTGGGGTACCTGGGAGATGTTAGATCACCCAGACTACTTCCTGTACATGAAAGTGATGGCAACAATTTAGCTTTGGTGATGTCTGTAGTCTTTTCTATAGCTGAAGTACGTGCATTTGTGTGTATCTAGCTGATGCTGTCTGGGTAAGTTATTCAAGTTTTTGTGAAAGGCAGATGATCACTCCCAGCTGTGTGCTGTGCCCCTGACTTCAATGCTCTTCCGGGAAAAGATCTTGAAATGTCACTCAACCATAAACACACAGCTTTTATTTAATTAGTTCAGGGACTTGAGGCAGTTTATAGTCCATTCGATGTCTTGGTTGAATTCGTGCATGTTATAACACTGAAGTCAACTGATTTAGATATCCATCCTTAAACACCCACTGAAACTGAACTGAGTATCTGTCACTCCTAGATTTATGCCACAGACCAGCTCTCCCAAGACAGTTCACAGAAGTCAAGCTGGTAGTTTCATATATGCTTCACAAATCCTCTTATACATGCTGCTCAAGTTTAGTAAGAATACTTCCAAGTTTAGTAAGAATACTTCTGACACTGTTTAAGTATTGTCCTTCCCCTTCCCCCCCCCCGCCTTCCTCTACTTTGACAGTCTTATTTTGGTTGCAGGCATCCATTTCCTTCATGTTCAATTTAGGTATGGGCCACTTTCCCAGAACTAAAATGAAGGCATGAGTAAGGAAAATGGTATGCAGATTGTGAGCACTGGTGAGGAGTAGATGCTCTCCCCTACTACAAGTGAAGCCTTTATTATCACCACGACAAGCCATTTCAGTGCTACTGTTAGGCAGCTTTATTTTGGCATAGGAGGAAATAATCAGTCAGTTCTTAAATTGAGTTTCAACTTTATAGACTAACACCGGGAGTAAAAAAATTGCCTCTTCATTTGGGCCAGACACATGGAAGGACCTTTCATCTGCGTAGCATATGTCTCTCACAGAGCATTGTTTAACTTCTAGGCCTCCTCCAAAACATCTGGAAATCTGTCATATTGACTTCAGCAGGGGTTTTTGGCCTCAGCACCAATGTGCCCATTTTATTTCCATGGAGATACATCACATGACATTCACCTCTGTTACCTTGACGAGTTTATTACCAGGACTCCAAAGCCACAGCAGCAGAGCAGCAGCCATCCATATTTCATATCACTGAATGGAGAAGAGAGAACCTGGCACGTATAAAAAGTACCACTGGTTCTGCATCCTGCAAGCGTCTTCCTCTGGTGTTTTGTTTTCTCTGTGGGATATCTTTATTTTTCTTGCCATTAATGATATCACTGGGTCCAACATATGCCTGATGGCCATCTCTATAAAGGACAATAGTCACAAATGTTGATATTATATCAATGAAACCAGACTGTGCAATTTCTAAGGAAGCTGAAAACTGTGTTCATGCAAGTGCTTAGGGGCTGAACTGCTTTTTCATCCCATCATGCAGCAATATGTATTGCATTGAAATTCAAAACCAAGGAGTGAGCATGCATTAAAAAAAAAAAAAAAGAAAAAAGAATGAGAACCTAATTCTTTTTCCAAGCACATTTGCTTATTTACTAAAACAAATGGGTAAAACTATCATCAGGAAAACACTGTACATGACCATTGCCTGAAGTGTATTCTTACCACTGGATCATAATTCCCTTTCTTTCCATTCCTTAAAAGTTCATTCAGTTCTAACTTCTACAGTACTGTTTATCTAGGGTGCCTAATTATATAGTGCAACCTGCATCTGGAGTACTGGTTCAAGGTTATTATAGTTCTCCACAGACATAACAAAAATATTATTTTAAACTTATCCATTGAGGAAAAATGCCTGCATTTTACCACTGATAGAAACATATGAATGCAAAATAAAATCATTGGTACTTAAGAAACATAACAGTGTTGTCTATTCAGATTAATCTTCTGTATGACACTTGCTGTCACAGAAGTATCTCCTTTTTGTTTCTGCTGCAGACATAAGATCTGTCAAACGAAACTTAAATTTAAACTAAATAAATTAGATTTATAAATTGACGGATAGTAGTGATAGGCAAATAAGAAAGGTGAATTTTTTGAATGCTTGTCAGTACATATTCCTTGTTGGATAGATTTGATAAGATTAATGAAATATGAATAATGGAGTAGAATAATAATTTGATAGTTTCTCCATACTCAATATCTAAAAAAGAAGCTTCTACTTGATCTATACCATACTGATTATATGCAGAGCACCATCACTTTTACTACAAAGAAGAAAACTTTCTTTGGCAGCAGTAGAAGGAAAGTGGGTAGATAAAACAAACTCTTTAATTCATATGTCCTTACTCATAGGTTTCCCGTCAAGCATGGTTTCTTCTTTATTTAGAATCAATACTAAGTAAGGAAAGGATAAATATATAAATCGCAAAACTCTTACTGTGGGTGTATTGGTAGCCAAAGTAAATTGTCTGAGGTTTGGAGAGACCATGGGCTTGTTCTGTATTTGCTCTAAAATTCAGAAGTGATGAAGAAATATTTTGTTTCAATCCCTAGAATGAGGGCCACAAGCCCTGCCGGGAGCACTGGCCATGTTTATGACACACAGCATTCCTGCCAGATCCCTTGCTGCTCACTCCCATAGCATTCATGGCCTCTGTGGAAAGGGTGAGGTCTCACACACACAGCCAAAAATGGGAAGTCACGAGCCTTTGGATGGAGCCCAGCTATGGTTTCTGCCATGCCAAACATGTGCAAGGCAAGAACACCATAGGACCTTCTCCTAAGGGGTTTACAGTGTGGAAGTCTGATCTTGCTAACTCAGGTTGCTATTCAAGTGCAAAGGTAAAAACAGTCCTTTAAAGTCAGCAATTACTTTCGATAAAGAATGTGATTAAAATTCTGTTACTGACAGTGGACTTAATTAAATGTAATCATACCACTCCACACCCCAAAAAAAAAAAAAAAAAAAAAATTCACTGTCACCAGGCAAGTAATTTCTATTTTATCCATGTCTTTGCCCTTATGTGAAATGAATGCAGTAAAATGACCAGGTGATGATGTGATAGAGTTGTGAAAGTTCACATTTTTGGCATATCCTAAGAACTCCAGAAAAAAGTTAAGCAAGAAGTATAGAAACTTTAGTTTTAAAAATAATGCTTCTGGTTAGTTGCTCAGGTAAGGCAGTCTTCAGATAATGAAGTCAGTTGGGAGAAATCACAAGTTTATTAAAGGTATGATTTAATGCTACTTGAAAGCTCCTGGGGCTTTATATATGGGCCAATATTTTTTATTCCTCTTAATGATCAGAAAGAGCCTTCACTTTTATCTGGGTAAAAATAGCCTCAATATTAAAATAAATTTGGGAACATGGGAACTGATATTTCTAGGTATTTGAAGTAAAGTCAGTTTAAAAAAATAGAAAAGTATGAAATACATGTGTATGGCATAGGTACTTCTATGCAGTAGGCTTTACCAAAGCTGTGAGATTATTAAATCAATGACCATTTACACCCTTCCTTTAAAATCAGGCATGTTCACTCAGCCACTCAGGTAGATAAGCTTGCGCAAGGCACTGCAAAAAACTCCTTCACCTTCCATGAAAGGTTTTAACACATGAGAGGTTAAACATCACTTCAAAACATCTGAGGGTAGCCTTCCTTCCTTCCTTCCTTCCTTCCTTCCTTCCTTCCTTCCTTCCTTCCTTTCCTTCCCCCGTTCTGAAAATGGCAAGAAAATAATCTGAGCACTCAAGATGACCATGAGACTTTATTGACTCAGCTCTGAAAGAAATTAAATTACTTTGAGGAACTTTCAAATGTTGCATAAAATTAGCTGGAAGCCAACCCACATGTTTAGATGTGGGACAGATGCAAATTACTGTCATGGGAGATGTGGAAGGTCAAACGACGAGAAAATGCACTCCTGATGTTTGTGTCCAACAATGACAAAACCAGGAAGGAAGTGGTAACATAAAGGGGCCTATCTGGGATTACTGGCTGCCAGCACTGGTGCAGTGTTTTTGTTGCATGTCTATCCATAACTGAAAACATAGTCATAAGTTTGTCATAACTTGTCATAAGGTTGGTCTTTATGTATGTACAAAAGGTTCAAAAAAATATACTTCTGAAATCATTGGGTTTCAGGGGGACTAACATTGAATTCACAAACTAATTTCTTTAGGAGAAAAAATGCTGGTATAAGAATGGAGATGATATGAAAGCAGTGCTGGGGAAGCTGGGACAGAGGTGTGAGTGGCACAGACCTTAAATGAAAAATGTTCCAGAATTTGGTTGCAAGATGTTGGAAGAAGGTTGCAAAAAATCTCACCCAAGACTTCTTATGGAACAAACACAAGAAAAAAAAAAAAAATCATCATTCCAGAGTGGAAAGTCTGGAAGACAGTGACAACATTTCCAATCTTGTTTTCATTCTTTATTTCAACCTTTAGAAATACACTAAGGAAAGTATTTGCTCTCTATGCTACAGCCCACAGTATCCAGAATAGGGCAAATAAAAAGTATTATGATGTTTTAGGTCTGAAATAATACTAAGAGTGGTCTCTTGTTTGACATTTAAGACCCCACCTGAACCGTATAGGACTTAAAAGCCCCACGGGTCCTAGGAACAAAAAAGAAAGAGAAAAGTAGAAAGAGTTGTCAGCAGCAAGACTGGCAGGCAAAGGGAAGGTGGGGCCATGGATCTCTTCAAGCCTGCGACACAGTAAGTGCATTTCTTGGAGCTGAGGAAGTGCCTTATTAGAAATGCCAGGAAAGGAAGGAAATTTTACAGCCCAGACACAGAGTATGGCTAGTGGACACAGGCCAGACTGGAGCAGGTAAGGATGCAGGAGTTAGGGACAAATTTGTCAGTGCAAATGGATACATGAAAGAAAACATTTCAGGCTGTTAGTCAAAAGAAGGTGGGAGAATTTCACCCCCGCCAAATAAATCATAGGAGACCTGGAAGTGAGATCATTATTTACCTAGAGGGTGCGGTAGGACCTCAACCAAGCAGGGTGCTTTCGGCAGGGGCTTCATCCACAGAAAGATCACCACAAAGCCGAGTGGTGAAAGCATACAGCAGCCAAACTGAGGCCAGACAGGTCCAAATTCAATAAAATTGTTTAAATCCAGAGATACCCCACATTTTTCCAGACTTTCAACAAAGCTATTACAGAGGTGATTGTGAGAACTGGCAAACTGCTGCTATGATATGAAGCTCTTGCTGAACCCAAGTTAAAGGAAAATAGCAATTAAAATTTTTTGAAATCCTTTCTTCAACTCACAGTACAGAAATCAGGGAAAGCTGAAGTAATCAGTCCAATGCAGTACAGTATCAAGAGTTCCTCTTATTCTGAGTGAAAGCTCTACAATTCATACACTGAATTAGCCATCAGTATTTTTTAAATTACAAGGAAAATGGTTTTTCATATGAGATTTTCATATGAGATAAATGTTCACATGACAGCAAAATACTCCCAAGTACTCTAGGAAGGCTAAACAGAGTTGCTTATTGTCTGAGATCCAAGAGCTCTTCCAGGCCTCCCTGCCACACCAGCAGAGTGCAATAGATGCAATTCTTCTCTGAGACTTGCACTTTGGTGTCTATCTGGCTGTCTTTAGAGTGCATTCCCTATTGTCCTTTTCAGACCTACAGTCAAAAGGTCCTGAAGACCATCACTGAATTCCTCTGAGAACAAAGCTAAAAGAAAAAAAGGAAAGGGATTAAACACCTGCCTTTTGTTTTCCATGTTTTTCTATTTCCAATAACATCAAAATATGTGAGAATCATTTGTTCCAAAGAAGTAATGTAAATGATTAATTTTGTTCTACTTCAAGCTAGGGGACAATAGGATTACTGTGGAAAAATTGTCCCAGTTCTTTGTTTCTTCTTGAGTTCCACTAGCAAAAAATAAAAACATATTGGAATTTTTTTTTTCAATTTCAATGCTTGAGAAGTTTTCACTCAGAAAACACAACACAAACCATAAAGCATGTGGGTACACTGGCAATGTGGGTTTTAATGAGCATCATTTATATTTTTACTGGGGAGAAAGAAGTTCCTATTTTGTTTTCCAATATGCCATTGCTTTAGTGGGAGTCAAATGTGAAATGAAACCATCATGTTAACCAAGAGGATACCAAGATGATAGTGTTCTTCAGTTGTTCCCAGCACTAATACCCACTTGAAAGCAGCAAGAAGACCTTATTTTCTTTTGGGGGGGTTTATTTTAGCATTTGAAATATGGCAGATAGCATAATTGGATTTTAAATAACTGATCCAAATTTATTTCAGGGGACTGAGTCAAAACAAATACAAATTCAAGTTTGTCTAGTGCATCTAAAAACTGGCAGCACACACATTTCAGGACCTCACCAATTACAGCACTTCACTTATTTCTGAAATACTTGGCTGCATATTATTTCTATCTAAAACCTGGTCCCACACTTTCAGGCTTAGTTGCGGATTCGAAAGTGTTTGTTCTATTATTCAATCACATTATAAAATGAACCACATTTTCCAATAGCTACTTCATGTTCCCTATTTCATTTTTAATTGCGGCGTTTCTTCAAACATCAATTTTCCCACAGGATTTCGGTTTTGGACCACTTTTGCAAGCCACTAAAAATGATGAATTCTTGAAGTTTGCAATCTGAGCTCTGTTTAAGCCCACATACCAAATTCTTATCCAAAACCATGTCAAAGAAGCCAAAACCAACCATACCACTTCCTAGGTCTAAGTTGCATAACAAATAGGTCTGAACCCTCCCATAAAATAACATAGGTCCCATGGCCTACTGCATTTTTAAAAAACAGAAGGTAATCTCAATATCCATGGTGCATTGTCTTGCACCACGTAAACATGAGCATTTTGTCCATTGTATCTGGTTTTTAGTCTTGCATTTTAAATCATCTGATGTCCTGTGATCTGATGATACTATTTGTCACTCAAATACAGAAAAAAAGATTTTGTGATGACCAATAGGGTATTTTTCATGAGTTAAACCACCTTTTAATCTTTATTTTAATTTTTGAGCGTCCAAAACTGTCCAGATGCTGCTGGTTCTTCTCCCATACCCATATGCACTCTTAAGGACCTTTCTTTGACCTGTGTTGCAACCTGTAAGACATCCTGTGCTCTCTCAGAGAAGTACATGGGTCTCTCAATGTGGTTCTAAAAAATTCACAGAAAAATCTCAGGCCAGTAATTCAGCTTTCTGAGGAAAAAGACAGATCATTGTTACAAAGTCCACATGTGAAGAGAGCAATCAATCATCATTTTCTGGTGGAATGAAAAAAAATGCTGGTGATGATGAGGTTGCTGCCATATGACATGGTGGCTGGCATCCAAGCAATCACCACATCTCAAGCAGGTCAAAAAGGACAGGAACCTCAGCTACATCTCCTATCACCATCCTGTTTGTAACTTCTTGTTGCACCACCAAAAAGATAAAATTTTAATTTTTCTTCTATTATATGTTGTAAAACACTTTGAGTGGAATTAGTTCTTTTATCTAAGTTCTCCTGAAAAGTTTTCATTTCAGGACCAAAGTAATGAGTTTGTCACTGGGTTGCATTTGAAAATTGACTCCAGGCTAAGATGCAAAGCCAGTCTCACGTGCTTCAGGAGATGCAGCACACAGAAATATGAGATAAGGAGCTGCAGCCTCTTCCAGTTTTCACCAACCACTGCTGGTCAAGGGTCCTGTAACCTGTTGAGCAGCATGTGGGGACACGTAGGTAGTGCTGAGATGGTGGCAGTGCTGCCCACCTCCAGTGTCTTTGAGCCTACTGTGCAGCATGTTTCTGGATCCAGGTTCTTGCCATTATCCCTCCTGTGATATTCATGAAGCCCAAGTTTTGGTGGCATCCCCTGTAGCCAGGGTGGGGAGTACTTGTGAGCACTTAAAGAAGAGAAACTGGGGAGATTTGCTGAAGCTCTGATAGCCATCTAAGCTGATCCATTTTGGCAAAGCAAAAACAAGCTCAGTTTTTGCTGAGCAAACTGAGATTGTAGTTCATGTTTCTATACAGCATTTGAATCCCTTAGTCCACATCTCCACCACTTTCCATCTCCACCTACATCATAGGTATAGGCTTCTTAAATTTCCCTTCTGTTACACAGTTGCTCACAAAGCTTATCTCCCTACAACACAGATCATTTCTTCTTCTTTTAGGACAAAAATCCTCAGATCTTTCAGGAAGGTCAGCCAAAGCAGGATGAGACTCCATGTTTTGCTTTCACATCCAGTAAGAGGCCAGATGCATTTCTTCCTACACTGTAATGAAGAATGTGGTATCTTTGCTAATGGCAAGACCTGGGCTAGATCCTTCTTTTTCCTGTTCAGAAATATCTCTTTGGGGATCTGTAGTCCACAAAGAGCAGGTGAAAAAGGTGTTTATAAGGCATGAATGAAACATCTCGGAATATTAAAAAAAGCTATGTCCATTAATCTAAGAAGCAAGCAGATCCATTTGCATGTCTTGCTCCCTCAGCCAGGAATCTGTGGAGTCCCCTGGCTTGGAAGGGTCAAGGGAAAAGTTTGTAAATGGAAGAAGTACAAAGGAAAAAAAAATTGCTGAGTATAGAGAAACACAGTTAAGGGTGGACCTACACTCTGGTTCAGCAGTTAGTTCATAAGCATTTAATATACAGCTCTTTTCAAGCCTCAGTAGTCTTCACAATCTTCAGTATATTTATGATTCCATATCAGAGGAGTATTACAGCAACCTCCTTCTGGGTGGCCAAAATGTTGATGATTGTTACAGGTTTGCATCTGGCAGAAAAAGTCGTATGTGTCTTGACATGACTATAAAAACTGGTTCTGGACCGAGTTGCTCCAGGCGAGTCCAGGTATGCAGCTGGAATATGCTGAATGTTGTATTTCACCATGCCACAAGAGTCCGTTATGCTTTCTCGAGGAGAAGTGCTGGTATAAATTCTGCCAGCTCTTCTGGCTGCCTTCCCTACTCAATTCTTCCTTTCTGGCATGAGTGGTGAGATCTCAGCCAGGGCTTAAGCTCATCAAAGTGGTCTATCACTCATCATCCACATCAGAAATGACAGTGATGTAGGAACTGGAAGTCATCAGTGAATTGGATGCACCAACGTCAATATTCCTTCCTAATCTTTCATGCAAATGTCTTCATACAAAAGCTAAGCCAGAAACAATGGGATATAAGTTAATTGGGGAATACAAATTATATAGGTCCCAGTTAATCTCCTCTCCCAAAAGAAAGACTGGAGCTGCAGATCATTATCACAAGTACTTTCCTAAGATTTTCTTATGTTTACAGATAGTCACAGTAATTCTATGTGCGCTTCCAAACACACGTACAGCGCCACACACTATAATGGACAGGATAAACTAGTGCTTGGTAAGATTGTTCCACCATGGAGTGCATCAGGCACAGCATTGCCAGCCAGGCATGGGAGGGGATTGTCCCGCTCTGCTCTGCACTGGGGTGGCCTCACCTTGACTCCTGGGTGCAGTTTTGGTCACCACATTATTAGAAAGATATTAAAATATTAGAGAGCATCCAGAGAAGGGCCATGAGGATGGTGAAGGGTCTCGAGGGGAAGCTTTATGAGGGGGCAGCTGAGGTCACTTGGTCTGTTCAGCCTGGAGAATAGGAGACTGAGGGGAGACTTCATTGTGATCTTCAACGTCCTTACCAGGTGAAGGTCAAGTACTGATGTCTTCATTCTTGTGACCTGTGACAGGACCCAATGGAATGGCATGAAGTTGTGTCAGAGGGAGGTTTAAGTTAGATATTAGGAAAAGTTTTTTCACCCAGCATGGCTGAGCACTGGAACAGGCTCCCTGGGGAAGAGGTCACAGCATCAAGCCTGCCACACATCAAGAAGTGAATTCTTGAGGTGTTCTGTGCAGAGCCAGGAGCTGAACTCAATGATCCTAATGGTTCCCTTTCAGCTTAGCATATTCTATGATTCTTTGCTTATTCACTTTTTAATTATCTACAGTCCAAAATTCCTTATGACTTCTGTGTATATATCTGTATCTGGTTGAGAGTGTAGGAAAGAAAAAGGGGAAAGTGAATTCCAAATAGAGCCTTTTTGCATGCAGCTACACAGAAGTACATTAAACTAAGATTACAGTTGGTATCTGTAATGTTGATGCTTCTTAGCATCTATTTGGCTGTCTTGCAGCTGGCTTTCTTTATATGAAGGCAGGGGGACTGTTGTTTGCAATTTTTAAGGTTCTTTGAAAAGCCAGCAAAATCCTCTCCTCAATTCCTCTGTATGGGATTCCACATTGACAGCATGGAGGAATCATCGGCAGGGCTGAAATTTCTACCCTGAGAAAGTAAGACAAACCTTCTGGGTGAGAAAGCTTTCTAACAGAGCATGAGACACGGGCTGAAAGTGAACTTCACAGATACTTTTAGATGGAGATGGAGCAAGTCTCAGCAACGGGGTGTAATTTCAAGACTTCATGGTCACAGATCATGTGGGCTAATTTACAAGGCCTTCCTTTCTTGTTTTTCTTTTCTCCCTTGACACATTCATGACCTTTTTTTGCTTTATTTCCCCTAATCCTTTCTTATCACTAAGCTTCTCTTTCCTGTCTGCATGGGAAGTCCCATACTCAAACATTATTCAGCATAACACTAAACTCTCTGTTGCCATCCACAGTTTCCCTTTTCTGCTTTTTCCTTCCAATTTCATTAGTCTTCTTTTCTTCCCTGTACATGATCCTGGCTCCACACCCAGCCTCTCCAAATGAGTTCTGTATCTAATGAGTCTGCTTTCCACCCACTTTTTTCATCACCTGGGGTCCTTGTTTCAATCTTTCCTTTCCTCCAACCAGTTCTCACTAACTGCAATTCCTAATCCTCTCCTTAGGCTGCTCAGTCATTTCTCCCTAGGTCTCTCTTCGTCCAGACTGGCTTCTCATCTCTTCTGCTTTCTTTTGTAACTGCCTCTTCATTCCTACAGTGTCTAAAGGTGACCTATGTCCTTGCACTCTTCCTTTTTTTATGGCTTTTCAGGTGGCCAGCAGAAGTTTCTTCATCCCTGTCTTTTTTCTGTTCTGATCTTGCCTGTCTTACAAGTCTTTCAAAGAGCCCATTCTTTCTTGCTGATTTCAGATTATGATCTCCTTGCACAAAAAGTTTCTCCTTTTATTTTCTTTTTGACAAAACCCACCAGGTCCCATGCTTCTCTGGCTTAAGCTCTTGGTCCTCTCTGGACATATATCTGAGATCTTGGTCTTTTCTTGCCTGGACTGAAGAGAGATGGTTTCTTGCCCTCTGTTGACCTGGCAGTGTGTGGGCACAGGAGGCACCAGTCACAAGCCATCTTACTGCAACTTTTAAAAGCATCTGCAAGGGAATCCTGGGTTGGTAAGAATGCAGAAGGCATAAATTACTCTGTGGAGATAATGCCATTGGCCTGCAAAAGGTAACACACACTCCGGACAGACAGAAATTCTGAGGAATTTATTTGCCAAACTCTACCAAATTACTAAAGAATAGGGTTTAAAACCCAGCCAAGTATGGGCAAATGCTTATGTGTCTGGCACCAGGAGGCCTCCAGCCTGCCAACCTCCAAGTCAAAGCATGGAGTAGCTAGCATTTCCAAAAAAGAATTCTTACAACCAATTCATTAACATTGGCAAAACAATGTCTTTTTTCATAATCTTTTTTCTGGGAAATAGCATAACCATTTTTGCTGTAACTTTCCAAGAAAAATCTAAACATAGGCAGACACCCAGCATAAAAATTCACAAAGTTATAAATAACTAGAATAGGAATTTATAATTAAAAGCATTGAACAAATTTGCAGTATTGGGTAGCATAATATCGATAACAAACTTTTTTATTACTGTAGCCCCAAAAATGCTGGTCAGGGACCACAGCTCCACTGTGTAAAATGCATGCAAACATGGAACAGGGATATGTGTTCCCAAAGAGTTTATAACTCAAATTTTAGACAACAGAACACAAATAGATCCAGAGACCTGGGGAATGCAGAGAAACAATAAGAAAATACTATTCAGTGCAACTGGCAAATCATCCTGAGGTACCACCAGTTTACGTATTGTCCCATTTTTCATAGGTATTTGGAAAAATAAGAGCTTTCAAGGAAAGTGAGGCTTGATCAGAGCACAATGAGGTAGTTTTGCAGATACTTACAGAGGCATGGTGTCATGATAGGAAAAAGCATGGAGGAATTTCAGTGGAAGCAACCAGTCATGATGTGGACCTGTGGGCTAATGACATCCAGCAGTAAGAAAGGGCCAGTAAGCAGAGGGACAGTGGACTGGAAAACAAGCCAGAGTCAAGGATAGCACCCAAGGAGCCACCCTAATTATTATCATTTTCACAAGTGAGCATCCCTGTGACTAGAGGGGCCTGTACGAGTTAAGGATAATTATTCCTCTTTCCTTTCACCTTCTCGTGAGGGAACAGACTGCTTAACTCTTGAGTGCATTGGAAGGGTCCTGAAGATCATATTTCTTTGTCCCACAAAGGAGATTGGTTGGAGGTAAAATAAAGCCCATCTATAGCCCTAATAAACGTGGGCGTTTGTGGGATAGAAGTGACCATATCAGCTTGGCTCCGGAGGCTGAAACTCTCCACCATCCTAAGCGATGCTGTTCAGCGGGGCTGTCGCGGAGCCCGGGGCTCCGGGCGCTCAGCTCGGCCGTCGGGGCTGTTTGCCCGGCAGGGCCGCGGTGTCGGATTACGCTGCGAGCGGCCGCGGCCTTGGAGCAGCCCGGACACCGCTGGCAACGGCGGGGGAGCCCAGGGGATCGCGGTGAGGATCCTGCGGGACAGGACCGGGGATAGCGCGGTGAGGATCCTGCGGGACAGGACCGGGGATAGCGCGGTGAGGATCCTGCGGGACAGGACCGGGGATAGCGCGGTGAGGATCCTGCGGGACGGGACCGGGGATAGCGCGGTGAGGATCCTGCGGGACAGGACCGGGGATAGCGCGGTGAGGATCCTGCGGGACGGCAGCGAGGGGAGCGCGCGGGGATCCCGAGGGACGGGTCAGCGGCTGAGGCGGGAGCGCGCGGCGCGAGCGCCACCTGCTGGGCGGGGTGGAGCGCGGGGGCTCTGCGCCGCCGCCGCCCCGGGACGCGCCCGACCCCTCCTGCCACGGCCCACCACGCCCACGTAACACGTGCCCGGACCCTGCGGCCCCTGCCCCACGCGTCCCCGTACCGTGTGCCCGACACTGCCCGCCACCACCTGTAGCTGGCGTGCCGCCAGCCCCCACCACGGCCTGCCATTGCCCCACGCCTCCCGCAGTGTGCGTGGGCAGCAGATTTACGCCCCCCAGTTGTGAGGGTGTGTGGCCACGACCGGCATGCTCCGTGGGTGACGGGGCAGCAGGCGTCTCTCTCCCTGCGCACAAAGCATGGGCATGGCACATTATCCACAGGGGCAACGGCGGTGGAGATCGCACCCTGAGCATGATGATGCCAACACAGCCATCTCCAGCATCCCAGCTCCAGTCCCTCAGAGGTGCTGAGACAAGGAGGTGCTGAAGAAGAGAGCCATGAGCCTTCACTGCTGTGAGCCACCCTGATCCTCTCTGCCAGTGCCCTCAGGCTGAGCTCAGCATCACCTTCACACCCACTGGTGTGCCAGAGGTTTGTGCTACAGCTCTTAGCTCTTGCTATCTCTTGCAGGTGTCTTAAAGTTGATTTCAGAGCTTTGCCTGCAAACCTGCACCATTTGAGCTCCAGTAATTTAGGACTAAGAAGTCCATAGTGAATGTTGCAGTGAGCCTGCTCCTGCAGAAAACATCCCTTGCTCTCTGATGGGTCTGTCTTTGGTCTAGCTTTGGCAGGAAAATGAGTTCTTCCAAATGCCTCCTTTCTAGAAGCAGAAATTTGGCTCATGTTCCCAAAACAGTCCTTCAGCAACCCTTGAACATACATCCAGCTGAGAACACGCATCCTGCTGGCCCCACCAAGCTGTCTCTGGGGCATAAATTTTCCCTCCTGCAGTAATCAGTATCTGGGTCCCAAGTGGCAGGCCAAGGTAAGAGTGCATCATTGGAGGGGATGGAGCAAAATGAGATTATCTCAGCTGTTTGTTTACATTGGAGAACTGTTGGAGAAATAATATTAACATTCCATTGCCAGTGGCCTGGAGCGACCTGCTTTGCTGCAAATGCTTGTCTTTTGCTCACACTTTCAGCTCCTCTCTATCCCATATTCATAAAGTTTCAGGGGGAAAAGATTCACATGATTTTCTGATGGATTTTGCCATTACTTTCATGCTGAGTTCTCTGAGAAAAAGATGCCCTTCAAGATGGATCAAGAGGTGAAGAATCCATAACTTCCCTTGGCAATTTGAACCAAGGACTAACTGCCCTCTCTGTTAAATTTTAATTACTAATTTCTAATTTGCATTTTTCTGGCTTTATCTGCAGTTCTGCCTTTCCCCCCCTCCCCCTTATATTTTTACTAGTTGGTAGAAACTCAATCTCATATTTTCTCACTTGTTTGGTTTTTTGGTTTTTTTTGGTTTTGTTGTTTTTTTGTTTTTTTTTTTTAGCTAAAATAGCTAAGCCTATTACAGTTATCACTGTAAGTAATAACTCTAGGGCTTTGGCAATTTTTATTCTTTCTAGTTATCTCCTCCAATTCTTCAGTATCCATTCTGAAACGTGAAGTGTTGATTTGTACAAGTACACTCCTGTTTCAGTCCAGCCAGGAAGACCACGGACAGAGGAAAATCCCAAGACACATGGCTCCTGTGTTGACATATCTAGACACACCTATGACTATATTGGCTCTTTTATTAAGGATTCACACTGAAAGCTTATATGTCTCTCTTCTGTTTCCCAGCACTCTTGCTGTTTTTTATGCAACCATTGCCAAGATTTTTTCTTCTTGACACATGACTTTCACTTGATTTTAATAGAAGTCAAATGATTTGAAAAGGCATGGCTTAAGAATTTATTTTTTTTTTGTTCTATAAACATTACTTTTTGCCACAAGACAGACCCTATTTGATGGTAATTCACAGTGACAGCTACTTTATGAGCTTTGTGGTGGTAATACGTGGAGTCAATATGTGCACATTTCAGGTAGACGTGAGCATATTTTCTGTCCTCATTGTTAGAGGCTGAGGGCTGAGGCACAGCAGTGGTCTAACAATTTATGGCATTAGGGGCTTTGATGAATAGCTGTGTGCATGCCCTTATCCCATAACAAACATGAGATAAAGCATTTCAACTTAAACCTCAGTAGAAGGCATGCACATCACTTTGTACTTCTAAACCACTGGGAATTCATCTAGCAGTTCCTTAATCCGTAAGAAGTCACCTATTTATCTGAGTCTTGAGTTAGGCATGTGCTCTCAGAAATTATTTCATTAGCATATCTCCAGGACTGTATTTTCTCTAGAACCACTAATGTAAAATAACTAAATAGCACAGTAGTTATTTAAAAATATAGAGAAAATGTATTTTAAAAGAAATGAAGAGTTGAAAAACATCCGCATCTGCATTCCAAAAGAAGTTAATTGCTTCATCTGTCTCCTTGCATATTTTTTTGTCAAATCTGCCCATAATTTCTGTTATCTCAGCAGAGGCAGTATCTGTGTTGTGGTCAGACATCTCCCTCTTCAGATCTATGCTATCCACAAAAGTTGCTTCTGCTTTTCCTGCCAGTTTTCTCCAATTATTTACATATAACATTTGTGAAAAAGTTTAACTATTTTCAAGAGGGATATATAAAACTGCCTTATGCCAGCAGAGGAGATTCACTTTATTGGAATAATGGTGCACACTCCTGGGATTTGCACTCTTTTAACTAGGTTGATTTCAGACCAAATTAAAACTGCACCAAAAAAAAAGAAGAGAAAAAAAAAAAAGCTGGCAAGTGCTAAAATATCCCACTGAGATTTTAAAGACTCTTACCAATGATTAACTGCTTTCTTAAAACCACTTCACTGCTCACTTCTGAAACCTTACCCTTCAGATCCTTCTCCACACAGAAGACAAGTACCCAAACCTCCACTTGCAATCCCCTCTTTTTATTAATGTTCCTTCAAGCACCTTTTGGAAAATATATGAATGGTGGTTTCAGACCATTTGTAATGTTCTTGCTCTTCATCAGAGTCCCCGGATGCATCCTTCCACCATACTTTGAGATAAAAGTGTGTTGCAAATCACTTGTAAATAAAACAAAACAGCAGAGGTGAAACTGTGAGCTTAAGGCAAAGGATAGATGCTGGTGCTCACCTTGGTGGGCCATTCCTTCCCAATACTAGAAATTAAAGCTGGCACATAAAAGCTTGCCTTCTTCTGTTTTCCTCTGCTCTTTGTTTTGTTTTAAATAACAAAGTAGCCATTAAAAATAGCTACAGCTAACACAGTAAGGGGTTAAGGTTGGCACAGTATGAACATTGTTACTTACTGCTTGCTCTCAGTTTGCTCCTTTACAACTTCAGTAATGCAGTTTAAACTGCCTACTCTCTGAATCCTGTTAGTCATATCCCTACCTTCAGTGGATCTGCATGCCTAGAAATATGAAAGTAGGAAACCTTTCAAATGGATGTAAAAAAATGGTAACCAAAACGTTATTCTTCTCTTTCAAAACATGTCCTTCTGAAATGTTATACAGAAGGCATTATCCAAATGATAAACACCGTGAATTGACCTAGACTTTGTCATTGGAGAGAACCAGATCAATTATTTCTTGTTAAGAACAGAATGTTTTCTTACATTTGTCCAGCTGCTTGCTGGTTTTGTTGACTTTGCTACATTCAGCCCAAGGCTATGGACATAGGTGAGTGTAGGGGCAGCAATGAACTGCTTGATTCTGCTGAGTGCACTCTGACCTCCTAACTAGGTACAAGGAGACTCTGTACTGCTACTTATAAGGCCAGTTTTGAGTATAAAATCCTACTCTGCTCAGGAAAGTAAAAAAAAACCTGCCACTAATCTCTGTGAAACTGTGTCCTCAACATTGGTGCAATCAACTAATTCAAATTTCTTCATTGCTGAGAACATTTTAATATTGTCCTGTGGGGAGAAGGACATTTCGGCTTTACATCCTGGTTGCATTTTTCCTCAAGAAATAATTTATCTGTCTCTTCCTTCTCTTCCCCTTTCTTCCCTTTTGTGTGTGTGTTGAGGTAGTCTACCAAGCTTATTGTGAATGGCTGTAAACACTAGTGTTCAAGAAACCTTCCTAATTGTCTTAATCATGGTGTCCAGGACTCCCTGTATGCACATAGCTGATACATTGACCCAAAGAGTTTAGTCTAAACTGAATGTATTGCATCTTCCGACACTTTTTGATAAAAAAGACCACAAAATATTGTGGACCATGCCTGGAGCTGACGGGGGGGGCTTTGGGTGCTAACTCCTCCCAGGGCAAGGAGTGATCTGGGAGAAAGGAGCCATCCTGATGCTGAATGTTCTGCATTTTTTACTACTTGGAAGCATTAAGCAACCTGACAGCTTGTCCATAATTAAAGGATTTACTAAGATAGCTCTGTGATAGAGTGACTGCAATGCTGAGATGCAGAAGCTTTTTTCTTTCTGCTATCATTTATATTAACTCCCAGAGGAAAATCAGTTGTGCTAATTAGAACTTGTAAGTCTAAATGTCAATATGTAACTGCAAGGTACAGAGGAAAAAGCTCTTCAAGAATGATTTCTTTCCTGTACAGAAGACCATGCAGCAAAACATTTATGTAAAATGTTAGTCCAAAGCCAGTGGAAAGGCAGGAAACAACCATTTAAAAAATATATTTGGTAACATTTATCTGTTGCAGAACGAATTTTGGACATTGCCTCTTCTTGAATAAACACTTGTTGTTTATTCATTTCAAAATATCCCGTGGTACATCTGAGTCTGTGTTGTTCATATCAATAGAGAAGTGAAAGCAAAAGAGGAATGTAAAAGACATTTTGACTTATTAATTCTAATGCTAAAGGTTAGACATTCAAGAACACAGATATTTGCTTTTTTAAATCTCCCTGAACTCTTACCTTTCCATGCAACTGAGATGTAAAATAAATTACTTAAGAAGAGTAAGATAAAAATAACTTCTAGTAAACTGCACTTTCATTAAGTGGTTGGTCAGATATTGATGTTTAAACAACTGTAGAAAGAAAATCAATAAGGAATAAAGCAGTTTGGAGAAAAGTCTTTAAAAATAGCATTTCTTTTAATGTCCATAGTGAAGGGAAAAAAAAAATCAGTGATATTATTACCTGCCCAAAATAGCCAACCTATAGCTAATTTCTTTCGTTTGATTAAATATGATCTTGAACAAGTTATTTTTACTTCATTTGATATGACATAGCTTTAAATGTGTATTTATAGACTGTGACAGGCAAGCATTGGAGGTACTGATTAAAACCAGCAGCAACTAAGGCCCAGTAATCAGGGTGAACTATAAAGACTCTCCCCTTCCAAAGCTGTACAGCATGATATTATCCTACAGACCTGAAAAATAACTGAGGCCTGCAGATTATTTGCAATAGTTTAATGTAAAGATGCATGCAACTAGAACAAATGTTCCTTTAGCATTATGAAAATTGGGATATAGATTTCTTGAAACATGCCTGACATCCATAAGTCTGTTCCTCATGCCCACCCTTCACTGCCCACTGAATCCAGGCTCTCACCTGTGCTGGTCTTAGCCATTAATTTTCTCCAGTCAAGCATACAAAACCTGCTGACCCCAGTTTGGATATGCTTTAATTCAAGATGGATTAACACAGGGAAGAACCTGGTAATATAGTTATGGAGACTAGGAAAATCCTAGTGTGTCTCAACAGATAACACACTAGGACACTCAAGGAATGCAAAGCCAGTCAGGTTATAGTAATATATGTTGTATTTTGTTGTCCATCCTAATCTGGGTTAACCTAGATTCTCAAAACTAGGTATCTGTCATACAAGCAAGAGCTCGCTCTGCTCTTCTGTCTGAAAACCACGCATTGTGAAACACTACAAGGAAGGACTATGTTAGGGGATTTGATTCTCAAGAAAAATATAGATTTGAAGCCTGTATATATTTGTATCTGTGACCTAACAAATCTATAACTTGCCAGATAGAGGTTTGTAACAAGAATTTGGGCCCTAGCAGAGTTGTAACTTCCAGTTGAAACAATTTAGTAACAAATATTTTCTTGGCAAAATCAAAGCATTTTATAGTAAAAATAACAACTTCATTAAAACTAGAATTGTTTTTCTACTGAGTAAAAATGAAAATGAAATATTTGGTTTCAGGTTTGCTTGGATAAAATTGTTTTGTTAACCAAGAGCACGTTCCAGCATCCATGCCCAGGACTCACAGCTGTTGACATGCAGGCAGCAATTCTGTTCATGGATGCCAGAACTCTGTCCCAGAGCAGAAGGGAGGTGTTTAGTTCCACAGAGGAAGCACAGTGTTGGACATGATGTTCTCAGTGTTGTTCCTGTTGTCTAGCTTGTGGTCTCTCCACCTCCTTCCTCCTCTATCCCATGCTGTCAATCCTATTCTGGGATTTTGGGCTCTTCCCAGCCCAAGTGCCCAAGCAACGCCCTTGGGTTTCTGAATTCCTCCCAGTGAGTGGGGCTTTCCTTGCCAGTTTGCATCCAAATCTCCTGATCTTTCCATCCTGTTTACTTACCCCAGGTTTTAACCTAACATTTTTTCTCTTGCTCAGTTTCCTGCTTGCACTTCTCCTCTTTCCTTGGCTACTCTATTCAGTGCCTTCTGGGCATAGTTATTTCCTCACTCTGTTGACTAAATCGGCAGGCATCTTTGTGCCATTGGAGAGCTTCATCCCTTGTATGCACATGCCTTCTTCCAGGTCATCACTACGCAATGGAGGCAGTCTAGCTGGCAATACTAATCTCAGGTAACTGAAGCTGGGATTCAGTCTGTCAGAACTGACAGGACTCTTAAAGAGAGAGAAGACTCTTAAAGAGAGAGCTGACAACAGGAAAAAGAGAAAGACTGGAGAACAAAATATCTCTTGAAAATACAGAGGAGAAAAAGATGGAAAAACAGTAGTGAGAGAATGATCAGTTTCAAACTGACTTTGAAACCATGGCATGAAACTCTAAAGTAAAAAAAAAAATACAGGTTTAACCTTCCAACTTCCAAAATGACAAGATACTTTCTACTGTGGGGCCAGTTCGTCTCTAGGATGTACATCCCTTTAATCACTTGAGAGTTTCCATCTTAGGAAGACATTAGAGATTTATGAAGGTCTTTCTGGGCTCACATAAACTCACTGTTGCCAAAATAGTATCTCATATACACAACTACCGTCAGCACTAGAATTTTCAGCCTGCAGCAAATGTGTAAAATTAAATCTAGTTTAACCCTCTGCACTGAGGCTGACCTACTTCCAGTGGCTATGCATTTGTGGTGGGTTAAAATGCACACACAGCTGCTGTGACGAGGATGACATGAAGTGCATAACCCCATGATACATATGCCATTTCCAAGGATGCACTGGCTATGTCTCAGAGAGTCTACAGGCACCTTGTCCAGGCCTTCTAGACTCCATGGGAATTTTTTCCTTGATGTGACTGGTCCTCAGGATCAGTCCTGCAATGACAACAGAGGCCACTCTCTGTCTAATTATCCCCTTGCCAAAATACTTAATATCTTCTTACTGCAAATGTGAAATCACTGGGATGGGAGACTGCTTCCAGTGCTAAGGTGATTGATATCACTAAATGACTTCTGCACACTTGTGCTCTGCAAGCACTGTGCTGTCAATACAGGTCAATAACAGACTTATCACAAAATAAATAAATGATATGTGCCTGTGGTAAACTGCAGCTCCAGCCTAAGCAGAGTAAGTAATTCCAGAGGAAAACAATTTCTCCTTCAGATGGTTTTTAAGAGCATGAAGGATAAGTCAACTCTGGCACTGCTGATTTAGCAGGAATCTGGTGGGCCTCAGAAGAGGAGAAATATTATCCCTCCTGCCTCTGGGTTGGTGGTAGAATTTTAACAAGGAGTTCCTAAGAGACCCCTCAAAGTACATCACTGCATGTAATTCATTAGCTCAGCTGCACCTGAGGTCTTGGATTTTTTAGATAGGGTGTGCTTCTGCAAAGTGGCTATAAAAAATAGAGACCAGGCTCAAGTGCAAATCTCCAGAGGAAGTCCAGATGGCTATTGTAAAAATGCAATCAAAAAAGGCCTCTGGCCTTGATGATTTGGAGACTGATTTTAATAAGAATTATCAGAGCATTTTCTCTCCCAAACCATGAGAGGATTTTTCAGTACTAAAATAACAATCTGTCACTCAATTAGAATTTGTTTATGCCACAAACCACAGGGAACTCAGATGGGGAAGGATAGAAAGTGTCACTGACAACCTAATTTGCCAGTTTTATTCTTTTGGTTTGGATTATCCTCTTATGTTTTCTCTAACATATTTTAATATATGTGAGTAAGTATTAAAATAGTTGTGGGAAGGTTAGAGGAAGAATAAATTTAACTAGATTTGAGGAAGTCAGGGTCCGAGCAATTATCACTTCAGTCATGGTTGGCCAAATATACAGTTTCAAAAATCTTAGCAGGTGCAAAGTGATGCTAGCTAGGGAGGTTGTACAATGTCTTTGTTGAAATATTACAGTGTCTGAACAATTCCTAATTAACACAGAGGTAAAATCTGGAGGATATAAAGTAACAAGTGTTGGCATATCTTTTGAGAAAAGGGTGTTCAAGACATTATTTTCTAACGTTTGTGCACACTGTGGCCAGCAAGTTACACTCTTAACCAAAACAAAAGGATTGAAAATTAACAGCTTATATTTCACACTGTATAATTAAACTGTGACACTCATTTTTAAAAAAATATTGAGGTCAAGAGTTTAGCAGCATTAAAAGAAAGATTATATCTTATAAGGATAATACTAAATCAAATGGTGTGGAAAAAAATTCAGGTAATACACAACTCCTCTGCTGCAGGCACAGACATCTGCTATTAATAAGAAGACAAATTTTCCTCTTGGTAGGTTATGATGTAAGTGTTCAGCACTGAGATTCCTGATGCCCTCTCCCTCTGCCGAGAACGAGCTCCCTGAGATAATGACCACGCCAGCAGACCACCAGTGCATGCCCAGGTCCCCACATACTTGAAAGGACTTCACCCAAAGAAGGGCCCATCAAAATCACTGTGACTTTAAGAGAAGAACATTGTTTCAAGCATGGCCAGGAAATTACCTCCAGCTCTTGTAGGGCCTGTTTGGTCAGAAAGATTGAGATTTCATTCTAAAAAGGACCAAAGTAGATGGGTAACCACTGATAGGGGACGGAATAAACAGTGCAAGGGATTTTGCCTGCATAAAGGGGCTAGCATGGAAAGAGAGACAGAGTACTCAGGTCTCTGAAGCGTTAATTGACACACACACACAGACAAATTGTTCTTTAGCTTCTTCCACTGTCACCCGTAAGAAATTTGAGGTCTGCAGAAAAGGCAGTGTTCTGCTCCAGATTGTCATAAAACATTCTTTCTATGGGAACAAAAATTAAAGCAATTATCTGTGAAATTTTATACACAGAAAGCATTGTGCAAAGGTGGACTCCAACAAAGAATGACATAGGGAGGAGAGAACAGAGCCAATACATAAAATTATGCTTTTGTTAAAACCATCTTCTGAAAACCAAAATAGCTGACCAAAACATAATTTACTCAGGCACAAAAAAAATGAAACAATTTTTAGGAAGGAAAATTCCAGTGAAATATTTCCTTTAGCTCTGTGCACAGTTATGCTCCCAGGTAGGGGGAGTAGTAATGAAGACTACAAACAAAAGAACATGCTGAGCAGGAGGCATCGAGTCAGTCTATGAGACCTGGTCTCATTTGTAGCTGTTGATCCATTGACTTCTCACATGAATACAACTCCTCCCCAATGCCCAGGATCCTATTGTGTCTCTAATTTACCTGGACTCCAGTTTCATATTTCCCCTATGATAACAGCATTATAATAAATCCCAGGAATTGCATTTTTAGCATGAGGCTCACTGTGAAGCTGCCTGGGAGATGAAATTGTGACAAATAGCACAGGAAGCTTCATTGCAAGATGAGACACTCCACATGAGAATAAAAGCAAGGCCAGCAGCTACAGCTCCAAGGAGGTCATTCAGTGGGCCACAGCTCATTATATTTGAGTGTGTTAAATTGGTTGCCAAGTGGGTTAAGAGAGAAATTCCCTTCTCCAATTCAGTATCGCAGAGGTGGAAGAATGAAGCAGCTGCCTACAAAAGACTGCTTTTCTCTGAAGCCTTCAGCACTGCCCATGAGAAAGGTGGAGAGCAGGAAGCATGGGCTTGCTGCAGTGTCCAGTACCAACCAGTGCCAAGTCCACAGGAAACACATCTGTCTCTTCAGGATGAGCAGGTTTTGGGTCACATCCACCACCTCTATGCAGCTATCTCAGATGCTTCACTGAAGACCCCTGAATCCTGATGTTCCGGCACCCAGACTGAGTCCTGAGCTCCGTTGACTGAAATAGAAGCTCAGACACCTAAATTTAGATGCAAATATCATTGTCTAGAGATGCAACTGAAACCTATAATGTGTTATCTGTGGCTGAATGTTAGTTGCTCTATGATTAAAGGATATATGATGGTAACATAGTAAGTCCTTGCAAACCAGAGTGCAGGATCTCAAATGTTCTCACATTTTTGTGAAGAGGAACTGTAAATATTTGGTCTGTAAATGAGGTTCTGGAAAAAGAAATGACAGTGCTGCTAAATATATCCTTTGATTCTTATCCTGTGAATCTCAGAAGACATGAGTTGGCAGTGTTTTCTCAGCCAGAATTTCCTCTGCTATTCATGGGATTATGGACTGTGGCTGTGAGTACCACTGTGGGCAGAGTGAGAAGGAGACGTGAGCTCTTCCCACAGGCATGGAGCAAATCCAGTGAGCATGACACTCCATCCATGCAATGATTTGGGCCTCTGTGCCCCCTTTGGTCAAGGGGAATCTGCTCACACCTTCCCATGCTGCGGAGCCAATTTTTTTCTGCATCCTCTTCACCATTTACTGGAGCACAAGGAATTGGATTACATTAACCTCTGTGCTCATACAAGGGAGGAGGAAAGCCTCTCGCTTCCTTGTTCCTGGCTGCACAGGTCCAATGACATCCTCGCCCTGGGGTGCTGTCCTGTCTTGAGTAAACCCTGAATAAGCACAGACAGATCTGACTCAAAATACTACTACTTCAAATAATTTTTTAAAAAAGGTTAATAAGCAGTTTGAAAATCCCATATCAAAGACACAAGGCTATACATGTGGAATAATGCAGAATGTTTCATTTTCAGATGGATTTGCTCCATTCTATTTAAATTCTGTGACCTTCAGGGAACTGAGCTAGTTTTAGCTTTTAGTTTACAGATTTGGTGTTTGGTATTCAAGGTTAACTTCTTGCTTGATTAGACACAGGCAAATGCTCGCAGCTACAGTACCACAGTGGAAATGTGGTCCTATACTGTATTTAGTCAGAAATGTCAAGAACCTAGTAGTTATCTACAAAGAACTCATTTTGTCTTCCATTAGCAGCATTAAAGTAAATTTGGTACTGTTTTGTTTTCATGTTGCAAAACACAAAAATGTCATAAGGTGGAACATATGAGAGGATTTGAAGATGACTATCCTTATTTACACAGGAAGTACCATTCTGTTGTTAATTCATTATCACTATCATCACAGAAACAGCAAATGAAAGTTCAAGCAATTTGGAAAAATATTTGCCTGCTAAAGGAGCCATGCAAACCATGCTGGTAACACTGTAAATGGATGCTAAAAATTCCAGAAGGTTGAACAAAGTAAAATTCATATTATGTGGTACACAAGAACAAAAGAAAATAAACCGAATACTGGGAGCAAGTTAGATTCAGAAAAAACAGCAGTGTTGTGTTTGCCCTGATTTGTTGCTTAAGATGCACTGGTGCTGGCAGAGGCTGGTCTGTCCAGAAAGCTGCCTGTGCCAGCATCTGCACATGGTCTTCTAATACCTCTGAGTCCTTCCAGCCTGTAGGAACATGGTGCATGTCCTTTGGCCACCTAATAGCTGCCATGGTTTGGGAAACACCTTTTGCAGATGGGGTGTCAGACACAAGTGTGCACCTCCTAAGATTATGAGGCTCTCCGGCAGAGACCTGCTGTACCAGAAGCTGGCCGCTCCCAGGGGCTGCCAAAGCTGAAGGCAACCTCAGGTCCAGCTTAAGAAAGTATATACTCAAGACTGTTTTCAGGCTGCTTCACATCTCATTTGCCTTGGTAGCAGACTGTGACAGGGCTCTCTCTTCTAGCAGTGGGCCATTGCTGTGTCTGCTGATGGGCAGTGACATGAAACCAGGCCAGAAGAGATAGGTGAAGTTGTCAGGCCAGGCACTGAGTGCCACCCATGGCCAGGAAGGGCAGCCCCTGAAGGAGCTCTAGTATTGCTCTGGGAGATATCATTAGCTTGCCCCAGAGACATTTCCCAAGGCCTTGCCTATGAATTGGCCTCCATCATGTAGTCATAGTCAGCATTTCCAGGGAAATATCGCTGTTATGCAGCTGTTTCATGCTCCCAGCTCCAGTGCAAGCATCAGCTTCAAGTCAGACCTTTGCCTTACAATGTTTGATTTACAAACTTTAATGACTTTATATCTGAGTGAAGAGAGACAAATTTAGTTTGCAGTCAAAGTAAACACCTTTGAAATGACCTTGGTTAATACATGGCTGTTAGGCATTATTTTGAAATTAGCTTGACAAGAGAGTACACATTGGCTGCTTCTTTTGATGCACAGTTCAAGTGCAGACTTGAGAGCTTGTTGACTGGGAACATTCAGATATGGATCAGGGAAAGAATGCTTTCATACACAACTTCCTCCTCCACATTTTCTTTACTACCTTTAATATGATTTCCAGATATTTCCCTAAGACATTGGCAATAGGAGTTGCTGCATGGTGAAGAAACTCTCTTTAGGGTCTTCACAAGTCATTCTAGACATATATTCAAAAGATTTTTTGATGCTACAGGAACACAACTCTTTTTCTTCACTTATTAAGTCAGGATTCAGCCAGTTTTTTTTATTTTATTTTTAGGAGCTGCCAGGACAAACTAGAATAAAGAAATATAATTTAATGCCCTGAATATATGCCTGGATACTTGAAGAGATTTGATCTTTCAGCATTGTTACTAAGGTATACAGTGTGCTGAAATTTCAGCAAGATAGGTAAAGAGTACTCTTTGTAGAGGAAGGTTCTAAAATTGTCATCAGAATTACAACAGCCCTCATGAGTATCTATGTGAGAATGGAAGGGATCTTCACACTCACTTCTTTTCTTGAGGAAAATAAGGAAGGAAAGTGTCATCTAGAACTCTGCTGCAGCATGGCTGTCCAGAAAACATCTGTAGCTCAAAATTGTCTGCAAGCATCGGGGGGGCCAAATAATATGTTTTTGATAGCAGATCTGAGACTGTCCTGTGCCCATTGGAGGGGGTCAGCAGTGGGGTTGGATAGGCTGTAGGCTCTGAGATGTGAAATGCATGGCTCTCCTAAGACTTGTTCTGCCACTGTTTGTGGACACGCCTGGTGTAACTGTTCTTCTCCTTTTACTACTTTGTCTAACAATGCACTTCCCATCTCTAAAGATATGAGTATCTCTTAACTGTAGTGATTAAGGGAATTGTCCCTGTTCTGGGGACTGAAGGTCTCCTAGATCAGACCCATCCTTGCAAAAGCCCAAGGAGCAGAGGCTGCTTCAGAGTAGGCTGTAGTGCAAACTTTACCTGGTTATGTTGTACCCTGGAAAAGGTTAAGCACAGGTGACTTGGTGTTGCTTCTGGGCTACTGTAACCAGCATTGGCCTCCTCACAATGCCCAGGAAAGGTGCAACCTGCCCATATCATATATCATATCATATCATATCATCATATCACATCACTGTACTGTTCTTGGTGGTGTTCATTTTGTGCTTTGCTGACAGCTGGCAGCATGAACAGGGCCCTGACTTGGAGGGAGTGTTTGGACAAACTCCTGTGGGGTTGGCTGGACCTCATGGCACTACATTTGCTGAGCAAAACATACAGTCCTGCTGATGAATTGCAGCAGGAATTAGTCATCTAGAGCACCATGAAGATTCAGAGGAAGAAATACACCAAAACCCCCTGTGATGTGGAGGCTCCTTTCACTGGGCCATATTTATTATTTCCTGTGGAAGCACCATCTCCCCATCATGGAGGGTTGGCTTCTCCTCTGGGCAGCTGTCATGCAAAAAGAACAGCCACTTTCCTTCTGCCTGCCCATGACTCCCTGCTGAAAGCAGTATCATACACAGTAATTTGCAAACAAATAAATCAAATCATTCTACTTTGTGACAATTGTGTTGAACATGACAGTACTTCATGTAGAGTAAACCAGCAGTTTCCTTTCTTAGAGCTGTCTTAAATGATGGATAGGTGTTTTTAACCAGCATCATCAGAATCCACACAAGCTCATGCCACCATTTAAAACTGAGGGACACTCAAAATATGAACATGTGCGTAGGTGATCTTGAAGAGGAAGTATCTGAAGTAAAGTGAGGACTAGGAGTAAAAAAGCTCAAAGGGAAACAGTATAAATGAGGAAGTCCAGGCGCAGAATCAGGGTTAAATGCTTGGGTTTCTGGAAAGCTGAAAGAGGGAACAAGATTTGGGGCTAAAAACTGGCAAAAAAGGAGCACAAGAAGACATACTATGCTGTGTCATTGAATACTTCTGAGAAAATAAGCAGGGTTCTAATACCAACAGATAAAATTTGATAATATTTCATGACATTGCCTAATGCATGGACCAAATAATTTTGGAGCATTGGCTTGTGGTTGGTGGCCTATCATGCACATTTCCTGGATGGCCCAATCTACTAATTTTGTACCTGGGAGCTCAACTGCATCTTGTTTAAAACATGACATGCAGCTCTTAAATCCAAGTGATTACTGGCTGACTCATATAAATGTTAATATGAATACGGAGGTGAGGTCTTTCGTTTTCCCCACAGAAGACTGCAAAATAAATCATAGATGCTAATGTTGATGTCTTGGAAATGAAAGCTAAAGTAAACTGTCAATGAGACTGACGTAAATGGCTCCAATAATTTTGTTTTGAAGAGAACTCAAACTCCTAGCATCTGCCAGCTGGCATGTTCAAAGTCTGTAAATATGAAAAGTTTTCTTTGGCAAGAATACCAAAATATTACTGGCATCTCTGGCATGTAATTCAAATAAAAATTAAGTCAACTGTAAATGTTAACAAACCTTAAATAGTCCTGATATCTACTAAATGGAGAGCTTCATTATGCCAGGCTGACATGACCTCAAGTAGTGCTTGAAAAATAAGGACTGTGTTGGGTGATTCCTGTTAGGTGCATGAAGTGTTTAAAGAACCACATTTTCTTAGACAACTTGGTACCTTTCCTTTGATGTGGCTGACTCTGCAGTGATAACCCCCTCCCCTCTGGATCCTTCTGCAGTGAGCCGCAGGCTGGACTGCTGCATAGCCAAGTTAGGTTTTCCTGTCTGGTCCTTGATGTTTGAGACATCCTGAACCTTTTGCATAATACTAAAAAGCACATGTGCCCTTTAGAGAAGGTCAACCCAGCAGCACATGTGCTGAGTGCTGATGCTGTGGATGCACTGAGGATTTCTGGATGTGCAGTGGCCCTTGATGGACATGTCCCACCTGTTGCGTGAGCACTTTGTGCAACTGCTTAATGCACAGGTAGAGGCTCAGACATTCAGGTAGGAATTTCCACACAGTTGGAAATCCTGTAGAAATAAAACAGTTGCCAAATTATGTGTGGAAAAGATTTGAGGAAGATGATTCTGGGAGAGGCTGACTACCCAGTAGCCTTATCTGTTCCTGATGCCCAGAAAACACGTCTCTTGTAGCCAAGTAAGTGTGTCCTGCTCGTTACCTTTCCTTGTATTGATTAAGTCTGGGATGTTTGCAAAGATGGCAGTTTGCCCACTAATGCAGAGGTCCTTTCTCTAGCCTGAGGTTAAGAACAAGCTGCAAAACACTGCTTGGTGGTTGCTTCCCAAAGATCCCTGGCAGTGGGAAGGAAAAACACAAAAGCTGATGGCTGATGGCAGCATGGGCTGTGATGTGTATTCCCTCATCAGCCCCAAATCTGTCTGAACTGCATGAACAAGGGTTTGAGTCCATGTTAAGGAACTCTGTGTTCCCAGGTTCCTCATCCTTCTCCTCCCCTCAGCCCCCCAGAAAGGTAAAGGGGAGAAAACTTGTGGGTTGTGGGTTGAGGTGAAGACCAGTCCATTTGATAAAGCCAAAGCCAAGTGCACAAGCAAAGAAAAACAAGGAAGTGATTCATCACTTTGTCTGGACAAACAGGTGTTCAACCATCCCCAGGAAAGCAGGGCTCCATCATGTGTAATGGTGACTGGGGAAGACAAAGACCACTACTCCAAATGTCTTCCCCATGCTCATTCTTCCCCTATCTTTAAATGCTGAGCAGGATGCCATATGATTTGGAATGTTCCTTGGGTCAGTTAGGATCAGCTGTCTTGGCTGTGTCCCCTCCCAACTTCTTGTGCACTCTCAGCATCTTCACTGGCGGGGTGGGATGAGAGGCAGAAAATGCCTTATGCTGTGTAAGCCCTGCTCAGCAGAAACAAAAACATCCCTGAATTATCAACACTGTTTTCAGCACAAATCCAAAGCATAACCTCATACCAGCTACTATGAAGAAAATCAACTCTAGCCCTGCCAAAACCAGCAGAGTCTGGAACTGAGAACCAGCAAACTAATAAAAGCACAGAGATACCCCTTCGTTAGTAAGCCCAGTGACTGTGGCACTGTGGCTCATTGCATATGCTCTAACACAGGAGCAGCTACATCTGTGCAGCAACCTGGCAAACCCCAGCAGAGCTCTCCATGGCACAGCACTTAGCCTGGGAAGACCAAGACCTGCAGGATCTGTAATTTAATTTTTACAGCTCTGTGGTATGAAATGATGAATCTAGCAGAAATTACAATTTTGTATTGTTGAAAAATCAAAAAAATAATGCCCATGAAGCAGAAAGAATACATTGTCAGGCACAATTATTTTTGGATAAAAAGCAATAAGTGTTGGTGTAAGAAGTAGACTTTCATTTCTCCTGTCTTCTCAAGCATCAACTTGGCAAAGGGTTAGATATACATAATGCAATATTCCATGGTTATGTTGAAGGACAACCTGTGCAGTAGAGCATCATATTTTTCAAGGCTATTTAATGAAAGAGGCCAAAAGTGTGTCTATATTATTTTCCCACAAGTCAGTAATGTGGAAGATAATAAAATATTTATGTTACATAACAGGAACCCTCTGGTTATGCTTTATTTTTGGAAATGTTAAAGAAAACACAGGGTTTCTCTGAAATGTGCATTTACTAACTTAATGGGAAATGCAATGTAGGTTTAGCAGAAGTGATGAAAAAAAGCAGTAGACTGAGGTATCAAGTGGAGTGCTCTGGAGTTCTGTTGCATTGTACTTGCTGCAAGCCCCCATCACATGGAGGATTATGTGCTTACCACATTTGCCAGGAGGGCAGTTTTTCTCTGTTTCCCCACAGAAATGCGTGTCTCGTGTATGCTTCTAAGGCTTTTAACTGAGATGGAGTGTATTTCCACCCTGAATTACCAGTGAGTAGTTAATACTCTCCCAGGGAGCAATACAAGAGAGGAAAACATCTCTGAGCATACTGGTGATGCCACACTTTCCAAACAGGGTTGGTGGCTGGTTTTGCTGAACTATTGTAAATGAGGAGATGCAGGATCACCTGCTGCTGGTGATGTTGAAGTGCTTGTCTCTCCCACTGTTAACCCTCTGAGTGCAAAATAGGTTTTGAAATCTTCTCTGATAACACCGCATCATCACTGGCATACTTGGCCTTTTCCAAAATGATGCAAAAATACCACAGAAAGATAAATACCATGTTCCTGAAATACTGCCAGGATATTTCATTGCCTCATTGCTACATACCAATGTTATATTGTACTATGCCATTACCTACCTCCTGACAGGGTATTATCCTAGGTAAGGGTTCAGACATCCTGCTGATAAATTTGGTAAGTGAACAGATGCAATTAAAAAAAAAAAAAANGAAGGACCACTTAGTGGAGAAAAGGTTGGCAGAGAGCCTGAAACTCAAAATTGCAACTCTGTTGGTGTTCAGGTCAGGGAGAATGGACTCACACACACATGCCTGTGTCATGTTACTGGTCTTATTCAATTAACAGTACTGAAATCAAAATAGCATAATTATTTGCTACAAAAAGGCTATGTGAGAAACAGTGTTTTTTAGCATTGGCAGGATTTTTTCACCCCTACTTTAGCAACTGTTTGTCTGAGGGCTGCTTGCACCAGCCTGTGACTGGTGAAACTGGGAGTGGTCAATGAGAAACCCAGATTTTGCATCTTCTCTGGCCAAGTCTGTCAGGCTGGGTACTGATAGCCAGGTTGTGCAGAGCTGCTTTAGAGATAAAATTGGATAATGGTGAATGGACAGGGATTGTTGATGACTGCTCAAGATTCAAATTAGGTTTTTTCTCCATTCATCTGTGGAAGTGTGTTCCCCAAAGTTGCTGGAGACAATGTGGTTCCTTCCACAGCTCCTGTGGTAGAATTCAAAGTATGGGGAAGATAAGTGGTTGGGACAGGAGGTTTTCATGAAACCTTGCATAGTTTGTGCTCACTGTCATCTGGAGAAGGTGCTGTTGATTTTCTGGTTATTCTCTGAGATCTGTGAGAAGGAAAAATGTCTGCTGCAACCCAGTGTTACACAAGCAACACAATACAAAGTAAATACCAGCTTGGATCAGGACAGCACCAGGTTTCTTGAGTCCATGAGAAGCAGTAAGCTTGGTTACCAATACCTGCAAAATAAGAGATGAAACTCAGAAAATTCACTGCCCTGGCTGTTGGCAGATGGAGGGTGTGTGGCAGTACTGGGACAGAGACAGGACAAGGATAAGCCATCAACCACTCTGCTGATGGGAGTTGCCACCCCACATAGCCTCACTTCTGTGCAGTCACTTACTGCACCCATTGTGGCAGTGTCCCACACAAATGTTTCAAAGGCTGGTGGAACAAAAAACCCAAGTATTTGACCAGCACAGAGGTACAGGAGGAATGGAATGGAAAATTTTTACTGACATACCAGGATGCCACAAATCATGCAACTATTGAAAAGTTGGGGGGGCAAGCTGCAAAAGTGATTAGTAGCATACAAAGTAGGAGGATATTTAGCTGTTAGATTCAGCTTTCCATACAGCACAAAGGCTGCTAGGCGTCTATGTGGATATGGATATGTTGTTTTCTGATAAGGATATCAGTGTTTGAAGAGAGATCAGGGAAATGTGTGATGGCAAGATCCTACTTTACATCTGCTACTACAGTTCTGGGTAGCTAAGGAGAGAAGAGAGAGCCCCACTCTATCCAAATACATAGTGCACCACGTAGAGGAAATATATACTTAACTGGCAGCTAAGAAGCAGCTTGAAAAATTCCTAAGCAGCCGAATTTGTTTCTAAAATTTCAAAACAATGCAAAATCAGAACAGCCTAGGCATGCTCTGTCCTTTCTGCACATCACCAGTACTTTTCATTTAAGACCATTCACCGCCCAGTTCAATCAGGGCTGTCTGTGTTCCTATATCAGCAGTGTACCAGTATATGGCTTGAGCTTTACACAATTAAAAGTTTAAGAGGCTTGTGATACAGAAGGCAAGTTTCTAAATAAAATAAATATATTCTCCATTTGCTTCAGACTCTACAATAATTTGTTCCAAATTTCATGCTCTCCATTGGTCCAATTTACACAAACTCACAGTAATTAGCTGCAGAGCTGCTTTTAAATTTACAAAAGAAATCATTCTCTGCGATAGCTCGATGCTATGCCCAACTCCCTCTGAATAGACTTTAATGACACAGTAACCATGGTTACAGTATATAAAATATGCAGCCATGAAATGGGGAAATGTAACAGTGTAATATAATTTTCTCTGGAAAATAAAGGGGCTTGGCATATTTGCGTTAATTAGGACATCACATTAAGTATTTCATGTTTGCATTCTTTATGAAAATAAAAGTCATAACAGACAAAGTGATTTTTGAATTCTATTCAGCGGCATACAGTACCATTGGGAAAGCATTTTCCCCAATAAAATGGGACATTTTAATTGGACATCTATAAGTGGCATTCTGGTAAATTGAAGTTATAGCATGTTGGACACATGCCAAGAGATTCACTGCAACTGAAGCAGCCATATGCCACAGAGCTCAGGCTTTTAATCTGAGTGGCCACTGGGAGGAAGGAGCTAAACCCCCTGCCTGCACAGCACAGCAGGTAACAGGGGAAATCCATGAAGCAGCACAGCAAACCAACACCGGCTGAATTGTGTTTTCAGGCATTTTGCTTTCCTGATGCTATTTGTTATTACATCTGCTTAGCTAGTATTAAACAATCTACAGCACACAAATCAAGCCTACTGCTGAACGATACTCTGAATACTTTGTAAAAGCTGCAGCCTCCTCCATCAAAGTTTCATATATCACACCACTCTCTTGCACGGAGGCTGAGGACCCTGAGATCTCTCTTCTCCTGACAATATGCCTCTCTGCAGCAGACTTGATTGTACTGTTGGGCTGGAATATGATCTACAGCATTTTATCCCTCCAACTTGTATCTTCAACATCTTTGCTTTGGTGGTTTGTTAGGAAAAGGGATGGCCATTTCAGGGCAAAGGGAGAGGCAAAACACAGCCCTGCTCTAACTTTTGCTCTAGCTCTATTTCATGGTACCATATACACGAAAAATGCAGCAGGTTGGGTGCATCCTTCTTCTCTAGTTTGGAGTTGTAGAGATAATTTGAACCAACCTGGTTAGTACTAGCTGATTAGTAGTGACTGAAACTCAAAAGTTTACATCCAAAGTAGATGCTACCTGTTGCTCTGTCCTCTCCAGGGGACAACTTCAGAGTGGTCCTCAGAAGCCCATCTGCTTAATTGTATTTGCAGCAGTGATGCCATAATGAGTGGCAAATCACCTTGAAGTGACAGTTTTTATCAATACAAAGGCAGTTAGTTTATTTTCTCTTGAAGTATCCATCAAATGACATTAGATGAGGAATGTATTTATATAATCTGGTCTCTTCATGACAAACTGATGTGCAAGAGAAAAGATTAAATTAATTGAAAAACATTGATTATGAACAGGTCATTTAGCTCTAGCCTCAAGCAAACCACCTCCTTATGAGCTAAGCATGGAAAGATGCTCTGAGTTCAGCTGTACCTCTTGTTCTCCCAGCTGCAGCCTAGTGAAGGAATCACAAAGGAAGGAAGATTAACCTTAGAAAATACAGAAGGATGAAAGGTTGGTGAAAATCTTTCAGTTCCATTTAGGTCAGGCTGGCATTCAGCAACTACTCCTGTCCAATTAGGCAACTGGAGCGAATCCACTTTTTGTCCCCATATCTTGTGCAACCTTGTTGCAGAAACAGAAGTGGATGATAACATTTTTATTTCAGGTTCAAAATACAGATATAATAAGATTCAATTTTGGGAAATGAGACTAGATTTCTTTTTTTTGCATGTTATCCTTTTTTGTTTGTCTTTGGTTACTTTTTTTCCCCACCATCCAGAGAGGATCACATAGAAAATGCAATCAAGATTGACACGTATATGTTCTTTTAAATCTTGGACTCAGTTTCTGAGATATATTTTATTGGTGCAGAAGGGACAAAAAGAGCAGAACTCCTTTCTGAATCTTCTGCATGTTGAAATGATTTATGAAAGTCATAGGATGGTTTGGGTTGGACGGAACCTTAAAGATCATCAGCAGGTGTACCTTCCACTAGACTCAGAGCCCCATCCAACCTGGCCTTGAACATTTTCAAGGATGGGGCATCCACTACTTCTCTGGGCAACTTGTTCCAGTGTCTCACCACCCTCACAGGAAAGAATTTCTTCTTTATTTCCAAACTACATCTTCGTTCTTTCAGTTTAAAGCCGTTCCCCTTGTTCTATCGCTACATGTCCTCATAAAAAGTCCCTCTCCAGCTTTCTTGTAGCCCCTTTAGGTACTGGAAGGTGCTGTAAGGTGCTGTAAGGTCTCCCAGAACCTTCTTTTCTCCAGGCTGAACAGCCCCAATTCTGAGCCTGCCTTCACAGGAGAGGTGTTCTAGCCCTTTGGTCATCCTTGTAGCCCTCCTCTGGACTTATTCCAACAGGTACAAATCCTTCTCATGTTGGGTGCCCCAGAGTTGGATGAGTGCTCCAGGTGAGGACTCACCACAGTGGAGCAGAGGGGCAGAATCCCCTCCCTCATCCTGCTGGTCATGCTGCTTTTGATGCAGCCCAGGACACAGCTGGCTTTCTGGGCTTCAATTGCACATCATGATGAGTTTCTTACTCACTAACATCCCCAAGCCCTTCTCTTCAGGGCTACACTCAATCAATTCTCTTCCCAGCCTGTATTTGTGCTTGGATTTGCCCTGACCCAAGTGCAGGGCCTTGTACTTGGACTTGTTGAACTTCATGAGGTTCACACAGGCCCACCTCTGAAGCCTGTCTGGGTCTCTCTGAATTTCTCCTCACAGCACAGAGCATCTCCCTAAGATACTTGCAAAGCACTTGTCACTATGGGAACAAAATTGAACATCAGAAAAGCAAAGGAAAAACTATTTCCTACTCTATTGTACACTTCCAAAGAAAAAGGACCAAGTAGAGTACCAGCTCCAAACTTCAGTCTCAGGACAACCATCTTCCTTCCTCCCTTTCTTTGAAGAACATAACATCACCAAAGAAATCAAGGACATTAATTTGGAAAGTAATGACTATGTCCTGGTCTACCTAGTATCATTCTGATAAAAAGCGTGGTAAAATCCTAGTCGTCATTGAGTCAATGCAAAAATTAGCATTGATTTAAATATTTTTCCTTTCACATTAAACACAGTTTCAACACCCTCTTCAACACTTAGACTTGACATAAGTACTTCATGACTATTTGGCCATTGAGACAGAACTGTTAGTCAGAGGACCAGAACTCATGATGGTCAGGATTTCATGGTCCTTCTAAAGTCTCAATGATGGACTGATGTTGATTCCTGCTCTGTCAGTACGATTGATTGTGCCTACCTGTCCTGGCTCAGCTCTGCATGTCACAGAGAGGGTAGCAAAGGCACCTCCCACCCATCTCTTACACAGATGAACAGAACTGACATTCCCTGCTCACTGAACAACGTGTCCTCAAACCATTCTGGTGTTCTCAATAATTCAAACCTACTAAAAATAGATGTAATTTTGAAAAGTAATTATACACTACTACTATCCTTTGAAACTAAGTATATCAAATTATAGCAGAAAAGGGCAAAGATATAGAACTGTGATCCCCTTCTCAGTTTTTACTGCAATGTTTTTGAGCTATACATTTCCACATGCACTGGGTTCTGTACCCAATAACAACTCATGGTACCCCATGGTATCATGCTCTCTTCTCCAGTCCCACTTCCATGTGCAAATGTCAGCCAGATACATCTCGATAGCTGGCTGTTTAAAGGCTAATACACGTTGTTTGATACTATTAACATATGATACTTATGTTTTATGATCAAAATCAGTGCTGATCTCATCCAGGAACATTTCCTGATTAAGGGCTGCCACACAGAAATTGACCCAAGGCATTACTGAAGAGACCCTGAGAAGATCAGCTGATGCAGTATGCATCACATCCAGACCTGCAGCGGTGTTTAAGTTCTCCCTCCTCCCCAGCCCATGTTGAACTGTATTTATGCCTTTTTCTTTTTCTCTTTTTAAAAAAAACACAACTCTGCTGGTAGATCTTTTTCAGCTGCTTGGAATGAAGAAAGTCTTTGCTTAAAATTGCTGCATTGCAACATCGCTACTCCCAGCTATTAAACATCCCACAGCACGAAATGCCGAGTCCACACAGGCCTACCTTAGCAAGTGTTCCAGTCAAGCACAACATGAGTCATCTTCTGTGCTTCAGCTGGATGACTTGTGAGGAATTTGCAGGTGTGTGTGTTTGTTTGGGTTACAAGGAGACTATTTCAAGTGGAGACAGAATGTTTCATTCCTGCTCCTCAGTCTCATACGCATATTATATTTGTCACTCTTGTCAACAAACATTTGTAAACTAAAAATAATGTGTTAAATATATGCACTTTGTTACACTGTTCTGGAAGCCATTTCTTCATACAACTTGAATTTCAGCTCTTGGCTGTCTCCTTTCTTTGGGAGACAGCACTCTTACTGTGGCATTGGAAAGAACGATGTGTCGTCGTCGTCCCCCGCCCCCTCCCCCCAATTCTCAGTTTACTCACCCTTACATTCAAGCTTAATATTCAGAGAAGAGCAACATCTTTTGAAAGTCCAAATATTTTGTAGACAGCCTTGGGAAAACTGGCTTGAATCATTTCTCGGGGCAAATTTGCGAGACCTCATTTTCCACCAGTGGAAGTTACATGCAAGCAAATGACAGCCTAACCAGGACCCTGTCAGGTTAAACAAACATGGTCATCCTTTCCAGCACAGGCTTTCTGTTTGCTCTGTGCCAATTTTGCTGGATAGCTCAGACTCTCCTGAAATAATTGTCTCATTAGGCATACAGGATACAATTTGTAAACTGCATTCTACCATCTCAAGAATAAATTATCCCCAAACAGCTACTGAACAGTGAGTGAGAACATAGTCTGACACATATATTTTGCATGATTCTTAGAACAAGCAATATCTATATGTAATCATTGCCATTCAGGTAGTAAGGTCAAGGTCAAATCCTTTGCATTGCCTGATCTCTTCCTAAAGCTGTGCAAAACAGGCATGATCATTACCCAGCATCGCCTAACAATGCATCCAAATATTTTTATGAAAATCAGATCTGATTATTTACAAGATGCCCCCAGTGGTCTTTTACAGATGCATGTGAGACAGGTAAAAAAAGAGGTGAAATAGGCAAAGTAGGAAAAGTGTCTATAGAAAACTCGGCAAAATTAAGAAAAAAAAAGGAGAACAATATGAATGTTAACTAAGGATTCAAAATTGGATAAGTATGTAAAAATTCAAGCCAAAAAAAGAAGTGAACAAGCACAGAATGCGAAGATCATAAATTAAATAATCTCAGATGATTGTTATTATAGACCGCAGTCTTCAGTAGAGGCACCAAGGATTTCACTTCCGAAATTGTCTGACTGAAATTTAATTGTACTTTAAACACACAACAAGTGGAAATAGAATATATAATTATTTTCATTTTTCTTAATTAAAGCAAAATTTCCTTCAATTTATACTCTAGTTTCTTTCCTGTAACTTAAAGAAAAAGACAGCCAAAATGATTGGACCTTTCTGTCCTTCACTGCATCCTCCCCTCTCAAAGAAGATAATTTGCCCCTAGGTGGTTTAAGTGTTTGATTAATTAGGAATGCCAGATGTAGAAACACACAAGATCTTCATTAACAGAACAAAATGAGAATGAAGGAATTTAGTGATGATTTTCCTGAAATGGACAGTGTTAGCAAGTGGTTCACAGGCTGGAGCAGGAGTGCTGCATCTTTAATAAACGAGCAGCTGTGGCAATCTCAGGGGTGACACAGTGATGTATCATTTTGGTCTGAGGCACTGGTTCCACCTATCCAATTTTCTTAATGGTTTTGATAAGCCATTAAGATCCCCCCCTGTCATTCCTGCTTGTCAAAAAATGTCACTGAGCTCGGATCACACACTACAACATGGCATGGGAAGACATGTGGGCATATTCTGCTCTTCTCTCACGGTGCCTAAGGTAGCTGTGCTCTGATTCTGTGAATTGTCACAAGCTCGGTGCATAGGTCACTGCGGGGAGGAAAGGGTTTTAACCAGAAGATTTGGCAAAGAGGATAGAATAGCTTCTTTCAAAGTGACCCTGCAGCTGGGAATGCTAAGAATGTCACTGTGGGAAAACTCTATATATTATGCCTAGTATTGTTTTTCCTCTGCCTGTTTTGAGAGGCGGAATTCCTGTGTGGAGATAACTCTCAGAGACATGCTTGAGCTTCCTGCTGGCAGAGAGAGATCATAAAGGCACAGCCTTGTGATAAACTGCATGTGTGAGAAGCCCTTTGGAGCAGGCAGTGCCTCCCCCCACTGCTCCACTGTGTGCTGGGATGAACTGAGCCCGTGTCCCCACATGTCTCTGCTGTCCGACATTGTTAGCAAGGTAATGAAAAAGCCCAGTATTTGCATCTCAGCTGTGGTTTGGTGGTCACCCTGGTCACCTGTATGTGTTGATTCACACAGTCACATTGGCACTGCATGCCCATTAAAATAGTCTCAAGATATTGTCACCTATTTACTGCCTAAAGGGAAAGTAATTTTAATTTGTTGTTTCTTTTTGACTTTACTTGCTCCCTTAACACTTTTTTTTTTTGTTAGGATAGGTCAATTTGGGATAGTACTAATGGATTCTTGATTCTAGCTAGACCACTGCTATGAAAGAAAGTGGTTTTAGTTTTGTTTTGTTTTGTTTTTTTTAAGGCCTACAAAATTAAGGCTAATTTTGAAGGCTTCTAAAACCATACTTAGATGCTAATACAGTTTTCTGATCCTATAGCTGGATATACAATGACAAACCAAAAGGTTAGGATGAAGCTCCTGCTACTTTGAGGGGTATACACATTGCAGAGCCATGGTCAAAGTGTTCTGGCTTTTAGAAGTGCTGCCAACAAGAGCATTGTGCAGCCGCAGAGATGCTCATGCAATGTTCTTCATTACAGCCCACACCCCAAAAGTCAAACTCCTGTTATTGAATCTCTTCCATGGAGCTATTAGGCATAATGATAAGACAAATTTTCCCTTTGGCTAATATCCTTCCACCTTTCTGAGATATTTCTGATCAAGGACGGTATGTAGGAGGAGTACAAGAAAGCTCAGGAAATCTTTTTGTACAAAGCACCATTAGAAAAATACTTGCAGAAGATGATTTCTTTCAGCAGAAGATGCATAATCTAGAAATAATGATTTGCAGTGCAGACTGTGCACATAGTTATGCAGAAAGAAAGAAAATTTTCCAAAGGAAACTAATTAAACTCTACTACTATGGGATTAATGGAAAACTCCAAGGAGACATTAACTGCCTGCAAGAGGTGGTAGACTCTTAGCATGATGAAACGCCTTCCTAGACTATTTTAAAGAAGCAGCAAAAATTACAGAAAAAATAAGCAAAGGGAATTGAAGATTAACTTTGACATGTAATATTCATACCAGAGAAAATACCTATTATTTTTTATGTAGGAAAGATAGACCATACAAGATTCTTGTGAACATCCAGCAATTTGTCCAATAATAAGAAATAATTTTAATCTTGCTCTAATCATAGACAAAATAATCTCAAGTATTTCTAATACTCAGCTGAAAAACAATGAGCAAACAACAGAACAACTTAACTCACACATATACATCTCCTCCTGCATCCTAGTCTCCAAGGACTGAAAAGGTTTTGGTTTGTGACCCAGCATTCCCAGCTGTATTTGGAGTCGCCCCTGGAGACTGGCTGAGCAGGTTGGGGTCAGCCTAGGCCACCCCAGGCTGAGCACTTCATCCTGCCAGTCTCCTCTTAGGCACTGTGGAGCCAGCAGGTTGGAGATCAGTGCTGGAGAGGCAAGGTTCAGCCAAGCAGTCTGGCTCACACAGAAGCAGCAGAAAGATGTCTAGATCCCTGTGTTTTAATGTCCATGCTCTTTTTCTTTTTTTTCCTTAAAAATTTGGAGCTGAAAATTGATTCTTGGCTGAAGATATTTGCAATTTTTTTGGTTTTTTTGGTTTTTTTTGTTTGGGTTTTTTTGTTTGGTTTTTTTTGGGGGGGGGTTGTTTTGTTTTTTGATTTTTGGGTTTTTTTGCAACGTTAGTATTTTCATTTGGAGAAAAATCTTTACCTGGTAAGCTCTGATTAAATGCAAAAGTTGGTTTATTTGAATGAGTAATCAATACAATTGCAGGAATCTGGGAATGTTGCAGATGATCACACCATGAGGCAGCTTCAGGAATCTGAACTGCTCAAAATGATGTCGTTTTAGGATAGTGCTAGTCTTCTGTGATCAACAGTTCCAACCTTTGTGCAATTTCTATGCCTCTAAAAATCAGTATTGTCCTTGAGGAACATTGTTTCCTTGAGGAAGACATATCAGGCATGTGGCTGAGATGCTAGAAGGTGCCAGTGCATTTGGGTCACTGGACATGATGCACATTGCAGCACTCAGGTAGGCAAAGACATGTCAAAGGTGAAAAACTAAGGGCTGGATGAACTGCTGTTGGAAAGTTGAGTTGTACCTGAAATTGTGTTTCCCACTCTTCCATGGAAATATTCAGTGACAAGCATGGTTTGAACAGCAGAAGGACTACAAAATGCAGAGAGATCAGAGAGCTATCAATATTAGATAAGTGTCTTCTGTAAATCAGGAATTGAAATGAACTGACACTGCTCACAGGGAGGAGATGAATCACCATTTCTATCTTTGGGGTTTTATTAAATGCAGTTTAAGCCCACAACGAAAATTACTGAACACCAGAAATTAAGATTGGCAAAGGCACATTTCATGGGTAAACATCCTCCCTGCTGCACTCATGCTGGTCCTTTGGCAAGCTGCTGAGAGTGAGGCCCTTCTGAAAATTAAAACACTTTGTTGGGTGCTTGAAATAAAGTTTTCCTTTCAGATCTTCATTTTACTCCTAAATCTGTGCTAGATGAGAATACGGCTAAACATCTTTCTCACATCAGGACTCTCTGACAACATGTGAGAAGGGTTCAGACAATTTTTTAATAGATTGGTATTTATATCATAAAACCCACAAAAAATGTTGATCATTTGATTTGTTTAGAGCTACATGACTATGAAGTAAAATGGCTACTCCACCTGAAACCACTTGTTACTAGAGAAGGCCATAGATCCTGAAATGATAAAAATACTGTGTGAGAATGAATACGGAAAAGAATTAATATAACTCATAGAAAAATTCTAATAGAAAATGCATGGTATTCTATAATAAAAATCATAGATGATAGCATTTTATGCCAAATAAAAAACATTTATTTTAAAGCCTGTGAAAATAATGACTTAGTAAGTCCTTTTGTTATATGCACTACAAATTAAATTAAACACTGACTATGTACAACAAACTAAAAGAGGCTTATAGCAGCAGCAGGGCTAGAAAAGTTCTCTAAAATTAGTGACATTTTGACTGTAAAAAGACAAAAATGTAATGCTACTGTTAACCCAGAATATCTTTGGGAAAATCTCTATGGTAAAGGAAGCACTACAAATATAGGATAAGGGATTTCTCATGGAAAGGCACCTTTAAGCAGCAGTATCAATTATATTATTTACAAAACAACAAGTGAAATAACTAATAGTGCAAATTGCATAAAATTTTTGAATTTCCCAACATCAACTGATTGGAAACTGCTAGCAGCAAAGGTCAGAACAAAGGGTAGGATACTGATTTCTATAATAAATGGTCAATGAAGGACCAGGAAGCAGTGGCGATTTTCTGCTCTTGAAGAAAAAGTGGCTGTAAAAATAACTATGGATAGGTTGAGTTCTTCATGTTAAATTGCAATATGAACAAATACAAATCTTTAACTAAATTAGAGAATTAGGGCTTCCAATGGAAAAAAACCAAACATCTTCGACCATATAATGTAATAAAATTCAGGATGTAGAAAATTCCTATTCCATACCATTAAAAGAACTGGAATGTGAAATGGCAAGTCCAGTAGAAGGCAGTAGGTGAAACCGCAAATGTTGTCTGAAAGGTTGCAAATGCAGTACATATCTTCAGAGAAGGAGAACGTGATTCAGAGCAACACCAGGCCCTGTAATCTAATTTTTCCTATGCAAAATTTTAGAACAGATTTTGGAGGAATGCATAAGTAAGAGCAGATAGGCAATAACAAGTAGACTAAATTGCAGCACGGTTTTGCTAAAGATAAGACAGACTAATATTTTTTTCTTTTAATGTCAAATCGGTGAGTTACTACACAGAGGTATGCAGCAGCTATAATTTAGATGATTTTCAGTTAAGCATTTCCTACAACAGTTTACAGGAAATTAGTATTTAAGTTGAAGATATCAGGGATTAATGTGAAGTGGATAAAGAACTGTTTAAAGGAAAAAAATTGCCCTAAATCATATTTTAGAGAGTATTGTTAGGACAACAGCAGTTACTGCCTCAATGATCAGTATCAGGATCTATGCTCTTCATATATTAGTGGCCAAGGAGAGAGAATCAAATTATTTGCTAATGGAATTTACAGATGACACAAAGTTAAGAGATATTAGGAACAGCAAGAAAGTAGAGAGTCACACAAGAAAATCTTTCTTGTGAGAATAGGTGAAAATAGAACACCATATTCCAAAGTATTTCAGTGTCTTCTGATACTGAAATACTTTACAATATAGTGTTCTATTCTCACCTACGTTGAAGAAAAATGAAGCAAAACAAAACTAAACTAAACTGGAATAAGAACACAGAAGACTTTGGAAAATGGAGTTGTCATTTTATAAGGAAAAATGAAAAGCTTAGGGTTTATTTGGCTTAGGCAAATGAAAGTTTGAAGAGGATTGACAGTTCCTTATATTGAGGGGAAATTGTTAAAAAGGGAAAAGAACTGCTTATGTGAATTAAAAATGCTGGTCTAAGATCAAATGCTATAAAACAATCATGAGTATTTATTAGCCTAGAAATTTAGAAGATGACTATTAAACATCCAAAGAATTAAATTCAGTAGGAGTTTTCAAAAAAAAAAAGGTGGTGAGAACAGAGTCTGAATTTATTTTAAGGTGGAACCTGGCAAAGTAATGGAACTGCTGTTTGGCAACCTAAAATGCCTCATTGAAAACTGAAGTCTTTGATATTCATATTAGTCTTTCTCCAGGAGCTCCTTCGGATCTTCAAGAAACTATGAAAGATGGGTTGCTGGTTGTTTGTATCATATTTACACTGTATGTACAAGGCATACATGCTATTTTATATTTAGGTTATTTAAATTTAGATTTAGATTTATTCATAAATAGATTTATTTATGAGGGTCATTCGTAGCAGAAGAAAGGAAAATGTTGTTATCCTTGATAAATATAATCCAACTTCTGCAGTGGAATGAATGAGAAAGGTGATTATTTCATGTTTCCATGAAACTCTGGATGTTGAACTACCTAAGAGGATGTAAATGGAAGACAGTGGTGGTTCTAGTGTCATTAAGTTCTTAGGTGATTAATTGGTATATCCTGTTCCAATCCTCAGTGGTAAAACAAATGCAAGATTCGGAATCATACTGGTGGTCTGGGGAAATTGAAGTATTGCTCTTTCTTTCGTCTACTCTGCAACAAAAGGTAGTAGGCCACTTCCTAGTATAATTTAAGAGTTTGATTTAATATTTGCGTTCCAGGAACACAGAGGAGTTCTTGGAATTCTTCCATTTTTCCTATGATCCATTATAATGGAACTCTATCTAATATAGGCTTAAAGTTTGTTTTAAGATGCTGGGATGCATTCTTATACTTTAGGCTGTAGCCTGATGCAGATAAGGATTTTTGCAAATTAACAGCTGTTGCATGGTTTCCCTAACTGGAAAAAACAGAACTGTGTGACCTATGTGGGTCTTTATTACGATTTATTATTATTTATAATTATTTATTATTATTTTTGCTTCTTTGTCCCACACTTCTGCAATTGGATAGATGTTCAGTCAGTAGCAATGGGAACAGGTAGGTGGATTAATCATCTTTTTTGCCCTCTGCTGGACCTTCTCCAGGAGCTCCGTGTGTCTCAAGTCCTGAGGAAACCAGAACTGGACACAGCTCTCCGGATGTGCATCACCAGGGCTGAGTAGAGGGGCAGGATCACCTCCCCTGACTGGCTGGCAATGCTCATCCTTATGCATCCACAGTATCATTGGCTTTCTTGACCACACGGGCACTGCTGGCTCATGGACAGTTTGTTGTCCACCAGGACCCCCAGCTCCTTCTCCGCTGAGCTACTTCCCAGCAGATCAGCCCCTGGGCTGTAGTGGTGCCCGGGGTTATTCCTCCCCAAGGGCAGGACCCTGCAGTTGCCTTTGTTGAGTTTCAGACAGCTCTTCTCTGCCCACCTCCCCAGCCTGTCAAAGTCTTTCTGAAGGGCTCACAGCACTGTGGGGTGTCTGCCACTCCTCCCAGCTTTGTGTCGTCAGTGAACCTGCTGAGGAAGCATCTGCCCCTTCATCCAAGTCATTGACAATAGGTCCAGTATTAAACTTTGGGGGATACCACTAGTGAGAGGCCTCCAAGTAGACCCTGTGCCACTGATTACAACAGAAACAAAGTAAAAGATGATGATAACAAGAGCAACAACAACAACAATAATAATACTAGTAATAATACTTGTAGTTATGTTAATACTACTAATAATAATTATGATTAAAAGGAGATGGAGACAGGGAGAGAAACCCTAAGAAATATAAGTGATGCACAATATGGTTGCTCACTCCTTCCCCCATCTGATGCCCAGCCTGACTCCCAGCAGCAACTGGCCCCTTCCAGGTAACTCCCCCAGTTTATATACTGGGCAAGACATTCTGCAATATGGAATATCCCTTTGGCCAGTCTGGGTCAGCAGTTTTGGCCATGCTCCCTCCCAGCTTCTGGCACAGCTCCTCGCAGGTAGCGCATGAGACACTGCAAAGTCCCTGACTCAGGGTAAGCACATCTTAGCAACAAGCAAAACAACAGTGTGTTTTTAATATTATTCTCATACTGAGTCCAAAACACAGCCCTGTACCAGCTACTACAAAAAAATGGTATCTATCCCAGCTGAGACCAGGACAGCCTGCCACACTAGCCACTTTCCATTCTGTATTTTCAGATAGACTCCAGTTGTTCTTTGTCCCCAGAGCTGTAATCATCAATGCTCTTAGCGTGAAACATGCAGCCATATGCCAGATGGGTGTGGTGAGATGGACACCATTTAGGCTAGCTGCATGCCAAATCTCTTCACAGCTTTAATTACTACTGTAGGCTATATCCATGCAGTTACTTGGTGATATGATTAGTGAGAGAAACAATAATAGAAAGGTTAACAAAACTGGTCATGATGCTCATGGAATTATTATTGAGGTTGGACAATTGAGAGGACAGATGTCCCAGTCCTACTTATATTAGACATCGTTAATATGCATTGGCAGTATTTCAGGACCAACCAGCTGGACAAAATTCAGTATGTTTGCCCTCCTGTAATATTTTATACTCCTAAATATTTGTTCCAGTAAATGAATAATTGGGTTTTACAAACACCTATTTTATAGAATAGGTTGTCTTATGCCCACAGGAGAAGGAGGTGAACTTCTATTTCCCTGGGCGTCCATGCTGATTTTTGCTGGAGAATTCAGGAGCATAGAGTTTCTCTGAATCTTACATTCTTTTTATTGGCAGGAGGTCATATGCTCTGCCAATCCCATATTCATGTAAATCCAAAAGCCTGAAGGGGGAGATTTACAGAGAACTCTGTGAAAGCAACTTTGCTATACTTGCCTGGTTCTGTATTTTATTAGCTTCTGCAGGAAATGGGCCAATCCAGCTCATAGTTACTGCAGTATTAAACTAAATAATGGACTTAATAACATAGCAAAATATATTCAGAGCCTTATGATGCAAAATATATTAGATTATTTCACAGACAGTACAATTTGACTCTCTGGAGAAAACCAAATGTAATTAAAATTATTTCTACTCCAAAAATTCACTCCTCATTACAAATGGAGTATTCCCAATGTAATTTTTATTCAGAGTTAGAGACAGAGATATTAGCCTTCCTGAAAACTGTGTTATCTTGAATAAAATAATGTATGCCTTGCCTTGAGTGGAAGACGAATAGAAAGGAGACGCTAGATTGTGTCAGATGACTTTTGGTCTTTACATTTACATGGTCTTGGCAGGAAAATGTAGTATTTGCTGATGCTGAGATGATAAACAATCTCTTGTGTCTTTGGAGTGCAATTATATGGTATTTGAGGAAGTTATTAAACATATGTAGAAAACACTGTGTAGGATACAAAGGAATCTAGACATAAAAAGTGATGTCTGCTAAGTAAAATCCTCAGGTTACTTACCTAACTGAGAATACTTTATTATGAGGAATCAGGGCCAGCAGCAGCAGGTCATTTTATTTGACTGATCTTTCATGCATTTACATTTTATTTTCTTAATTGAATGCTCAGAGAAAATGAGAATGAATTACAGAGATTCACAGGGACTGTGAATATAAAGCATATGCTTTTCACTGTTATAACAAAAGAGAGAGTTTGCTGAGGAAGAAATGTGCATATACCTTTTACTTGGACAGGATATTTAGACAGCAGTAGGTAGAAGCACCACTTGAAAATATAGCTTTACAAACACTTAGTTTTGCTCCTGAGCAAATAATACATTGAAAATTCTTCCTCTGGGTGACAGGAACAAGATCATGATTTCTCTAAAAAAGACCAGAAAAGGAGATGTTGATACAGCAGGGAAGAGCTACAAGGCAATAATTACAAAACAGTTGACACAACTATAATTGAAATAGTTAAAAATACTTTGCCTGTGGGAACTCTGAATAAGCTTGAGATAGACAGATGGCTGTCTCTAAAAAACAAAACAAAAAAGCCAACTCTTTCATTACTAGATAAGGCCAACAGGCTTAGGCTTTTGGTGCATAGCTGAAAAAGTGAACTATATCCAAATATACTAAAATACAGTATATTGATGCAGTGATGCCACAGAGCTCCTTGATGGCAATTCACTGAAGGACTGGCAACAATCCAGCAATAAATGTAAATATAGACATTAGCAAAAAGATTTGGCAGAGGTCAAACAGGTTTTCTGTTTTCCTGTTCCCCAGCCAATCTTGTCCCGTCAACCACCTGCTCTCAAATTCTGCATTTCCTGACCATTGTCATTTCCCTGCTAAGTAATGAGTAAGCACTGTCTGCACCCACCTGTATAATTTTTCAATGAAACCCACAGAATTGCTTCCCCCTTTCCACTTCTCCCTCATTCTCCAGGGAGCAAGATGAAAAGACAATCCATCACCTCTACTGGCAAATGACTCTCACAGATATTGCAGCCCAATAAGCACTTTGTGGTTCTACACTCCCAGTATTTCCATCCTCCTCTCCTTTTTGGAGGAAGAGTGTCAATGTGAAAGAACAGCAAATGAGAGCCCTCCACTGTGATTAGAATCAGCTGTCTTCACTAAAAAGCAGCATCCTTCAGATCAAAAGGATGGAAGTAAACGTTGTCTAGGCTCATTCAGCTTCTTGTAGAGAGCCAAACACCCTCTTGCAGGACGATCAAAGACTATGTTACTTTGTGTTTTACTGTAGCCTTCCAATAGCAGCCATCAGACATATAAATCAGATAATCTATGAAGAGGAGATAGCCCAGCAGTTCCAGTTGTATGTAGTGGAAAATACTCATCAAAAATATGCAGTTGGTGTTACCCTGCTGTGAAGAGCATTGATCAAGCACCCCTGGCAGCAGGGGAAGGACAGACCCTTTCTCCTGGCTGTCCTGTCTCTGTGTGCTTGTTGTTAGGCTCTTTGTCATGCAATTGCTGTGACCATGTTACTTCAGTACTTTTATGCATTTAGAAGAAGCACTGTAAAACCTGGATTTACCTTTAGTCAAGATGCCCCATGATTTAGAAAAAAGAACATCAGGGCATATGCACCATTTCTCCAGAGTCTGGGAAATTCTTGAACTCATGAACATTTAAAAAAGAAATACAATACATAACATTAATCTTTCAAAAAAGAAAACGACACATTCTCCTTATGCACTAAGCTGGAATGCAGGAAAGAGGCTTCAAGCCCTTTTGTTGGTGATAAATGTGATGTGGTATTGGGGCTGTTAGAGAACCTGCTGCTTCATTCCTGCTGCTTTTATTGCAAGTGGTGGCCACACATGAGCTTGCAAATGTGGCACATGAAACACTGAAATGCAGAGAATGTAGAATGTAGAAGAGCATGCAAACTTTGCTGCAGAGAGCTCATACTGCCTGAACAAGGTGTGACATGAAGGAAGAGTATAGTCATTGCCATCCAGACCATGATGATGACAGCAGAACTAAGTGAGCAGGTGATTCACAGCTCACACTGTTCAAGCTGTAGGAGCAGTACATTTGTGGCTTACAGCATGACCAACAGAAAATCACAACACTGCAGGCACAACCCCAAAGCTCTGGGAAAAACAGAGGCACAGCAGGAACCAGAGTACGGCCAGCATCTCAGAAAATCTTCTTTATATGACTTCACATCCTTGTGAAGAAAATTTGATGAGAACACTGCAAAAAACCAGTACTGACATGCTTGGGTGACACACATCAATGAATGTTTGGCATTAGAACAGAAGCAACCTGAAATGCAATGAAGATACAACACCACGTCAGTGTTTCTGTTGTGTCATCAGGCAGACAAGAAGTCTATTTAATTAACACTGGATGTGAATTATTTACTTCCTGTAACATGAAACTGTTTACTTGCAATATTTAAGACTTGCCCAGTTTATGTGTAGCTTCCTACCTGAAGATGAAATTTCTGAGTGTGGTTGTTTGCATGTGGATGTGCCTGCAGGTATGATTTGTGTACCTGCTGAATTCTCTACTTGAAAAGCACACAGGTCCAGGACTATCACAATAAATATACAAATATATGATGGGAACTGCACTTCTTTACCATGAGATGTTAATGCAGTGCAGACCCCAGTTATTTATTATGAGAGTCACAGATTAAGGAAATTCTGCTGAAGGATTTGCTCACAGAGGTAAAATTTAGCATAATCTGATCCTACGTGACAGAATTTAATAATTGTTTACAGCAAGAGATGATCAACCACAAAAACTTGTGTTATGTTTTAGGAGAAATTCAGTCTTGTGAATAACAAAATATGATCTACAATGACAACAAAGTCATAGAGCACCAGATGAGGCTCCTGTGACCAACAGGGTTCAGGTCTGTACAGCCAGCAGGCCTGAAAGGGGTATTTGGGAAACTCTATGGTACAAAAATGTATTTCAGATTGAACGAGTAACACCAAGAACCAATGGTGTTAATGGCAAAGGACTCCAGATGCTGATGCTTCACCATAACACTCCCACAAAGCACCAGACAGAACTCGGGAATTTGAGGGACAGTGGAAGAGTCATCAGGAAACATCAAATAACATCAGGAAAAGGAGTAGGAAGTAGAAAATGTCTTTATAAAAAAATTAAACTGTATATAATCACCATCATTACTATTATTACTATTATCACAATTATTATTATTGAATTCCTTTCTGTGTAAAGTATGAATGTTTTTAGTAGTTCGTCTTTCTTTTTCTGCAATATTTAAATCTGGGCCAATAGTGATTATTAAATGAATCTATTAAGATTTCTATTATAAAAACATAAATTCCTGACTTTACACATAAATGGTGTGTTTCCTCTTTGTCCATAGACAAGATTTTAACTAATTACACAGCCTTTTCAGACAATTGTTTGAATGCTTCTCAGAAATGGTGTCCATGTTTTTCATTAAATGGTCCAAAATCCAGTATTGTTTGGATGTATGTTATTTTATTTTATTTACTCAGAAGGAATACAGAAGAACAAGCCATAGAGGCACTGATCATCATATCCTGCACCAACTCAGCATTACAGAAATTGAACTTTGCCAGATAACACTTCAGATGGAATAATCTTTTCTTAGGAATGTAATTTTTCCAGCAGGACAAGAATCTAATCTTGACATTACAAACAAACAGTTTGCAGGTATCAAAGTTTAGAACTGCTAGAAAAAGGACATGCAAACTGTTTCTCAGGCTTATTTCTCACATGTTAAAGAAACTTTGTCCTGAAATCTGCTTGAGGTGTAGATCAGAACCACTTCAGAGAATTTCAAGCCTGCCCTGGGCAGACCCACAGAAACAATGAAATCCTGGATTGTAAGTAGCACAACACTTACCTTACTTCATTTTGTGCTACTGCAGCTCTGATTCCTGATGCCTCAGACTATGAAGTCAGAGCTCTGCTTACTTAAGCCCTTTGGGATAAGAGTAAGGCCACTATATTTGATGCAAGAACACTTAATAAAACCAAGAGAGAGTATATTGCTCTTGAAAGACTCGTGTACATAAAAATAGAGAAACTAGCCCTCAAGCCATAGATACAAACAGCATACAGATTATTTTCTTATGTGAACAACAGAGGGATTCAAATGAGCAGAGATATAAAATGCCTAATGGTCAATGTGATAACTTGAATTTACAGGCATAAATTCAGATCTTCACTGATATAAAAAGCCCATCAGAAACTGCACACAGGACAGATGTTTCACCTGTCTTTATTTTCACCAGGTGTCTGGGCAATGAAAGCTAATTGACAATACTGGAATTGTTAGTGCAATTATTTGAAAGAGAGTCCTTATCACATCTGATTCCACAGAAGTTAAGTGGCTTTCTGGCAATAAGATGACCTAACAGCCCAAAAGACCTTAATTTAAGACTGCAAATGGATTTGCCCCAAATGCAGTTGTGCAGGGTTAGTTACTCACTATCTTGTTATTTCATTAAATTGATACACAAAATACACACAATTGGCTCATGCTAAACCTCAACTCATTTTCAGAAGAAAAACCTGACAGTGGAGTGTGTATTGGATGCTCCAGTTTGAATTAATATTAAATATTTAATTACTTACAGAGTTCCTAAGAAGACAATAGTGACCAATATGCCTTTCTTATGGCCTGACTGATTTAGAATATTCATCAAGGCATTGTTGACATGATGGGCCTATGAGATGATGCACCACTTAACTGCTGCTCTGCTCTCCTCTGGGTGGGAAATGACTAGAAATGGCTCTAAGGTCACAAGATGCACCTGCTACTATAGATCACTTTTATTTCTGCTGTTTTTAGCCCGGAAGAAAATCTCAGAGAATCAAAATCTGACCAAGGATCACCATTTTAGGATTTTAATTTCTTCTTAAGGAAGAAACGCATGATGCAGGGGCACCATTGGAAGCTTACCTTCAGGAAGCCAGAGAACCTGAAAATGTCAGTAGAATTTTGAAAGAAATTACTTGCAGGAAAGCAGGAAGGTCCTCACTGGAGACTTTCTATAAAGCCTTTTATGGCAGAATGGTAAGAGGCATGTTAAGACGTGACTTGCCAAACATTTTTGAAAGACCTATTTAGCCCTCAGTTAGTGAAAGATTCCTTGTTTGTGACACGAGGCAAACTCACTATGGGGCTGAAGGTCACCACAAGGCAGCACTGATAGCTCTTTTGGAGGCCTTATTAAAGGCATGACTTGCACAACAAAAGGGTAGTTTTAATTTTGTGGAAGATATAACGTATTTCCTCATAGGAGAGATTTGCAGGACTTTTCTCACACCATACTGCTGTGTACTGCATTGCCTTTCTGATACAGTGTCATCAGATAAGAAAAGAGATTTGTAAAACAGGTACACCAGCAAGCATCACCCCTGTTGTGGTAGGAATCTTGCATCTAACAGGTATTTAGCTCTAAAGGCTTTTTAGTGTAGTTCTGATATAGGCAGAGGTGAAATACAGAATAAAGGACTTGTATTACGAAGACCTAAGAATTCACTTGGAGTACAAACCACAGCAGCAATGGAGGAGCAGTTCAGGGCACAAAGGAAAAATGAAGCAATCTTATGAGAGAAACTGAAGGAGGCAGATGGCAATTAGGTGTCAGTAAGTTCTCATTAAAAGTGGATGGCTTCCAGACTCAATTAAAAGAAAACTCTTTGAAAACATCTTTTAGAGCAGTAGAGAGAAAAAAGCAACATTATACCCCTTACAAGGCTGTTGCGTATCACAAAATATTTTCTTTTCCCTCTTATTTGGGAAAAGAGTGAAAAAGTTCTATGTGGAACCTGTAGTTCTGTCACATAACTCAGATTTCTGCTGCTATAGGCTTGCAAAACAGATGTGCTCAAACTAGTAGGAAAAAGGCAATAAAGTGGAAAAGTAAAAGCGTAACTAAAGGATTGTTCTTTGCTTTCTTCCTGTAAAAATTCTTCACTCATTAAAAATAATGAAGTCATTACAACTAACATTCCTAAAAATAACCTGCAGTAGCAACCTTGGGAGAAAACACAGATTTCTCACCTGTAAGACACAAAGTTTAAGACTCCTTTTGCCTGTTATCCTGTAACAGACAAATAATGCTATGAAAACTATTAGGCTTAGAGCACGGCTGCTTACTGCCCTCAAAAACCATACCAGTAACACCAGCTCAGGCTACTGCTCCTTCAGATGCACAAGCTGAACCAACAGCATCCATGTGGCTGACCGCAGTTTGTTCCTGGTCTACACACCAGTGCTGAGAGTGTTCATCAGGGCTGAGCTTGGGTCAGAACCGTGTCCCTGTGCACCGTGACCTCAAGCAGGTCTGGCTGGGCCCCCACACTGAACGGGGGCACGCTGGGGATGCGCGTGGCCTCCAGCTCCTCTGCAGTGTGTGCCAGGCAGAGCGCAGGCTGACTGACTGAGGGCTACCAGCACCTTCTGAAGGCTACCAGCACCTTCCACACAGGTTGAGAAGGAGAGAACTGAGCTGTTCCCAGCTCTCTGTTATTCCTGGCAGGCATTTCTGTGCAGCTGGGACAACAAACGGTGAGTACAGAACTGCCGGGCATAGCCTCCACCCCAGGGCCCAAGAGGACAGTCACAGCTTCTGCTGCTCAGTAGGAAGCTGGACTGGGATGGAAAAGTGCACCACAAGAACTGTCAGAGAAGTCACTGAAAGAGTCTTAAAGGGCACCAGACACTTGTGTTTAGACAGCTGAGTTGATGCTAGAATCTCTACATACCACAGTCACAAACACCACTTGCATTTCTGGGCTTACTGCATGTCTCAGAGCTTCTCCGTTGCAATGTGTCAGAGAAGGGCACTTGGGGACACCTTCACCCAGTTTGGTACAGCTGCATAATGCCTGCAAGGGCACTTGAGTAACATACTCAGCCTGCAACGCTGCTTGGCACTGCTGTCTTCCATGATTTCCTTCTTCTCCTCTCCTCTCTTCTATTCTCCAAGACTTTTTGGCTTGGCACACAAAGCCATTTGCCAAGATGGGCACAAAATAACTTACAACTTATTTTGTACTTACCTTCAGGATGGCAAACCCCAACTTTACAATGGAATGGTGTTTTTCTGTTACCAAAAAATGCTGGGCTAAGAAAGCAAAATGTCAGAGGATTGTGGGAGGTTTCACAGTCATACAGCTGGAAATGGAAGAATTTCATGTTCTCTCACTAACACCACTGAAGGGACTTTCTCCCCCGTCCCCAAGTAGACCATGTTCACGTCCACAGAGCTCTGGGGACAGAGGGAGACAGCAGGCATCTTTGGCCACAGGGAATTTTGAAAAGGGACCAGAGAGCTGGAGTGACAGCTCCAGAGGACCTTGGTGAGCTGGGCTTATTGCTTCTGCTGTTGGGTGATAATGGGAAAGGTACACTTCCTCCTCCAGAAACCAACACTTCTCACATACCAATTCATGCTCGAACAGCAGCAGTGCCTAAGCCGGTCACACAGCTATGTGCTGTTCCCCAAGCTGGTCTTTTCTCTTGCTAGATACAGGAAAATAAGTGTCACAGGGCATTATTTGGGTTATTTACATCACTCCAGCAGTCTGTCACCTATCCTTGGCACTGACAGCAAGACCCACGTACAGCCAATTCAGCCAGTCTGAACAGAGATTTCTGTTCTTCTGAGCTGTGGGTCAGCTAAACTGTGCTAGATACAGCACTTGAATCCTCCTCTTGCTTCTATGCCAACCTAATCTAAAACAACTCCATCCACTTACCTGGGATGATGCTTTGTGGGTGCAAGAAAGTAGGAATTGAAGACTTGGCACTCCCAAAGCTTGTCTTCATTTGCAATCATTAGTTTAACTTAATACACCTGAATGACTTAATTTGTGCTTAGCTTAGCTTTAGGGAGCGATGGCATTCAGGAAGCACCACTCCAGCTACTGGAGTGATTTGATTAGCAGTGCTGAGTGATTAGATTAGCAGAGTGGCTGGACAGACTGTTAATTACTTACTATCATTCCAGCTGATGTATCCCCACTGCACCGGCAGCTTAAGCTATGCATTTGCATAGACAAAGCCTGTACATGCTTGTATTTGGTGGTTTGTAATTCACAGCCTTGCCTGCAGCCAGTGCTTCTGGTCCCTCAGCTTACATGTCAGAGGTCTGTACCAGCTGCAAACTCCATCGTTAGCCTGTACTGGGATCATTGCATGGTGCTGAAAATGTCAGCGAGAGAAACTATTGGTTCTTTGTCATCACTTCAGCAGAGACCTATTTCAGATTCACTGGGTAATGCTGTTTCTGAAACGACATTTCTTGGCATGCAAAAGTGCCTCACTGCAGAAATACTATAGTTTTGTGGTGCTGTTATAAATAGCAGTAGTTTTAACCATCTCTTAAGTTCTCCTGAGTTCCAATTATGGCAAAAAGAGCTTCCTAGGAAATAACCCTAGTTTTAAGTCTGGGGCTCCAGAGAAGTATGTGCTCACATGCTATTTGTGACCATTTCTGTTCAAGTACAAATGAAAATAACGTGAGTAGGCAGTGAAAGTAAGATTTCACTCTGTGAACCTAGTCCTCTATGAGTTACGTGTTTAAAGCTCATTGGTCATCTGGGCTGCTGAAGACAAGCAGCTTCAACAAATGCTGCTTTTCCTCCCTTTGGTGACTTCTAGGAAATGCAGCTTTATTAAGCGCTTGATGCTTTGCTAGATAAAGTTCAGTGAGATGAATCCTATCCTTCCTGCTCTCTGCCAAGAGGAAGCAGATCTATGCTGCTGCTCCTCTGCCAAGAAATAGCAGACGTTACATTTCCCCATATGGAGCTGCGCTCTGGATTCTTTCGGAATTCCCTTTCTATTAAAAAGCAAAACAAAATAGCTGGTTCAGAAATAACTGAAAGACTTTTAGGAATGTGGAAGAGGTGTTTTTCAGGATGCCTGAGACAATTTAATGTTCTGTTAGATTGTTATAAATTCCCTTGTCCCTCCAGGTAGTAAAAACATGTAATGTACAAAGGGAAAACATAAAGTAATGCCGTTAAAATGATCTCAAAATATAAAACTGATAAGGAAAAGTAGCATAAGAAAGGGGATAGGGCTGTGATGCTTTGCATTGCCCTTAGCAGTTGATTTTTGAACAGCAAAAGCATAAAATCCTGCAATGCTGGACCTACACCTTCTCTGCACTGGAAATTTCACTATAGGAGGTGTGAGGCAATAAAAAATCAAGGCCATAATATCCTACTGAGCTTGAGTCATCTTACTGCACTGAAGTAAAAGCACTTTAGAAAATACAAGCCATCTGTGATGTTAAATGCAATTATCTGATTTCCCTTAATAAATGCTCACAAATCACTGCCAACCACTTCAATTTTTCAACACTGTTCTGAGTCATTCATAAGCAGGTAAAGGTCATCATGTTAAGACATTATCAACTTTGATCATTATCAAGTTATTATTTTCTGCAGAAACACAACTGCTACCCTCCAAATCCAGCACATAAAAGAACTTTAAAGGAGATGTAATTTTTTTTTAGCTCTGTCCTGGTTTCAGCTTAAACCACGACAGCTCTGACATTCAGAGGATCACACTAGGCATATTACATTGAAGTCAACACAGTATTGGTTATTACTTATAACTTCTTCCTACTGGCATCAAGGTAAGTGACAAATATTACTGTTGTTAAAGGTCAGATCCCAAGCTCTGTATTTCAGATTCGTCATGACTGGAGCTTCTGTACATTGGGAATTTTCCAGATATGTTCTTTTTCCATTTGCACAATAATTCTGTCCAAGTGTGAAAGGGGCACTGTGATTGTACAAATTATATGTTCTTGTTGTAAATGCACTATGCTCAGGATGTGGCAGCCCTTTTGGGCATACACAGATCATGTTCTAAGCAGGTTCTGTATAGATGCACAAGTCCCAGACTGCACAGGTTCATTTATTTCTTGCCAGGGAGACCTAGCAGAGCTATGAAAAATAGTGCTACCTAAAGCTTTATTTCTCAAAGTTATTTACTCCTGTAACAAAAGCTACAAGTATGAATTTCAAATCTATGTTGCATAAGTGTAAAAGTTTGCAGCTGCCCATCAGAAAAATCCCCATGTGTGTTAGCCAAATCTGAGCACACTTAGGCTTCACAACACAAATATCAGTGTACACACTAGCCAGTGTCTACTGTGTGAGTGTAGCAGGAGTGATTTGAATGCTCAAACAGTAAAAACCAGTATAGTAGCTCCACTGCAGACCTGGTTCAGGTTCCTCAAAACAACAGAAAAGAAAATTGCTATAACCAGCAGCAGACACTGTCTAAGCATGCAAAGCTGGTGTCTAGGAATGTCAAAGCCCACCTGAGGATGTATCTAGATAAAGCACAAGAAGAGCTCTACATCTATGTCAAGAGGAGGACTGGGGGAAAATGTGGGCCTACTGCTGAATGGGAAATGGACTGTAGTGACAAAGTACATCAAAACAGCCCATGTACTCAATGCCTTCTTCACTTCATCTTTACTTGTACGACCAACCTTCAGGAATCCCAGGCCCCTGGGAGTAGTGAGAAAGTCTGGCACAAGGAAGACAAACCCTTGGGTGGATGAGGATTAGGTCAGGTAACATTTAAACACAATGGATATATATAAACTCACAGGGCTTGATGGGTTGCACCTGACAAGTGCTGAGAGTTGGCCAACACCATTGCAATGACTCTCAATTATCTTTGAAAACTCATGGCAATTGGGGAAGATTCCTGATGACTGGAACAGAACAAATCTGGACAACTACAGGTCATTTGGCCTCGCCTTGATCCCTGTGAAGGTGATGGAGCAACTAATCTGGGAAACCATTACCCATATTTAGGATAGGAATGCCACTGTACTGGAATCCATGGTTAAAAATGGATTTGCACATGGGAAATCAAGCCCTGACTTGACATGTCTGACCCAACAGCCTCCTGTGATGAAATGACTGGCTTTCAATTCTGTGTCCAATAACACTGTCTTAGAAAACTGATAAAGTACAGGCTAGGTAAGTGAGGTGAGGTGGATCAAAACTGGCTGATATGCTGAGCTCATAGGATTGTGATCAGCAGCACAAAGTCCACTTGGAAGCCAGACATTAGTGACCTACTCCAGGGAATTTATAGGTCTGATACACTTCCGTCATTAATGAACTGGGATGATGGAACAGTGTGCAACTTCATCAAGTGTGTTGATAATGTCAAACTGGGAGTAGTAGCTGATACACAGGATGGTTATGCTGCCATTCAGAGGAGCCTGGACATGCTGGAGTACGTCTGTCAAGGGCCATGAAGATGATTAAGGTGTTTCAGTATCTCTTCATCAAGGAAAGGCTGAGAGATGGACCTGTTTAGCTCACAGAAAAAAAGTCTTTGGGGGCATCTCACCGATGTGTATAAATACCCAATGGTGGAGAGTAGAGAACATGGAGACACATTCTTCTCAGCAGTGTCTCAGAAACAAGGCAACGGACACAAACTGAAATGCAGAAAATTCTGTTTCGATGGAAAAAACCTGAAGAGTGATCAAACACTGGAGCAAGTTCCCCAGAAAGGCTGTAGAGTGTCCACCCTTGGCAATATTCAAACCAAAACAGACATGACCCTAGAGCAATTTGCTCAAGTTGCCCCTGCCCTGAGCACAGTTTTACACTAGATGATCCCTAGAGCTGCCTTCCAGCCCCAATGGCTCTGTAATTCAGTGCTTGCAGGTTACTGACAACACCGAATTGTTCCAGTCCACATCAAGTTGCAGTTCAGCAAACAACAGCATTAGTCAGGATTGTTTAAACAAGTTACTCAACTGTTTGCCAACTGGTCACATGGACCTGCTACAGTAGACTGCTTCTCCAGTTCTGTTTAAATACACATCCTCTATTAGGTATGGTTCTTCCATTTTTTATGAGAATGCTTATGTGGTAGGGCTCAGTGATTCACACTCTCCAAACATGAGCAAGGAAGGTACTCAATGTGTTACTTTTCTCTGCAGGAAAGGGACACAAACATTCTTCAGGAAAGTACAAACCTCGTTCACTGCTCTCAACTAACTCATCTAAGGCTATTGCTGAAATAGCCAAATTCTGCTTCAGTGACACTGCCCTCACTTGTTCCCACCTCACCCCACCCAATTTCTTGTGCTACCACACTGTCTGGGCAGTCACCAGTGAACGAGAGCAGGTAACTGATGGACGTAACACTCAACAGGCTTTGTGCCAGGTAAGGTTTCAGGAGAAAAGCAAGCTGTTTGAAGTTACTGATAGCAGTAGTCAGCAGGAGGGTAATCCACCACTTTAGATAGCAGTGCTAGGCAGGGCAGCTAATGGCATTCATAAGATCACGGGACAATTCAGGGTGGAAGGAACCTCAAGGGGTCTATAGACCAATCTCCTGCTCCAAGCAGGATCAGGTGCAAGATCCAAGCAGGTTGCTTAGGGCTTCATGCCAGCTGGGGGCTGGGAATCACCAAGGATGGTGGCTGAAAAACTTCTCTGAGCACCAACCTGCTCTGATCCATGACTATCCACCAGGTGAAAAAAGTTTTCCTTATGCACAGCCTAAACCTCTCTTTTTCCAGTCTATTCCTGGTTTCTCCCAACCTCTCCCCATACACGAGTAGAAAAGCCTGACTCAAAAAGCTGTCATCCAAGGCAGTCACATCTGTGGTCTCTGCCTGCAGCCCTACTGCTGATTTTGGACTGTACTGCTGAGCTAATGGTCACAAACTTGCTTTGGGAAGAGGATCTGTGGCATGTTTCCACATTTGTATAAAAATTATCTATAGTTTACCACAAAGCAATGAATGAAACAACCCATCAAAACATATGATACTGGCAAAAGTCAGTACCATTCTTTGTGCATAAGACATAGGTATTACTGGAAAGTGGAATTAACCTCACAATTATAACAGGAGTGACATTTGTATATAGTGCTGTGTGCCTCAGACATGTACAGATCATGTTAAACCACCCACTCCCCTTCCCTGATCTTCTATCAAATGAAGTAAAACATAAAACTTCTATGAATCTTCTGGGTATTTTAACACTCACATTCCATTTTTTCCTTGAAATTGAATGCAGAGGACATGGTTCTTTAATTATATTTTAATTCATTAAAAAAAAAATTACTGAAAAAACCCCAAGATTAGAGAAAACACTAGAAAATGCTATAGTAATGATAAAAAACACCTTGCAGACATCTTGTGATTGTTTCTGAGTCTCCTGCAAATCCCTAAATACACTTTCTGTAGTATTATGGATTATCACACAAAATATTTTTGACAATTAGGAAATGTAGGCATGTACGATAAACAATACTCAAAGTATATTTCAGCAACAGTATAAACAAAAAATTAATTATGTAATTATACTACTCTACTAGGAAAATGGTAATTTCATTGCCTTAGTGACACTTAAAATCATATTACATGTATTTTAAACATGTTTATCTATATTTTCCTTGCCTACCAGCTCTACTGAAGTCATTCTCAGACCCCAGAAAACTGCTTCTGAACATCAGTGTTTACACTTTGACACATACCATACGTTGGGTCATTTTGTGGTAGTAAGCCTGCATTCAGACTAGGATAAGAATCTGTTTCCATGGATCAGAGCACGGGACTTATACCAAAATTCTGTTTCTTCCCCTTTTTCAGTGTATGTGTAGATGGGTTAAAGAGCTCCTTCTAATATTAAAAAAAAAAAAAAAATAGAAAGGCAGCAATGCACCCAGCATTTCTCCCTGTGCCTTTCAGGTATTTGCACGAGTCTCAACAGGTTTCTTAGGAAATGCCACTTCCTAGAGGAAAAAAAGAGAATGCAGAGAAACTCCACACCCTCCTCCTCTCCAGATCCGGCACCCACTATTCCTTCAGGCTGTTTTTCCAGACATGTGGCTGACTCTGACAAAGGGAGGGGAATTGGAAGGGAATTCTCTACTCACTGCTTCCACACCTGAATTTCCACCTACCTCCTACACTGTAGTGTCCACAAAATTTCTGCTGAAACGTCCTTGTTTTTCATTAGCAAACAAGTGCAGCTCCTGGCCTAGGGTGTGTGCTGAGAGTGCGTGCCTGAACCATCACACAGCCCTTCCCTTTTCCAGCCCTCACCACTGGCAGAGGTACTAAAGTGGAAAGCTCCACTTCTTCTTCCCCATCAGTATCAAATCTGTATAGTCCTGCACATGTTCCTCCCACACCTTTTCACAATTTAAACGCATTTATCATCAGTTATGTCTGAAATACACACCCATTTCCACATATTATTTCCCAAGAATATGCAAGGCAATATAAGAGTCCAGATACTGAAATATTAGGCAGATGGTGCAGTCCCGTTTCTGTCACACTTGAGTTTGACAAGAAACTTCGAATGGTTTTAACCCCACCTTCACAGTTTAGGCCCACTCAGCTAAGCAAAACATAGCCAAAAATGTTCAGACATGGCTGTGCTACTGTTTGCTGCCAGAGACACGTGGTGCCTGACCTGAGGTCAATGATTTTCAGGTATGTCTTTCAGATGTCCCTGAAAACTGTTCCTGTGTATGTGTTTGGGCACCCACAATAAAATAATAATTTTTTTTAAATCCTGGGTCACAATGATGGGGAAGAAGTAGCTCACTAACAAGGTCGTCATATGAAGATGAGTGAGAATTTCACTGTTTTACAGAAAAGATTTGGGAGCACAAGGGGTCGCTTAAAGCTTAATGACTGTTGATTTTCTGTAAGGTGAAAGGGGAATAAAAAGAGAAAAATTATGATGGATGATAGTGTAGTGAAGTACACAAGTCTAACATCTTGTTTAAACTTCATAGTAGAGCAATGCTACTGATGGACATTCATCAACTGTACTTTCATCTGATGTTAGCTGGCAGAGGTCCTATTCAGAAATAATTTGAATGGCTAAGGAGCCTCTGATGAGTATTGCCTTTTCATCTGTGACCTTGGGCAAAGTACACAGCAAACTGACTGTGGCTGTGACAAGCCAAGTCTGTTTAAAGGGAGTTTGCTACACTTCTAAGAAAGTTTAGAAAAAACCTCTCCAAAGAGAGGAAAGGTAAAATCAGAAGCAAGAAAGCAAGACAGAGAAAGCAAGAGATAGCTCTTTCTGAGCAGAGAAAGATGGTCTTTTTCAGCACTGTAATTTAGCAGGGTGTTTTAACAAAGTTAGCTCACTCTCATCTGCTTCTGAAAGCTCTTCTCAAAACAGATTGTACTTTACTATAGATTAATTGATTCAATTCACACAACCTCTTGAATCAATTCACAGCCTCTTTTCTCTAATGAGCAACATACATTAAATTACAATTTGTCTAGTTTTGACCAGAATTTGTTAAGTTTCTGATGGTTTTAGATACTGTTAAATATTAGGTTTCACTATCTATTAGGTATCACACACTGTACCTTTTAACATCCATCATGCCCTATTTGCTATCTAGTCATAGCCATAATTTTGCTGTTCTTCAGCAGGCATGAAGTTGTAATTAAAAACTACAGGCCTGTTTAAAGGGCTTAGTAAAATTGTACTCACCAGGGATGTCCTCAGGGTCCAGAGCTGAAATGTAGTTACCAGTCAGAAATTCAGCATACTAATGGGGATAGGACTTCAGCTCTCCATGTCCATACCAGTTCAACTCCGAGCCTTGATTTATTCCCTCAATGGCTCCCAACTCATTCCAAACAAGAAAGCACTGCTTCACATATGCATTTGCCAGGTAATTATTCCAACATATCTCCAAATACTGTCACAGTCAAATAAATCACTAATAATTGAATACATAAGCTTAATACAAAATGTCATGAAAATCACAGAAGCTTATAATGTATTGAAGGCTGTATGTGTGTATTACACATATTTGAAAACTGTGAAATCTAGGAACATCCTATTTTCTCAACAGAAGGCATGTGAAGATCAGTCCATTCTGCCAGCATTTGGGATCAGGTGTGTGACTATTGCACTTGGGAAGACCAGCATATCCTCTCAATTTTTATTACTTGTATTGTGCTGTGAATATGCCTACCACTTTGCACATGAAGGACAAGGCTGCTGCTCCAGCAAAGTTGTATCTCGACTCATGTACAACACAAAGGCTAATAGTTCAAGTGCTTATGACAGCAAACAAGAAGTCAGGTCTTCAGGGCAAAACTGGTTAATAGAAGGCTTAAGGAAGGAGCTGGGATTCAAGGACCTTCATTACAGGTTCTGAGTTTCCTCCATAAAATAAGTCCAACTTTTTAATGACTTTAGATTATTTTAAGGGTGTCAAAATTCCTGGGGTTCCGGAAGACCATATTCACTTGCACATTTTATATTCTTGCACTCTAATTTGAAGGTTTGTTTTGCAAAAATAACCTGTCACAAATAACACTTATTAGCCACAACGGCCACTGTTAACAAACAAAAAGAACCTGTGGCAAAGTTTTCATGTCTTGTCTGGGTTTGCCCTTGTATACTCAGTCCCTTTGCTGTTGTCCTCTTGAGTTTAATAATGACGTAACTTTGATAAGTAGAGTAACTCATAGACTCTTTCTGGGTAGCTAATATTTGCTGATACACTTAAAATGAAAAAATGGCTACTTTTCAAGTGGAAAAAAAAAATCTACAAAACCTTTCTGGTATCTTAAAATAAAACTGAAAAGTCTACAAGCCCACAGCTGTTTTTCATACAGCCAATGCTCTAGGACAGATCTCGAGGGTGCCAGGTTGTTTGGTGCAAGATTTCTGAGGACCTGAAGTAATAGCTCTACTACTGTGTCTCTAATCTCCTTCGTTTTCTGGATTTGTTGCAAGACCCGTCAGAGCGAGACAGGATGGAGAATGGAGAAAAACTGCGGGCCTCACTCCGGGGTGAGGGGCTGACTGGTAGTTCCTGGTGCTCTGTGTGTGCCTCTCTCCTTCCCTGCGGACAAACTCCTGCGGCCGGCCAGGGCATGCAGCGGGATGGGACCGGGATACAACGGGCTTATCCTGGAGCCGCCAGCCGGGATGTCTGAGATGACTGAAATCCTGGAGGGAAACATCCCAGAGCTGTGAAATGAAGCTTCTTGGGGCAGGGTGCCGGCTCAGCCCCTCTCCCACACACGCCTCGTAGGGGTCCCCAGCCCTGCCGCCTGTCACAGCCCACGGCCCTCTCCCGCGCTGCTCTCCCTGCCCGGCGGGGACACGCAGAGACGGCCCGGGGCCCCGCCGGCGGCAGGGAACGGCGGTGGCTGGCCGGGCGCCCGTTTCCCGGGACTACGTTTCCCAGGGATCCGCGGCGCGGCCCCGCCCGCTGTCAGCGAGCGCTGCAGGTTGATCGCCGCGGCTGCAGATGAGCGGAGCCCGCGCGGGCGGGGGGGCGGCCGGGGCAGCGCCGCCGGG